>BSBK01007276.1:0-600000 GCA_027943335.1 Chamaecyparis obtusa
CAAATCCCCTCTTAATATGTTATGGCTTCTCTAATAATGGAAGGGATCACCCTCCTTACGTGTTTTCTAAAGATATATATCTTATTTTCTGTGATGTTCAATTTTGAAGATTGTTGATAAGATTGACTACTATACTCCCTTTTTGGTTCGATCTGAATATTATCTATTTGGCAGATGTTTGATCTTTTTACTCATTGGTGTATCTTGTATTGTTTGATTTGAATGTTATTTTTTGATGGCTGATCGATGAGGATTGATGATGATCCGAATGAATGGCTCAAGTGTCTTTTTATACCTTATGTTTGGATGATGAGATACATTGGATTAGACATACCTCGTGTGTCTTGCTAATTGCATGCCTTCATAACTAATTACACCACTTCCATGATGATCATAGATATATCCTTTTGGTAATTAATATATACCCTTCTCTTATAGGTTGATTGTCGCTAATGCTATATTGGTTAACATATTGGTTCTTCACTTGTCGTTGATTAATTCCAATTCATCGAATTGTTGCATAACATTCTTGTCTAACTTCAATTAAGTCTTGACTCTTGTCATTTTACTTATATGTATAAAATGAATCATCTTCCTCTATTATCCTCCCATCAATATCTAACTTATGATATTTTATATTACTATCGATTCTCTTAATATAGGTCCTTAAGATTGAGGAACTGCATCTCTTGTGTATGTCTCTTGACTTGATGACACCTCATGGAAGATAACTAATAAAATATTAGTTAATATTTTTTGACATATACACCAAACCATTAATTATTGAGTATTTATATTAATCATTGTTTATTTTCATTAATTTATTAACATCTCTGTATGGTCCATGTTGACCAGGTAGTAGAAGATTTAGTTTTTAATGTTTCTTATAAATAGTTGTGGTTCTTGTATATCATATCTGCTCAATTTATAAATCATTTTTCATCCTCAGCCTAAAGGATCATTGTTTTCCCCTTCATGATTTCTTGTTGCAAATGACTTAACATGGTCACTACCTTAAACTAATATTAATCACTGGCTAGGCTCACCCTTAACACTGACTTGAATGATATTTCTTACTTCCATTCATCGATGTTTAATATTATTTTATGCTTATGTTGAACGTAGTTGGTTTTTGTTAAATGTATTAGATTTAGTAATCGTAATCTACTCCTTCAGTCTTGGTAGCCATCAAATTTATGTGGAAACATCTATGACTGTTATAACCATCACGGCATATGATTTGTGAATGATCTCTATGATTAGGTCACAATCAAACAACTTGTTGAACCTTGTCTCTAGTACCATATATACCACCATTTTTCTTTTACTAAATTAACATAGGCTTTCAAACTAGCATTTAGGGTTAATAAGATTCATCGTTGATTTCTTCATACTTTGACAGTAATGATTTTTGTCTTATGATAGTTGACCAACAATGATATTGCTATCAAGATTCAACTGTGTAGTTTTTTGAGTCAAACTCATTGACCTATGTTTCATGAGTAGTGGTTCATAGGAACCCATCTCTCATGAGAATGAATGGAACATGTTGGGATATTTTCTAGGTTTTCTGAGAAGTGTCATTTCTAGTTCTTGTTGACATTTGAATTGTGCTCGTATCTCCATTTTAATTCATGTGTCTGGGAAAATTTTCTAAGGGGTCTAAGTCTCGAAATAGTCATGTGATAAGAAAATGTCTGCATTTATTTACCCTAGGTCTTGTTTTCCTATGGTAAGGTTTTATTCTTGAAAATGTTCTTAGTCGTGCCCTAGATCTTATGTTTTGAAGTTACCTTTTTCGGGCTCTTAAATTCTTAGTATGCACATGGCTTTTATCTTTTCTCTTTGTGTCTCTTAATCTTGAGATCAAGTTGTTAAGTCTTAAGCATCCAGAGATTGGGCAACAAGGTTAATAGCTTAATGGAGCGGTGGTTATCTCTTAATCTCCAAAAGTTAGGCAGTTAGTTATTTTCATTTGGCGATTCAACGATTCAAGCTTTCTCCAAGTCTCTCAATATCTGGCAGTAATATCTTAAACTTTTAACGACTTGGATAATATGGTTATCTCTTAATCTCCAAGTGTCGGTAGTTAGTGGCTAAGCATTCTGAGGTTCAGTGATAAGGTTAAGTGAGGCATTTGGTGATTCAGTGAGTGAATGTTATCTCTAAATCTCATAAAGGTTAATGTTAACTCCAAAAGATCTAGCGACTTGGCGAGTAAGGTGTTCTCTAAGTCTCATAAAGTAACAGTTTAAGTTTTAAAATATCTAGAGATTGGGCGACAACCGTGGATGATAAGAAGGATCAAGGCAAGTTGGGCCAGTATTTTAGGCCTAGTCGGTATGCAGTGCTAAGTCTGACAGATGTAAGAAAAGAGAAATCTAACAGTAGTGTTAGGTCTTCTGGGCCTAGTCGGTAAGAAGTGCAAAACCTGATAGTCGTTGGATGATTCAGCAAAAAAGGATCAAGGCAAGTGGGACCAGTATTTCAGGCCTAGTTGGTAAGTAGTGCAAGATACGACTTCCATCTACATAAAGATCAGACGAAGGGCATGAATCCTTGAAGGAAAGGTGCTCAAAAGTTACTAACCGTGGGATCATGCCTGAGCGCCACGTGTCTGGTCCATTGAGTTAATAAATATGGGACCAGTGATACCTTTTAATGCAGATCGTGGGATGTGTTTTGATCTGAAGACATGCGTGAAGCATTGATCGAGAGTTGCAACAAGTTTATTCATCGTGGGATCACGCTTTATTGACATGTGTCCCAAATGATGTCATATGTTAGTGGGACCAAAGGTTCACCGAGGGATAAAGGATTACCATCTACAAAAGATCTAATGGTGGTCATGTTATTGTAGTTGGAAAATGCTCAAGGGATATTAATCACGGTATTGTAATAACCATCTGATTTTCCACTTGCGAAAGGTCAAATGAAGTGGTGGGTCCTTGGTGTCAGATAGATCTAATGTGTTTGCTTCTAATTGGTTGTTGAGGATGATATGGAAAGTCTTTTTAAGGCTTTGTTGACTGTTCTGTCAATTTATGTGTACCATTTGATATGACGGGAAGATTGAAGATCAACGGCTATGTTTTAAATTTGTTGATTAACCATTGTGGCTGGTTTTTTTTTAATTAAAGGTTTTTTAATAGTTTTCAAGGGGTTTTGACAGAGGGAAAGCAATTCAAATCAGAGCTAAAATGGATATGTTCAACCCATATTTCAACAAGTGTATGCCTCCAATTCACAAGGATGATGGCAACATCAAACATGTTGAGGAGTGGAAATAAAACATGGATCAGTTGCTGACTAGGCAGGATGCCTTTCTAAATGATGATGGCACTTTGGATGTGAATAGTTTTGTATTATTTTGGATGACATGCTCCAAGTGGAAAATGATTCCAATAGGTTGTTAATGATGCCAATGCCATAACTGACTCTAGGTGAGACAAGCAGATGAAACAATTACAGAGCTTAAGGGAGTACACCTGGCCAACAAAGGAAGAAGTTGTATCATGTGACAAGAGCACTAATCCCAAGAAGAAGAAGCCAAAAACTATTGATTTAGAGGTAATGGAAGAAGATTGAGTCACACATGGCACCTGATCCTAGAATCTAGGAAGGGTAACTATCAGAAAGAGAATAATGTAAGTTAGCCGGTAGGCGGTCATTATTCATGTAACAACTTTTACAGTTACCTTGAAATATCTACAGACAAAGGTGCCACCTATGAAGATTCACAACTATTTGAAATAGATTTTTTGGCTTTTCTTCCCTTTCCTATTTATGATGTTATCTATTTTGTGTTTTGTACCTATCACTATCCTAGCCATCTGAAGCTTGTTGAATCCTTTTCCTAAGGATTCCAACATGGCTAGTGATATGTATAGCAAGTTTTACTTTTGTAAAAGGGTGATGAAATTCATTCAGTAAGGAGAGTTATGTATCTAGTGTTTTTATCTAAAGAATTTTTGTCTTTGAATGTACTGATACAGGCAAATATCAATGAAAATGTATTGAAACTCCTTTGCACATTTTGTTGTCTTCTAATATGAATCTTGAGTTTTTTGTGTATTAAATTTGTAAGGCATCTTCAATAAATCATTTACAAGGTAAATAGTGAGGTTAATCTTAAGTTTCTTTCAAGGGAAGGGTAAGTCTTAAGGGAGATTTCAAGGAATTCATAGTTTATGCTAGAATTTGATGACTGTATGTGTAAATGAGAGGGTGATTTGTAAGGCATCTCATCTGGGTTTTGGGTATATTATATTTCATGGATTTCTATGGATGTATGTTCTTTGACTCTTTGCCCTAGGATTTGGCACTGGTCTTTACTCAATTTACATTTCTCACCATCAACATAATTAAATAACAACTTATCTTGAATTTATGTTGAAATAATTAGATGTTTATATCTATGTCAAGGATATAGATAATTGTTATGATTTTTTAAAGAACTAAATCTATCAGGTACACCCACCTGATCTTAAAGCTCAAAGTGAATAAGGACATAAGTCCTTAGTACCTTAGTGTTTAATGTTGTTAGATGCATCTATTGGGTCCATAAGAGTTATGTATCAGAATTTATGATTTGTATTCATCATCTGCAATCATTTTAAGGACTAACAAAGTTGGTGACTCTACTGGGGAGTGACCATAAGAAACTATTATTTGAATAGTCCAGATTGATTCATCCATCTGAGTCACTAACAAAGTTGGCGACTCTACTAGGGACATTTAATATTTTGCAACAGGCTTGTTACAATTCCCTATTAACTGTCTATTATTTCATTCGAGACTAGTCTTAAAATTTATCCCCATGTGTTTTATGGGTGGCGACTCTAAAATCTGTGTTTACTAGTTGTTGGTTTAGCATATAGAAAGTTTTGAGTATCTTGTTAAGTATACCATGAGTCAACAAAGATATACTAGGTCATACTATAGGGATCACCCAGAAAGTAATATAGGTGATGAACTCCCCACACCTAATAGGAAGTAGTGGTCTAGAAAGGGTTTGTTTAACCCAAATTCCACAAAACCTTCCAAAGAATGAGTCTCTACACCTATCCAAAAGGAGGTTTCTTCTTCCTCTAAAAATCTTGAGCCTCTTGGAAGAAAGGACCCTGATGCAGCTAATCCTTCCCAGGATGATGAATTTACAAATGTAGGGTTTTTCCCTACACAAGAAAGTCTAGACAAACTAGGAGAAATTTTTTTTGCTGATACCACTTCTTATGAATCTAATAAATTGTGTGATGAAGTCATAGCTTTGAGAAAAAGGGAGCATGAACAATTACTTGAAATTGCTAATAGAAGAAAAAAAAAGAGAGCAGTAGATTTATGACCTACTTATGGAAAGACAAGAACTCATAAGAAAAACAAAGAACAATGAGCTCAAGGCTCAAAGTCTAAATTGAGAATTCAAGGGTTTAGATAGAGACTTGTTTTGTGATATTGGAGCTTTGAGACAACAAGTTGATAATAATGAGTCAAATTCTAAGAAGGTTGAATTTGAAGGAGAAGGCCCTGTTCTAAGATAGTTGCATCCATCAGAAATCAAAAGTAATGAAGATCTCGAAAGTAACACCAGAGATGCATCTGATAAAGGAAAATAGAAAATGGTTGGAATAGGTATAAATGAACCCAAATAGGGTAAGGTTATTCCTAATGTTGTCTCCCAAGCTAACATGGAATTGGAAAAGGCTAGAAAGGCCAAAGAAGATTTGGCTATCCAGTTATAAAAAATGGAGTTGGAGGCTGCTACAAATGAGATGAAAAGGAAAATTGCTTTCCTTCATGATAATATGAACACAACTGCCAATAGCTTAGTCCATGTTACTGTTGGAACAGTGCCACAAAACCAACCATGTGGTCCCAAGCCAAGTTTCCAAGCTCCAGGCTCTAAACAACCAGTCCAAGCACCGATCCAAAATGTCAATTCTACAGTTCCATTGGCTGGTGGTCCCATGGGAAATATGTTGTATCAGGGTGCTAGAGGTAGTGGAGCCCAAGCTTCCCAAAATTTTCAAAGAAGTTCATCTGGATAGATACCAACCATTATTCTTTGATGGTATCCCTGGTCAACCAAATGCTATCCCAAATGAGGTAAGAGACAAAATCCCTAAGTTCACAGAAATAATGTTATCACTTGTGAAGAGCATCTAAAGTCTTTTACATATAAGATAAATGACTATGAAATTAAAAGTGAAGATGTTGTAATGAAATTATTTATTCAGTCACTAATAGAAGATGTTAGGGATTGGTATAAGGGTTTGCCTGAAAATAGTATTACATCATGGGATAAATTTGTGAAAAGATTTAAGGAGAAATATGATGAACATGTTAATTCTAGCTATATGCTCAATGGGTTCAATAATATCAAGAAGCATCCCAATGAGCGCATATCTAAATTTAATAATAGGTTTCAAAAGGCAATGTACAAATTATTCCAAGTCTTAAGATTAGATGATGAAGTTTTCCTAACCACATATTTCAATGCTTTGGATGGAAAAATGTCTTATCTCTTGAGAGAGAAAATCCCATGTACTTTGAGAGATGATTTTAAGTTAGCAATAAATATTGAAAGTAATAGGAAAAAATCTGGTCAAATGTACAAAAGGGATGAAGGAAGACTGTAGAAAAAAACCAAAGCACATGCTAGTAGACTGACTAAAGAAGATGATAAGGTTGACAAGTTGGAAAATGTTGTTAAAGATCTCTCATCCAGGATTGAAAAGGGTGAGGGAATTTTTTAGGAAAATAGACCCCCGTATCAGAGGCAGGAAAGATTCCCTAGGTTGCATGATTAGCCTTATAAGACAAATTAGAAAGATGGGAAACCTATTTTTTATACCCATGAAAATAAAAAAGGAAGGGATACCCCTGATCCTTTAAAAAAGAATGTAGCACATAATGTAGAGAACACTCCATGGTGTGTATCTTGTAATATGCCTCACTCACCTTATCAGTGTGTTGTGGCCCAAGCTTTGGGAGAAGAAGTGGAAGACCCAAATGCAAGAGATAATGAAGGGTTTGAAAAGCCTACAGTTAATATATTTACCACTAAGAAAGTGGAAGAAATATCATCTTCAGAAGATGAAGAAATACTTGTTGATGTTGATTATAAGAGTTGAAATTTCTCAAAATATGAAAAATAATTTTTTACCCATTCAGATCTAGATGAGTCTGAAAGTGAGGTTTGAAAATCAACAAGTGTAACTAGACCAGAGTTGGGTAATGCTCATAGGAGAAAGCCTAGTGAAGAAGAAATTAGGACTCTTACCGTGGCTTCCATTTCTCAAGCCAGATCCTCATATAATCTGAGGAATAGAAGAGTAGACCCTGATCAAGGAGTACCTAAGTTAGTCTTGTTGGCAGTGGGCCAGCATCCCTCACAGGGTTTGTGACATGGCTTAACCACCTCTTGTGTCTTATATAAGTCTAGTGGTTGTATCGATCATTAACAAGTCGATCTTTTGGTGCAACGACAACCACTACTTCTAACAAGTGGTATCAAATCTTGGTCATAGGTTTGAATTCATGGAGGCCACAATGAGTGACATTGGGAGGGTGACTATTGGCAGTGGGCTAGCATCCCTCATAGGGTTCACGACATGACTTAACCACCTCTTGTATCTTCTATAAGTCTAGTGGTTGTATCGGGCATTAACAGGTTGATATTTTGGTGCAATGGCAACCACTACTTCTAACAAGTCTTGTGAAGGATCATTCCCAAAATAAATTTTCTCCAAAAATAAATGTAATCAAAGGAAAGGGTGGTAACAACAAGAAACAAGAAATTGTTCTTGTTTAAGATATTAAAAAGAATGAGGAAGTTGCCACAGATAAGAGAAACAAGAGGGTTAGTAAGGGAAAAGATTTGTCTGATCCTTTTACTGAACCCCCAACCTTTGACATGAGACATGCCCTATCTCAAATGAAAGTCTCAATTCCCTTGTTGGAAATGTTAAAGATAAAAGAGCATAAGGCAATAGCCTTGGCTTTGATAAATGAACAAGGAGATACTCATATTATATCTGAAAAGGAGAAGTCATTGGTTGGCCCTGAGGCAAACAAGGAGATTTCTAACTTATGTGTTGGGAATATTGTAACCCAACAACCATCATCAATTGATCCTTTCTATGACACTCTGATTGTCAACAACTTTTTGCTAAAAAATTATATGATAAACTCTAGTGTTGCAGCTACAGTGATGCCATATCATGTTATGAAGGAACTAGGACTTCAAGTTGATACATCCAATGGAAGATGTTATGCCATGGATAATAGGGTAGTTCCTATGGTAGGAACATTACTGGGAATAGAAGTGAAGATTGATGCATTCCCTGAGGCCACATATAAAATGGATGTAGTTGTATTTGATACCAAGCCTCATTATGGTATTCTATTATCAAGACAGTGGGCAGCAGCAATGGGAGAAAAACTACAACTAGACATGTCCTATGCTACTATACCTATAAATGGTACTGAGGTTAAGTTGTACAGAGAGTCTCGCTCTTCTATCATGGTTGAGATGTGAGGCAAGGGAGGATAGGGAGAGGGTCCAAAGGCACACGCAGAGATCACATGCAGAAGCAACAAACACAAAAGTGAGAGAGAGAATGCAGATATCATTCATATATTTATTTCAATTGATTCATACATGTCAGGATGTGAGGCCTTCCCGATTTAGGCCAGATATTATAATTCAAGTACAGAAGTCCTTCAACATGTGAGGATCTAAAATAATCTTTCAACTTCTAACTTCTATCTCTGATGTCCTAATTTCTCTCCAAAACTATAACCAAAGATTACATTATATACAAGAGGCTACCGAACAAGTTGGCCTTCCGATCCACCATCAATTGAAGGAATGACCAGATCTAGGTCCACATGCTTCCCAATGATATATACTAGCATTAAATTTGTGACCATAATTAAATGCAAGAGTCAGCCTAAATAGGAAACTAAAATAAATAACTCGATAAGAAAGGATAACCGAGCATCGGGGAAATTCACCGAGCGCCAGAGAGATAACCGACCAATCTTGATAAATAAAGGAAATTGAGCAACACCAAACCAACTCGGTCAAAGAAGGAACTGAGCAACACAGGAAAACACAAACATGTTTTTGGTGACATGGGATTGCCAAAGACCCGAGATGCTCCTGCATCAGACACCTGGGGTTATTTTAAATGATTCTCTGGATCATGAAGTAGGTACAATCTGAGTTGAATCCAACTCAGATTGTGAAATCCATGAACTATCTTCAACTGGCTTATTCTTCCACTTTACCAGATATTCCATATATTGTTTTCCTCTTGTACTCCTGCCAATTCTTTGTTCCAAAATCTGCTCAACTTCTTTTATCTGTTTCTTAGGATAATCATTCGATAATCTCATTTCTTCATCCAACTCATGGTACTCATATAAATTAGCAATGTTGAATATAGGTGATATATCCATGTCATCAGGTAACTCAATCTCATAAGCATTTCTACTATCAACTCTCTTCAAAGGATCAAACTTCTACATTTTCAGCTTCCCATATGTTCCAATAGGAAATCTACCTTTCTTCAAATGAACCATTACTTCATCACCGACTACAAAAGTCTTATGTCTTCTTGATCTATCAGCTCTGTCTTTGTATTTCTAATTACTTTTCTCCAACTTATGTTTCACATCTTCATGCAATGTCTTCATGTACTTAGCAAACTTTATTCCTACAACACTTATCTTTCCTTCATCAGCAATATCCCTCAAATCTGATATACCTCTTAGTTGTATGCCATTTATAATCTCAAAAGGTGTTTTTCCAGTACTCCTATTCACTGAATTATTATATGCAAACTCTGCTTGTGCCAACATAGAATCCCAATTACTCGGTGTGTCTCCAACCAAACTGTTAGGAATGAATGCAAAGTATTTTGGCAGTCATTCTGTAGCAATTTTTGTTGCATTCATGACTTGGATTGTCATTGATGTCAACACAGTGATATTCTAGATATTAGCGGGAAAGTAGGTATAGTTTTGTTTTGCACACATGTTGTATTGTAGATTGGCTTTTGCACAATTGATGGTATGTTCTTTGGTGTGTTATTAACCTATGGTTAATAGCGCAAAAAGAAATTCATTCATTTGTGAGAGTTATGAGCATTTTGGTGAAAGCTATGTTTAGACAGTATTTCTGTGAAGCAATTTTCAGAAATCAGAGGATATCTCTTAGCTGGGATGGAATCTAATTTTGCATAGTTAAAGGGATGTTGGAGACTCATTAATGATGACATGGTTCATAGTGCAAACTTTGAAGATATGTTTGGAGAAAGTTACAGTATCTGGAAGCCGACAGTTTTATGTGAATTCTGTGTGTAGCATGTAGAATTTATTATTTTGTAATTGAGGATCGACTCATTTGTAATTATTTCAGTTTGGTATATAAGAAGGAATGTTTTCCTTGTTGCAATATGTACTATGAAGGTTGAGATGTGAATATATGCATGAAGTGAAGAAAAGAGCTAATTTAGTGATGAAAGAAGACTTGTGAGTACAGAGATCTAGAATTGTGATCTTGTGTAGCAGAGAGTGCGGTTTTGGAATAGTGTGAAGGAGGTAATATATTTTATATTATTCTATTGAATAATTCTAAGATCTTTTGGACAGTGGGTTCAGAGATCTTGCCTTGAAGCTGTTTGGGCAGTGGGTCCTTCTGTCTTCCATAAACTCTTAACCAGGTTAGAATCTTTTAACAGGGATTCAAAATCTCCTAACAGGGATTTATATGTACTAAATGTATTTCATAAGACTCCTAACAGGTTCCATCCTCTAAAAAGGAACTTTCATATTAGTGCATCATTTTGTGGGCATCATTCCCACCGGGGTTTACTCTTTTCAAGAGGTTCCCTAGTCAACATATCTTGTGTTGTTGTGCAATTGTGTATGGTTATATTTCTATGGTTGATCAGTACATTGATTATATTGTTTAAATTAGTTCAATGGTTAAATTATCAGATAACTGATTCACCCCCCCCCCTCTCAGCTATCTTGGGGATCTTTACTTTCTAACAATTGGTATCAGAGTAGCAGGTCCTTGAAAGAAAAGTTTAACAACTTAAGGAGATCCATGGTGAATTTTAAAAAAAAAAGCCCTAAGTTTGATGGAGTAAATTTTGACAGCTGGAAAGAAAAGATGAAGACACATCTATTGTGTTTAGGACCAAGTTATTCGTTGATTACAAAGAATGAGAAGACTATCATTGAGGAAGACAATCTAGAGGTAGGAACTAAAGATGAACTAGATCTATTCATGTGTAACATACTTGCAAGAGAAGCATTTTTGTCAACACTACTCGAGAATGAATATAGTCAGGTAAGATGTTTGAAAACATCTCATGCAATTTGGAAAGCTTTACATTCTACTTTTGAAGGTGATGAACATGCAAAGAAGGCTAGATTACATAATTGGATTTGTACATTTGAAGATATCAGAATGATGGAAGATGAATCTATTAGAAGCTATATTGGTAGGATGTCTGAGATTGTAACAGGAATAAATTCTTGTGGAGGTGATAAGACAAAGAATGAAGTGATATGGAAAATTCTGAGAACTTTGACACCAGTATTCAAGCAGACAACACAGATGATTGAACAAGTGATACCTTGTACATCAAAATTTTTAAGAGAGACTCTTCTTGGAAGATTAGAAACAGTAGAGATGAACTTGAGATTATCAGGAGAGCTAGCTAGAATGGAAATAGCATTCAGTGCTCTTAACATTAGACCTACAAGAAGTACTAGTGTGAATGGAGATTATGCCAGCAGCAGCAGATCTAAATCTGAGGAAGATAAGAAGATTGAAGAAGGTATTGTATTACTTGTAAAAAGAGAACCAGATGGTAAGAAAATATTTAAATGTTGGACTTGTAAAGAATATGGTCATTTTGCATCTAAATTTCCTAAAAGAGTTAAGAAGTATAGAAGCAACTTTAAACTTAGGAGATCTAAAGAATGTTATTATGCAAATGATGAAGATCTTGAAGCAAGAATTGAAAAACATTTAAGTGACAGTGATAATGATAAATTTGAGGAAATAGGATTTGTAGCAATTAAAGAAGAAAGTTCTAAATCTGATAAAAGGGAAGAAAAAGCATTAGTTTCACAAGTTGAAAAGAAATCTGATTGGATTATAGACAGTGGTTGTTCACATCATATGACTGGAGATAAAAGAAAGTTTGTTAAGTTAGATAATTATGATGGAGGAATTGTTAGGGTTGGTAACAATGCACCTTGTTTGATTAAGGGTATAGGATCTATTACTCTTGATGGAAAGACTAACACTAATGATGTTTACTTTGTTGATGGATTGAGACATAATCTACTAAGCATTGGACAATTGGCTGATAAGGGTTATCAAGTTTGGTTTTCTGAGAAAACTTGTGTGATAAAAGATAAAGATGGAAATATGATTGGAAAAGGATCCAAAACCAGAGGTAATGTATTTTAGTTGAATCCTACTGAGATGACATGTTTGATAACTAGGATTGATGACAGTTGGTTATGGCATAAAAGGTTTTGTCATATAAACTTTGATAATATTGTCAAGGTGAGCACTACACTTGCGGTAAGAGATTTACCTAGAATTATGAAACCTACTAACATGATTTGCAAAGAATGTATGATGGCAAAGTAGAAAAGGAGTTCATTTCCCAATAAGAAATTCACATTGACAGAGAAGCTGGAGATTGTTCATACAGACTTGAGTGGTCCTACTAGGACTAGAGGATTCTATGGAGAAAGGTATTTTATGATTCTTGTTGATGATTTTACAAGAATGATGTGGATTGCATTTTTGAAAGAAAAATCTGAAGCATTTGATAAATTTAAGATCATGAAAAGCAAAATTGATAATGAATCTAGAATGAAGATTAAGTGTCTAAGATCTGATAGAGGTGGTGAATTTACATCTAGAGAGTTTAACACCTTTTGTGAAATGAATGGTATTAAGAGACAACTTTCAGCCCCTAGGACACTAGAACAAAATGGTATTGCAGAAAGAAGGAATAGGTCAATAACTGAAGCAGCAAGAGCTATGTTGTTTGAAAATGATTTGGCTAAGACTTTTTGGAGAGAAGTAGTGAACACAACAGTATACACTATGAACAGAGTACAAATTAGAGTAGATACAAACAAGACACCTTATGAATTATGGTTTGGACATACACCCTCAGTTAAGTATTTTAGAATTTTTGGAAGTAAATGTTATATAAAGAGAGATGATGATATAGGAAAGTTTGATCCTAGAAGTGATGAAGAAATATTTCTTGGATATTCTTTAAAAAGCAAAGTATATAGATGTTATAACAAAAGAACTAAGACTATTGTTGAAAGTGCAAATGTAAAAGTTGATGAGAAGTTTAAAATTCAGGAAAGAATGCTTGATTATGAATCTGATGGAGAAGCACAACCTCAGCCTAACATTGAAAATGCAGAATTATTTTTTGAAACTAACAGTGATTTGCTGAATGAAAGTCATACTGAAGAAAATAGAGAAGAAAATAGAGAAGAAAGCAGAGAAGAATCTACAGTTGGAACAAGATCAGTAACTATGACACCTAACAGGTATACTTCAAGACATCACCCTGTTGAGCAAGTTATTGGTAGTTTAGATAGAGGAGTTTTGACTCGAAATAAGGTACATTTATGTTTGATTTCTCAAATTGAACCTAAGACTACTAATGAAGCTTGTGAAGATGAACATTGGATTACTGCTATGAAAGAAGAACTAGAGCAGATTGAAAAAAACAAGACATGGGAATTGGTCCCTAGACCTGAAGACAAGAATGTGATTGGAACAAAGTGGGTATTCAGAAACAAGATGAATGAACAAGGAGAAGTGATAAGAAACAAAGAAAGATTGGTATGTAAAGGATATTCACAACAAGAAGGAATTGACTATGAAGAAACTTTTGCACCTGTGGCCAAACTTGAAGCAGTGAGAATGTTTCTAGCATATGCAGCTTACAAGAAATTCAGAGTGTATTAGATGGATGTGAAGTCAGCATTTTTGAATGGTGAATTCGAAGAAGAAGTATACATTGAGTAGCCTGAAGGTTTTCCTTTGACACAAGAAGGAGATATGGTATGTAAGTTAAAGAAAGTTTTATATGGATTAAAACAAGCACCTAGAACCTGGTATGCAAGATTGGATAAGTATTTATTGAAATTGGGACTTATAAAAGGAATAGCAGATAGTAACTTATACACAAAAGAAATTGAGAATGGTTTGTTGGTTATAGTTATATTTGTTGATGATATTATCTTTGGAGGAGAAGATGAAGCTAGTGACAAATTTTCAGATGAAATGAAGACTGAATTTGAGATGAGCATGATTGGAGAAATGAAATATTTTTTGAGATTACAGATAACACAAAGAAAGGAAGGTATATTTGTAAGTCAGACTAAGTATTTGAATGACTTATTGAAAATATTTGGAATGGAAGATTCTAAACCTGTTGGAACACCTATGGTAACTGGACATAAGTTATCTAGCAAAGATGAGACACCAGCAGTTGAGCAGAATAAGTACAGATTTATGATTAGAGGATTGCAGTACTTGACACATACAAGACCTGATATAGCACATTCAGTTGGGATTGTAGCAAGATTTCAAGTAGAACCTAGAGAATCACATTATGCAGCAGTAAAGAGGATACTGAGATATCTGAAAGGAACAATGGATTATGGATTATGGTATGAGAATTCTGATGATTTTACTTTATGTGCCTATACTGATGCAGATTGGGGAGGCAACGTTGATGACAAGAAAAGAACCAGCAGTGGAGCCTTTTTTCTTGGAGGAAAATTGGTCTCTTGGTTAAGTAAGAAGTAGAATTGCACTTCACAAAGTACAGCAGAAGCAGAATATGTTGCAGCAGCAAATAATTGTAATTAGATTATTTGGATGAAGCAGATGTTGAAGGATATTGGAATAAAGTTTGATGAGCCTATTGTTATACATTGTGATAACACCAGTACAGTGAGTATGTCAAAAAATTCTATTTTACATTCTAAGACTAAACATATTGAGATCAAGTATCATGTTGTAAGAGAGAAAGTTGCAGAAAAAGAAGTAAGATTGGAGTACATAAGTACAAAGGAGCAGATAGCAGATATATTTACAAAGCCTTTACCTGAGGATACATTTGTGTATCTGAGAGGTATTCTTGGGGTTATGCCCCAACCTATTTTTGAGAATTGATGCAGATGATTGCATCCATCCAGTGGTATATGAGCCCTATCTTTCTTCTGGATTGGATGTTGGAACTTCCTCTATGGGGGAGTTTATGAGCTGAGTCATGAGGACTCTTGTTATTGTATTTTTCTGAAAAGTGTCTTTTGGCATTAAGTTGTTGTTGACTTAGTGATGGAATTTTTGTCATTGATGTCAATGGGGGAGAGATATACATGAAAAACATTGTGGATTGTATGAGAGAGCTGAATAGGAAAATGAAGCAAGATTTAATTTGATATTTTGCAGTGATGTTGCAGTATTGGATTTTTGGAACATTGGATATTTTTCATCTATGTTGCCATCAATGCCAATGGGGGATATTGTTAGGAATGAATGCAAAGTATTTTGGTAGTCATTTTGTAGCAGTTTTTGTTGCATTCATGACTTGGATTGTCATTGATGTCAACACAGTGATATTCTGGATATTAGCAGGAAAGCAGGTATAGTTTTATTTTGTGCACATGTTGTATTGTAGATTATATTTTGCACAATTGATGGTATGTTCTTTGGTGTGTTATTAACCTATGGTTAATAGCACAAAAAGAAATTCATTCATTTGTGAGAGTTATGAGCATTTTGGTGAAAGCAGTGTTTAGACAGTGTTTCTGTGAAGTGATTTTTGAAAATCAGAGGATATCTCTTAGCTGGGATGGAATATGATTTTGTATAGTTAAAAGGATGTTGGAGACTCATTAATGATGATGTGGTTCATAGCACAAACTTTGAAGATATGTTTGGAGAAAGTTATAGTATCTGGAAGCCGACAGTTTTATGTGAATTCTATGTATAGCGTGTAGAATTTATTATTTTGTAATTGAGGACCGAATCATTTTTAATTATTTGAGTTTGGTATATAAGAAGGAATTTTTTCCTTGTTGAAATATGTACTATGAAGGTTGAGATGTGAATATATGCATGAAGTGAAGAAAAGAGCTAATTCAGTGATGAAAGAAGACTTGTGAGTACAGAGATCTGGAATTGTGATCTTGTGTAGTAGAGAGTGTGGTTTTGGCACAGTGTGAAGGAGGTAATATATTTCATATTATTCTATTGAATAATTCTAAGATCTTTTGGACAGTGGGTTCAGAGATCTTGCCTTGAAGCTGTTTGGGCAGTGGGTCCTTCTGTCTTCCATAAACTCTTAACCGGGTTAGAATCTTTTAACAGGGATTCAAAATCTCCTAACAGGGATTTATAAGTACTGAATGTATTTCATAAGACTCCTAACAAGGTCCATCCTCTAACAAGGAACTTTCATATTAGTGCATCATTTTGTGGGCATCATTCCCACCGGGGTTTACTCTTTTCAAGAGGTTCCCTAGTCAACATATCTTGTGTTATTGTGCAATTGTGTATGGTTATCTTTCTATAGTTGATCATTACATTGATTATATTGTTTAAAGTAGTTGAATGGTTAAATTATTAGATAATTGATTCACCCCCCCCCCCTCTCAGTTATCTTGGGGATCTTTACTTTCTAACACAAACATCTTAAAATATTTCCCAAGCTTCTATTCACAACTTATGTCTGTCCATCGGTCTGTGGGTGAAATGTAGAACTATATTTCAACCCAGTGCCAAACTTTCTCCAAATGGTCTTCCAAAAGTATCCAACAAATTTACTATCTCGGTTAGAGATAATACTCCTCAGTAATCCATGCAATCTGACAATTTCCTTAAAGAAAATATCTGCTATGTGTACTACATCTGATTTTTTCTACAAGGTATAAAATGTGCCATTTTAGAAAATCTATCCACAACAAAAAATATAGAATCATTACCTCTTACTATCTTCGGTAAGCCAAGAACAAAATCCATATTGATCTCAATCCAAGATTTCTCAGGAACAAAAATCGGTGTATACAATCTAGTGTTTTGACTTACTCCTTTTGCAACTTGACAAATTCAACAACTTTTCACAAATTTATAAACATCTTTATACAATTTGGGCCAAATTATTTCTCCTTAAGAAAATTCAATGTGTTATCAACACCAAAGTATCCAGCCAAACCACTACTATGTTTCTCCTTTATCAAATTAGTTCCCATTGGTCCTCTTGGTATACACAACTGAATACCTTTAAACAACATACCTCCTTAAATAAAATATTCTTCTCATTTAGTACTTGGTTGATCTTGAATAGGTGCTCTGCACTTTCTCCATGGCTTGTAAAAATCATGATCAAATTCATAAGAATCTCTCATGTCATCAAAACCAAGAAATTCAATTTTCATCTCGGTCATCAAAGATATTCTTCTACTCAATGCATCAACAACTTGGTTAGTGACTCTACTTTTATGCTTTATCACAAATGTATAACTCTACAAATACTCAACCCATTTCATATGTCTCTAATTCAACTTATTCTGACTACCCAAATACTGTAGAGCTTTATGATTGGTATACAATACAAATTCACTCATTTTTCTACTCAATGCATCAGCAACTCAGTTAGTGACTCCACTTTTATGCTTTATCACAAATGTATAACTCTGCAAATACTCAACCCATTTCATATGTCTCTAATTCAACTTATTTTGATTACCCAAATTCTGCAGAGCTTTATGATTGGTATAGAATACAAATTCACTTAGTATCAAATAATGTCTCCATTTCTTTAGTGCTTGAACAATAGAATAGAATTCTTGATCATAAACAGAATATTTCCTTTTTACATCATTCAACTTTTCACTAAAGAAAGTAACAGGTTTACTTTCTTGACTCAATACATCTCCTATTGCACTACCACTTGCATCGCATTCCACTTGAAATACCTTATTGAAATCAGGCAATGCTAACATAGGCAATTCAACAACCATCTGCTTCAGAGTCTCAAAACTTTTATCAGCTCCATGTATCCACTTGAATTATCTTTTATCTCCTCTCATAGTCTCAGCCGTAGCATTACAAATTGAACTAAAATTCCTGATGAACTTTCAGTAAAACCTTTCCAAACCATGAAATTATCTTACCTCACTAGCATTCTCAGGTGTTGGCCAATTCAAAATAGCTTCAACCTTTTCAAGATCCATTTTCAAACCATCGGCTGAAATCACAAATCCCAAATACACAATCTCCTCCTTCATGAATGAACACTTTTTTTAGATTTATCAGCAACTTTTCTTCTTTCAACCTCTACAATACTTGTTTAACATGCAACAAATGTTCTTCTCTGGTCTTACTGAATATCAGAATATCATCAAGGAATACAATCACAATTTTACCTAAGAATTTCTTCAAAACTTCATTCATCAACCTCATAAAAGTACTCGGTGCATTAGTTAAACCAAAAGGCATAACCAACCACTCACACAAACCTTATTTTGTCTTGAAAGCAATCTTCCACTCATCACCTTCTTTGATTTTGATCTGATGATACCCACTTTTCAAACCAATTTTGGTAAAATACTTTGCTCTAGTCAAACTATCCATTATGTCATCCATTCTCGGTATAAAAAACCTATAATTCATTGTTATCTTGTTGATTGATCTAGAATCTGTACACATTCACCATTCTCCATTCTTCTTAGGTGCCAATACAGTAGATACTGCACAAGGACTTAAACTTTCTTGGATCAAACCTTTCTACAACAATTCTTGAATTTGTCAGTTCAATTCCTAATTCTTGGTAGGTGTCAACCAATGTGGTGCCTTATTCGGCAAACTAGCTCCAGGGATTAGATCCATGCAATGATCAATGCTTCTCTTCAGTGGAAAACCATTAGGTACATTGTCAAAAATGATCTTACTATACTCGATGAGTAACTTATCAATCTCCTCAGGGATACTATCCTCTATTTTCTTACTTGGTTTGTTAGGAATCATAGTAAAACATACATCATTCTTCTTCAAATCCTTAACAAACTTTCTTCCTTCCATCAAGCAAACTTTCATAGATGTACAAACATTACTAGAAGGTTCTTCAATCAAAGGTAACAATATTTGTCTTCTCCCATTAGCCCAAATAGTATATTTATGCAATCTCCCATCATATATAGCATGTCTATCATATTGCCAAGGTCTACCCAATAAAATATGACAACAATCCATAGGCATGATATCACATAACACCTTATCATAGTACTTTCCAATTTTCAAATTCACATAACATTGGTCACTTACCAAGAGTGTATGCTCATCTTTGATCCATGAAATTTGATAGGGCTTCGGATGTTCCAACCTTTTCAACTGCTACTTTGTCACTATTTCCTAAAATGCCAAGTTCTTCAAACTACTACTATCAATGATTACCTTCCAAACTTCATCAGAAACTCTACATCTAGTCTTGAACAAACTTTTCCTTACCAAATCTTCCTTATTACTTTCACTCCAAAGTACTCTCCTTACCATCAAGTTCTTTTCCTTCTCATGTTCATTTGGTGACTCTTCGTGCACCAAAGCATTTCTACTGCTACCGACCTTCTTACTAGCATGTGTACACTCAAATGATCTATGTCCTTATCCACAATTGTAACAAGTTCCTCAGAAACCACCTCTGTTATAACCACCTTGGTAGTTATTGCCTCTGCCTCTAGATGAACTTTCACCTTTCCACTCGGTCTTGCCTTTATCTAGATTTTTTTTTTCAGGTTAAGATCTACTATTTTCACCATAAGATCTACCTCTTCCTCTAGGGAATCTACCACCTCTACCTCTTTGTCTTTTCTCATGTCTCTTGTTCAATTTCTCCTTAGCCTTCAATGCAAATTGATAAGCCTCTTCAACGTTCTCCAATTTAACCAAACTGATTTCTTCTTGGATGGGAACTCTTAACCCATTCAAGTACCTAGCAATTCTTTCGACATCATCTTCATCATGTCCAGATCTGATATCTAATATATAGAATTCCTCAATATATTCTTTTACCGAGCTATGTTTCTTCCTCAAACTTTGCATTCACCTAACTAGGTTAATCTGATAATCACAAGGTAAAAAATTTCCTTTCAATTTATTCACCATCTTATTCCATACCTTAATTTTGACTTTTCCTTTCCTCTTTTTGTCCAACTGCAGATGTTCCCACCACAAGGATGCATGACTTTTCAACTTTGTGCTTGCAATTTTCACCTTCTTTTCCTCAGGAACATTTTCATATTCAAATTACTTTTCCATCTCAATGATTCCGTCAACCAATTCATCAGAATCCAATTTTCCACTATAATCAGGAGGATTAAAGTGTGGTGTATACTTCAGATTTGTCAAAGCTTTCAACAATCTTTCCTCACCCTGATCCATCACCGGTATAGGTTTTACATCAACTTGTTCTTCCCCAATTTCATCATCACTAGCATCTTCAAGATGTCTTCCTCTTCTCTAGGTTGTTTCAATAGCTTCTAATCTAGTAGCAAGTTATCTCAACATGTCTACCAATCCTAGATCCACATCTTGCCTCCCATGAACCATCTTGAAACCCTCTACAATTGCAGGCCAGATCACAATATGCTAACCCACAAAAAATCAACTAGGGTTTGACAAGAAGGAACCCTCAAACCTAGATTCACAAACCTAGATCCAAATCTTACCTCACCTCTGATACCACTTGATGCAAGGGAGGATAGGGAGAGGGGCCAAAGGCACACTCTCACCAGATCCACCTTGCAGAGATCACATGCAGAAGCAACAAATACACAAGTGAGAGATAGAATGCAGATATCATTCATATATTTATTTCAATTGATTCATACATGTCGAGCTATGAGGCCTTCCCAGTTTAGGCCAGATATTACAATTCAAGTATAGAAGTCCTCCAAAATGTGAGGATCTGAAACAATCTTTCAACTTCTAACTTCTATCTTTGATTTCCTAATTTCTCTCCAAAATTATAACCAAATATTATATTATATACAAGAGGCTACTGAAGAATTCAGCCTTCAAATCCACCATTAATGGAAGGAACAACCAAATCTAGGTCCACATGCTTCCCAATGATAGATACCAGCATTAAATCTATGACCATCATTAAATGCAAGAGTCGGCCTCAACAAGAAACTAAAATAAACAACTCGATAAGCAAGGATAACCAAGCACCAAACAAGCATCACCGAGCTCCAGGGAAATTCATCAAGTGCTAGAGAGATAACCAACCAACCTCAGTAAATAAAGGAAATCAAGCGGCACCAAACCAACTCAGTCAAAGAAGGAACCGAGCAACATAGGAAAACACAAACATGTTTTTGGTGACATAGGATTGCCAAAGACCTGAGATGCTCTTGCATCAAGATGGTAGCACCTGAAGACTTGAATTGTTGTGTTGACATTGATATGGAGAATTTCATTGTTGAAGAAATCAAGCCATAATTGAAAAATATTGATCCAATAGTTGATGAGTTGTTGTTGCAGCAAAATGGGTTGTGGAAAATGTACTTTGATGGAGGATGCT
This sequence comes from Chamaecyparis obtusa, assembly GCA_027943335.1. NCBI lineage: Eukaryota > Viridiplantae > Streptophyta > Pinopsida > Cupressales > Cupressaceae > Chamaecyparis > Chamaecyparis obtusa. The sequence goes on from BSBK01007276.1 coordinate 21,666, forward strand.
CTAAAGAAGTATCGGGATCTAGTGTATTGTTTACATCCCCATCAGGTATTACTTTTAAGTATTCCTTTTTGTTGACTTTTCAATGCACAAATAATATTGTTGAGTATGAGGCTTTGATATTGGGATTAGATATTTCCATGAAGCATGGTATAAAATGTTTAAAAGTTCATGGAGATTTTCAATTGATCATAGCTCAGATTAGATCTAAATATGCTGCCAAGGATGACAGACTAAAATTGTATAGATATGTTGTCTAGGATAGAATAGAATTATTTGATGCTTTTAATATTCAGTGGGTAGAAAGGTCAAATAATATCATGGCAGATTTCCTTGCAAATATTGCATTAAAGAACAATGATATCACTCTTGCTAGTGTGTCAATGTTAGAAATAAAGAGCAGGCCTGTTGTGCCTGATAACATTTGTAATTGGAAAGTTTTGAGTATGATGATGATATCATCATATTTATTTAGGGCCTAGATCAATATGATGGCCAACAGATTGATTGTGATGCCTCAACAAAGGTTGTTAATGGAAGGGATTGTATTCTTGAGAATGAAATTGTTCAACTAGCTTCTAATAATATTCCTAAGGGGTTAGTTGAACTAGAGGGCATATTTAGAACAAATGATAATTATATGTCACAAAAATCCAATGCTAAGATTGAGGATTTGGAAGAAATAAACTTAGGATCAGAGACATCCCCACAGTTGGTGTACATTGGAAAGAAGCTAAGTAGGGATGTGAGAACTAATTTGATAAGATTGCTAAAGAAATAAAATCATGTGTTTGCTTGGTCTTATGATGACCTCAAGGCTTATATAAAAGAATTATTTCAACATGAAATCCCTTTGAAAGAAGATACCAAACCTTTTAGGTAGAAACAAATGCCTATCAATCCCTTACTAGCTACTAAAATGCAAATAGAGTTCACAAAGTTAAGGGATACAAGCATAATTTAGCCTACAAGGCATTCATCTTGGGTCTCTAACTTGGTACCAGTCAAAAAAAATAATGGGGACATAATATTATGTGTTGATTTCAAAAATTTGAATGTCACCTCATTGAAAGATAACTATGGATTGCCCAAAATGGAGGCCATGCTTCATAGGGTGACTGGTTGTGAGTTATTATCCATGATGGATAGTTTCTTAGGGTATAACCAAGTGCTGGTTAAGGAATCAAAACAATTTAAAACATCATTTACTACTCCTTGGGGAACTTATGTGTATGTTTGTATGCCTTTTGGTTTAAAAAATGTTGGAGCAACTTTTCAAAGGGCAATGGATGTGGCTTTCAAGGATCTTATAAATGTTCTCATGGTGGTATATCAGGATGATTTAACTACTTATTCAAAGAAGGTTGATGACCATTGCAGACACTTGTAGAAGGTCCTACTCAAGGCATTAGAGTTTGGCATATCATTGAATCTCAAGAAATACCAATTTTCTGTTACTGAAGGAAATATATTAGGGCATATAGTGTCCAAAGAGGGAGTGAGGATTGATCTTGAAAGAGTTGAAGCAATTCAAAAGGTCCCTAGTCCCAAGAACCTTAAAGGTGTACAATCTTTCCTTGGACAAATTAATTTTGTTAGAAGATTCATTGCTAACTTTGCAGAAATGGTCAAGCCCATAGTCAAGCTTTTGAAAAAGGATGCAAGATTTGATTGGGATCAGGAAGCACAAAAGGTCATTGAGAAAAATAAACAAACAATCCAAGAAGCCCCTATTTTAATATCTCCTAATTATTCCAAACCTCTCTTTGTTTTCTTTTGCATCTTTTCATATTATTGCAGTAGTATTATTACAAAACGATGGGGAAGGATTTGAGCACCCCATTGCATTCTTTAGCAAATCACTACAGTCAACTAAACTGAATTATGAACTAATGGAAAAACAAGCTTATGCATTGGTGAAAGCACTTAAAGAATTTGGGCCTTATTTGTTTTGTTCCAAGGTTAATGCATATGTTCCTCATGTCGCGGTGAAGGACATTCTAGTCTAGAGTGAGGTTACAAGGAAAAGATGCAAGTGGATTAATAGAATCCAGGAGTTTGATTTGGAGCTTCATATTACCAAATTGATTAGAGGTTTGGGGTTATAAAACTTGATGACAAAAGAAAATATGGACTTGGTCAAGGTAAATAATGTTACCATGGGTGAAAGAATGGTTACAAGCATTGAGATACAGCCATGGTATACAAATATTGTGCATTTTCTCAATAATGCTAGTTTCCCACAGGGCCTAAATGACAATCAAAAGAGGAGCCTCAGATTACAGGCTCAAAAGTATGTGTTTCTATAGGGTGACTTGTATTGGAAAGACAAAGATGGAATATTTCTCTTGTGTTCGGACAAAGGACAGTAAGATAAAGTATTAAAAGAAATGCACTGTGGACTATGTCGAGGGAATTATTCAGCTAGGGAAACAAATCACAAGATTCTAAGCACTGGTTATTATTGGCCTAGTTTATTTAAGGATACTCATTCATTTGTTAGAAAGTGTGATCCATGCCAAAGATTCTCAAATAAACTAAAATTCCCAGGAGCATTACTGTTAAACCCTGTAGTTGTCGAAGCTCCATTTGCCATGTGGGGTATTGACTTCATTGGAGAATTTACAAAGAAATCTAGTGGGGGACATAGCTGGATACTAGTTGCTACATATTACTTTACTAAATGGATTGAGGTGACCCCAACTAAGAAGGCTATAAGCGCAGTGGTAGTAGAGTTTTTGATGAATAATGTGGTTACTAGGTTTGGTGTTCCTATCAAATTAGTAATGGACAATGCCATGTTCTTTAGGTCAGAAGAATTTGTTGATTTATGTTCTAAAATGGGAATTATTATGTCATATTCATCCCCCTACTACCCACAAGCCAATGGGCAAGCAGAAACAAGCAACAATAGCATTTTGCAGATTCTAAAGAAAACATTATAAAATAACAAGAGAACTTGGCATGCAAAGTTGAAACTTGCATTGTGGGCAGATAGAATTACAATAAAAATGGCCACAGGTAAGTCTCCATTTGAATTGGTATATGGTGTGCAGTCTAGACTGCATGTTAATAGTATATTTTCTATCTATCAATTCATACAAGATGAAGGTTTAGGGGTTTGTGAACCTTTGCAGCATAGGATGATCCAATTGGTTGAATTGGATGAGATAAGAAGAGAGAGTCAAAAAGAAAATATCAAATTATAGCAAAAAAATGAAATATCTTTTTGACAAGAGAGCTAGCATCAAGAAATTCCAGCCTGGAGACTTAATCCTTCAATGGAATGCCAGTGCTAAAGATAAGGGAAAACATTAAAAAAATTGAATCATTATGGTTGGGCCCTTATATTATTTATCAGATTTGTGGAAAAGATTCTTATTTCTTGAAAAATCTAGATAATGAAGAATAGGAATTGCCAGTGCATGGACAATTTCTGAAGTTTTTCTTCAATTAAGTTTCAAATTATTCCATGCACAGTAGTTTTGTAATATATGTATAGGTGTGTTTTCTTTTGTCGTTTGTTTGTTTTCTATAGTAGGTTAGTGTTTTTGTGGCCTTCCACCTAGAGATTCATGAATTCTTTCTATGAACTTGCTTTCAAGCATCCTCAGATAGAGCCACAATTGGGATATTTTCTAGGTTTTCTAAGAGGTGTCATTTCTAGTTCTTGTTAACATTTGAATTGTGCCTGTGTCTCCTTTAATTCATGTGTCTGCAAAAATTTTCTAAGGGTTCTAAGTCTCAAAAATAGTCATGTGCCAAGAAAATGTCTACATTTCTTTACCCTAGGTCTTGTTTTCCTATGGTAGGGTTTTATTCTTGAAAATGTTCTTAGTCGTTCCCTAGATCTTATGCTTTGAAGTTACCTTTTTTGGGCACTTAAATCCTTAGTATGCACATGGCTTTTACCTTTTCCCTTTATGTCTCTTAATCTCGAGATGAAGTTGTTAAGTCTTAAGCATCCAAAGATTGGGCAACAAGGTTAATAGCTTAATGGCGCGATGGTTATCTCTTATTCTCCAAATGTTGGGTAGTTAGTTTTTTTCATTTGGTGATTTAGTGATTCAAGATTTCTCCAAGTCTCTCAATTTATGGTGGTAATGTCTTAAACTTTTAGCAACTTGGCGAATATGGTTATCTCTTAATCTGCAAGTATTGGTGGTTAGTGGCTAAGCATTCTAAGATTCAACAACAAGGTTAAGTGAGGCATTTGGTGATTCAACAAGTGAAGGTTATCTCCAAATCTCAAAAAGGTTAATGTTAAGTCCAAAATATCTAGTGAATTGGTGAATAAGGTGTTCTCTAAGTCTCGTAAAGTAACTGTTAAGTTTCAAAATATCTAGAGAATGGGCGACAACCGTGGATGATAAGAAGCATCAAGGCAAGTGGGACCAGTATTTCAGGCCTATTCGGTATGTAGTGCTAAGTTTGACAGATGTAAGAAAAGAGAAATTTGATAGCAGTGTTAGGTCTTTAAAACCTACTCAATGAGCAATGAAAAACTTGATGGTTGTTGGATGCTTCAGCAAAAAAAGGATCAAGGAAAGTGGGACCACTATTTCGGGCCTAGTTGGTAAGCAGTGCAAGATCTAACTTCCATCTATAAAAAGATCGAACAAAGGACATGAAGCCTTGAAGGAAAGGTGTTCCAAAGTTACTAATTGTAGGATCACGCCTGAGCACAATGTGTCTGGTCCATTGAGTTAATAAAAAGATAGGACCAGTGGTACCTTTTAATGCAGATCGTGGGATGTGTTTTGATTTGATGACGTGCATGAAGCCTTGATCAGGAGTTGCAACAAGTTTATTCATCACAGGATCACACTTTGTTGATGCGTGTCCTGAATGATGTCATATGACAGTGAGACCAAAGGTTCACCAAGGGGTAAAGGATTACCATCTGCAAAATATCTGACGGTGGTCATGTTATCACAATTGGAAAATGCTTGAGGGATATTAATCGTGGTATTGTGACAACTGTCTAATTTTCCACTTGTGAAAGGTTAAATGAAGCAGTGGGTCCTCGGTGCCAAATAGATCCAATGTGCCTACTTCTTATTGGTTTTTGAGGGTGATATGGAAAGTATTTTTAAGGATTTGTTGAATATTTTGCCAATTTATGTGTGTCGTCCGATATGTCGGGAAGATTGAAGATCAACAACTCTATTTTAAATATGCTGATTAACCATTTTGGCTGGGTTTTTTTAATTGTTTAAGGGCTTTTAACAGTTTTCAAGGGGTTTTGACAGAGGGAAAGCAATTCAAATCAGAGCTAAAATGGATATGTTCAGCCTAGATTTCAGCAAGTGTATGCCTCCAATTCAAAAGGATGATGGCAACATCAAAGGTGTCGAGGAGTGGAAAGAAAACATGGATCAGTTGCTGACTGGGAAGGATGCCTTTCTAAATGATGATGGCACTTTGGATGTGAACAGTTTTGTATTATTCTAGATGACATGCTCCAAGTGGAAAATGATTGCACCAAGTTGTTAATGATGCCAAGGCCATAACTGACTCTGGGTGAGATGGGAAGATGAAATAGTTATAGGGCTTAAGGGAGTACACCTAGCCAACATAGGAAGAAGTTGCATCATGCAACAAGAGCACTAAGCCCAAGAAGAAGAAGCCAGCAACTGTTGATGTAGAGGCAATGGAAGAAGATTGAGTCACACATGGCACCTAATCTTAGAATACAAGGAGGGTAACTATCAGAAAGAGAATAATGTAAGTTAGTTGGTAGGCGGTCATTATTCATGTAACAACTTTCAGCAGTTACCTTGAAATATTTGCAAACAAAGGCACCACCTATGAAGATTCACAATTATTTGAAATAGATTTTCTGGCTTTTCTTCCCTTTCCTATTTATGATGTTATCTATTTTGTCTTTTGTACCTGTCACTATCGTAGCCATTTGAAGCTTATTGCATCCTTTTCCTAAGGATTCCAACATGGCTAGTGATATATAGCAAGTTTTACTTTTGTAAAAGGGTGGTGAAATTCATTTAGTAAGGAGAGTTTTGTATCTGGTGTTTTTATCTAAAGAATTTTTGTCTTTGAATGTACTGATATAGGGAAATATCAATGAAAATGTATTGAAACACCTTTGCACATTTTGTTTTCTTCTTATATGAATCTTGATTTTTATGTGTATTAAATTTGTAAGGCATCTTTAATACATTATTTACAAGGTAAATAATGAGGTTAATCTTAAGTTTCTTTCAAGGGAAGGGTAAGTCTTAAGGGAGATTTCAGGGAATTCATAGTTTATGCTAGAATTTGATGACTGTATATGTAAATGAGAGCGGGTGCTTTGTAAGGCATCTCATCTGGGTTTTGGGTATATTATATTTGAGGAATGTATGTGGATGTATGTTCTTTGACTCTTTGCCCTAGGATTTGGCACTAGTCTTTACTCGATTTACATTTCTCACCATCAACACAATTAAATAACAACGTATCTTGAATTTATGTTGAAAGAATTAGATGTTTATATATGTGTCAAGGACATAGATAACTATTATGATTCTTTAAAGAACTAAATCTATCAGGTACACCTACCTAAGCTTAAAGCTCAAAGTGAAGAAGGACATAAGTCCTTAGCACCTTAGTGTTTAATGTTGCTAGATGCATCTATTGGGTCCATAAGAGTTATGTATCAGAATTTATGATTTGTATTCATTATCTGCAATCATTTTAAGCACTAATAGAACACTTAGCACTCATTAGAGCTAAGTGATGCTCACAAAGGTGAAACATTGGGACATCCCCAGAGGTCACCCATCCCAATGCTCACAGAGGTGAAACATTGGGACGTCCCCAGAGGTCACGCTTAACTATGGAGTCTCCTCCATGGTTAAACCCACTCTTGCAACCCCATTTGTGGTGGAAAATAGCAATATCACAATTTGACTTGCTGTGGAAAATATCTCCTACTTATCAGTTAGACCAACTATTATTATTAATCATAGTATGATTAAGGATAATAGTAAATTAAGAGATATAATTTAAGTGAATAACTATGACCTTTACTCCTTGATAAATTAACTTATAATTATATTAAATATATTATAGTATTTATCTTTTTATTTATTTTTATTATTTATATAATTATATTATATTATCATTTATTTACGTATTCATATTTTAATGTTACTATTATTATTATTTATTATTAAATTCTATCCAAAAAGGGGATAGCATAGAGGAGAATCGAGCATAGTCGAGTATTGACCACCAAAAATGTTAAAATGAGACATAAATGAGCATTAAATTGCACATGTATAGAATTTATGATGCTACATTTAGCCCCCAATTTAGCAGATTGTAATGTCCCCAAATTAATGGAGAGTGAATTAATTAATTAGGTGGTCCTAAATTTAAATAAAATTATAAAGGATTTCTTTAATTAATTTATTTATTTATAAATTAAAAGGGGCCAAAATAATAAATAAAGTTATGTCGGCATATTGTATCTTTCCAGAAACTTCTTGGAGGCCTTTATAAGGAATGGATGACATCATAGGAAATCACTATGGAGTTTAATTTCTTGTGTATTTGCAATTCCAATTGGAATTTAGTGTTGTTAGTTGTTTCAAAGGCACAAGATCCTCCCTATTCTGACATTCACAGTTTCAGTGGGAGTCATTCATCACCCTAGTCTATCATTGGAAATAACATTCTGACATTTCACATTGTACTCCAAATTTGTGAAGTCTTCTTGTAAAAATAAATTTGTGCATACAGTTACAATCTAAGAATACAAGTCTCAAATTAACTCATTGTTTTATGGTGATTGCATTGGATATATTCAATGAAGTTTGAATTACATTTTGCATTTTATCTATAATTTCATAGCTCCAATGATTACCAAATGTCAAAAGGGTACCGAAGGAGTTTTGAAGGGGAGCCAAAAGGGTATCAAAGGGTGTCAAGTGTCGAAGGGATTCGAAAAGTGCCAAAAGGGACCCTACTGCATGAGCCAAAGAGGAAGCTATTGAAGGGGGACCTTCTTACAAAACATTATAATGGCATCAGAGCTGGTGATTATGTTAGCCTATCAAGAGAATCATGGCACCCATTTATGGAATGGGAAATGCACATCTGGATATGACAACCTTGTTAAGGGAATTGACTAGAAGTCAATAATGACTCAGTAAGAGCCTCACAAGAGGGTACCAGTAGATGGAGGAGATGATCAATCACTTGATAGAAGCAAGGACAAAGGGAGCTCTTTACAACACTTCAACACAAGGCTGATGATGCCAACCTTCCTTCCTAGAATTGAGAAACAAGAAATTTAGATGCCCACTTTGGCTGAGTCACTGAATCAATTCAAGCATGAATGGATTGAAGCTGGATGGTAGATGGATATGTCTCTCAAGGATTACATAGATCTTGGAATGAGGTATCTATCCTTTGAGAGTAAAAGTATCTACAATAATAATTTGGAAGGTTAGCAATGAACTACATAACACCATGAGCTCTACAAAGGATGACATCATGCCTACAAATTCACAACCATAGGAGGATATGCACAAGCAAGAATAAAAAATTATCCCTTCAAATGTAGTACATCCAAATATTCAAGGCAACCAAAAAGGTGAAGAAGATGCTTGCACAAATTTGGTTAAACCAACACTCATTAATCAGCTTGAAGTAAATGTGGGCTCTATCAATGATCGTTTAAATGAGCAAGCTCTACCAATGGTTGATCAGCCTCATGGAGATGCAAAATCTTTCGATGATCCCTTGCAGGAGCAATTTCTATAATTGGTTGAATATGGAGTTTACCCTTTGGTTGGGCATGAGGCGTGCATGATTACAATATCTTCATGGGAAGAATAATTTGCACCTAAGATTTGAGATTCCAAACCATCATTTTTCAAAAGAGATTGATTAGCATGATATAATTAAAGCTTGGGATCTGAGCATTGATGTGTTTGATGATTGGCTTCATTGGGATCCTGATGACTCCGAGCATGGCAACATTTATATCAGAGTAGAGAAAAAAAAGCTTAATGGATATTTTTTAGCATGAAGATTTCAATGGATATGGCTACCAACATCAGTGCATAGTTTGAGATCCTCGAGCTTCCTAGTTAGAAAAAGGTTCGATGATGAATTGCTTGAGGGTAAGAAATCTCTTAGTGGTGAGGATTGTAATATCCCCAAATTAATAGAGTGGATTAATTAAATTAATTAATTAGGTGGTCCCAAATTTAAATAATATTATAAAGGACTTCTTTAATTAATTATTTTAGTTATCAAATTAAAAAGGAGCCAAAATAATAAATAAAGTTATGTTGGCCCATTGTAACTTTCCAGAAACTTCTTAGAGACCTTTATAAGACGGTGGCTGGCATCATAGGAAATCATTTTGGAGTTTATTTTATTGTGTATTTGCAATTCCAATTGGAATTCAGTATTGTTCATCATTTCAAAGGTGCAAGATCCTCCCTATTCTGACATTCGCAGTGTCAGTGGGAGTCACTCATCACCATAGTTTATCACTAAAAATATCATTCTGATATTTTACATTATACTCCAAATTTGTGAAGACTTCTTGTGTAGAAAATTTTATGCATAGGGTTATAATATAAGAATACAAGTCTCAAATTAACTCATTGTTCTATGGAGATTGCATTGGATATATTCAATTAAGTCTTAACTGCATTTTGTGTTTTATCTATGATTCCATAGCTCTAGTGGTTACCAAGTGTTGAAGGGTGCTAAGTGTCAAAGGGTTTTGAAGGGAATCTAAAGTAGTATCAAAAGGAGTTGAAGGGGAGTCAGAGGGGTACTAGAGGGGGTGCCAAATGGATACAAAGGAAGATTAACGGAGTTGAATAGGGTACCAAAGGGTGTCGAGTGTCTACGGGATGCAAAGGGCACTGAAAGGATATGAAGGGATCCAAAGGGATACCAAATAGAGTCAAAGGGGTACCAAAGGGATTCAAAGGGGTACTGAAGGAAGCTAGAGAGGTATTGAAGGGATTTGAGTGTTGAAGGGAATCAAAGGGTGCCAAAAGGGACCCTACCATATGGGTTGAAGATGAAGCTATCAAAGGGGGACCTACTGTAGGGTACATTACACAAGAGTACATACTTGCATTCATACTATTAATAAAGTGGAATCTAGCAATGAAATTTTTTCATCAAGGTATTAAAGACTCAAGAATCACCAAACCCCCAAGAGACCTAGGATATTATCAATCTAATATCAAGGTAAAAGGAGAAACACGTGAATAGAAAGAGAGAGCATGACTATACTATCCTAGTAAGGTTATGCTTACTATGAGTCATGTAGAGGATTGGGGTAAAGAATATCAATACAAGGAGAATCAAATGCTCTAGAAAGTTGCATTATGCTAGTCAAATCATCCTGAAAAGATTGGTACAAATGATAGCTAAAAAAAGAATTGTCTATAAATAAACATGCACAAAAAAGATATGGTTCAAAAGATTACAAACCAAGAGACACATTTTTCTATGTAACCTGAAGAAAAAAATGACTAAAAATTTTGATTATGTTGTGTGCTTAAAGTGTAACAAAGAGTGACATGTATGGCCCTCAATTAAAGTGATTGTGTATGCCTTACCATGAGAATTGAATTTAAGATAGCATACATGCATATGAAATGCAAGTACATTGTCACAATGATACACCCTTAAGCAAGGACAAAATCAAGGGCAATGGAGCACAGGAAAAAAAGAGAACACATAAGGGATCCACTAACTAGGATTAGTATGAACATTTGATAAATTAATGTACATCAAGTATAATTGCAATGAATTGACCTAATCCCCAAAAGGTAGTGGAACTATTAACACAATGGAAAAAGATCACATAACATGAACAAAAAAAACATTTTTTTGGTCAACATTGTAGAGACCAATAAGAGATAGGTCTTGACAATTTGCATCATCCCCAAGAAAATAACACAAAAGTACATTTATCACAATAGCGCCTGTACAACATAACATAGATGTGACATATAGAAGAATTGAGATAAAAAATAAAATAATGTTACAATAGATTCAATCCCTTTATTAACTTTCCAAAGAGAGTTTAACATAACACAAAGACATATCAAGTAATACATGATGGAGGAAGCACATTGCCTACAAGAAAACACATAAAATAAAATATTGCATAAATGAAGCTAGTCAAGCATTTCATCTGCCTCTAAATATTATTCTAATTCACTTAGGGATGGTAGAAAGATGAAAGAGGAAAAATAGAAAACATGATGCATGGACATACTATGAGTTCTAAACAAGTACCATGCTCTAGTGATGAGTCACTTTGTTTTCCACTAGGAGCTAGGATTAATGTTTTTAAACATCTTGAATAAATCTCTTGGTTTGGCTAGATATTTGTGAAGGTTTGGGATCAATCAACATCAGATCCTTTTCTTCCTTTGTAGAAGGAGAATAGAAGGAACCTCATCAAGTAGAGAGATGCAAGATGCTAGAAATTTGTAAGATATATGAGGTGGGACTGAAGCACATATTGGAGGAATATGAGGTGTTTGAAGAAGTTTAGGTCTAGGATGAGGAGATGGAATGTCCTTAGGTTTATTCAAGGCTAATAACTTCTCATTTTTAAAATTTTTATAGAATATGAAAAGGACATCTTGTTGAGGTTTCAAAGATTTAGGTGTTTGAGGCCAAAAGAAATCAAGGATGAATTTTCAACATCTTGCTAATGTCATATAAAGACTATGATTGATTGTGAAAATGTGTCCATTGTGTATCTTGAAACACTTATGAATGGTTAAGGTAAATCTTTCATGGATTGAGCCAAGGATGTCTTGATTTCACATGAAATTCGTCTGAAGAAGGGACAATGTGTTTGAGTAAATATTATTTTACCAATTTACTCTTTACTTAAGTTTACTTAGGTACACTCATTAAAGAAGAAGGTGGATATTATTGAGTCCTATTTGGACTCTAACTCATCCTAGAGGATATTCTTTTATTCTATCAAAACTCTACTTCATCCAAGTTGAGACACTTGTCTCAACCTTGTCCTTTATTTCAATCTTCTCTAGCCTATTTAAGTAGAGCCTTTGTACCTTTGTATTCACCGCATCTCAATACAGTTTTATGTGTTGATTCTCTCTATTCTAGAGGATGTTTGTAGAATGGCTCCTAGGTATAGGATGACCTATCCTAGCATGGTATTAGAACTTGTAGTTTTGCAGCTACCTCCAATTCCTCTTGAGATCTTTTTAGTTATTTCTTGAATTTTGAGGTCTCTAGTTTCTATCTTATAATTTTCTAGTGTTGATTAGTTGTAGTACACTCCTATAGTCAAGTTATATTATTTATTTTTGTGGATTTTCAAGATCCAAAGTTTTTGATTTAGGCTCTACGTATTCTATATTGTAGACAATTTTTTTTGGCAACTTGGTGATTGGCATTATGCTTGTTCAAATGTGAAAAGATCCCGATTTGGAATTAATAGACTTCTAGAATCTATTCGTGTTGGTAGAAGTCTTCCTTCTAGCAAAAGACTCCTACACACAAAGTTTCACAAGGGAGATTTTCTTGGATGAATGTTCTTGATCATCTTTTTGAATAGCAACTTAATTATTTTTGGTTGTATCCTCCATTTGTCATTGTAGAGAAAGCAGTGGCTTGTGTGTTTCATCCATGATCTGTAGTCTGTGTTGAAATCTTCATTGGGTTAGCCAGTTGTTTTGTCTCCATCACTAATGGTTTCTGACACATTTATACATTTAGAAGTTGGTTTTTTCATTCCATGTGGCCCATGCTCTTTAATGGTCTTTCAAATTCTTAAACCCATGTGGAGAACCCCTTTTCATATTGGTTTTCACCATCATGAAATCATCTTTGAAGATGTCTACTTTTTTTGGTTGGTGTTTATTGGGCTAAATATTAGTCATGTACTTTATGCTTGGTTTGGGCACACTTCAGTATTAGAGACACCTCCACCTTACATTTACATAGAGCCTTCAAAATTTTTGAGAAAGTTGCTTTCATGTCATTAGCAAGTTGTTAGATCTACCAATTGATTATAATATTTTTTTTGGCAGAGATCCATCATTGGTGAGAATAGTAATTTTTAGTGGCTAATATTCGCCAATTGGCTAATTTTGGAAATTTGAGAATCCAAATTTGGCTAATAATTCAAAATTTAAGGCAACCTAAATCACCACATTTTTACAAAATTTTGATTTAGAAATATTTAAATCACAAAATAATTTATTTTATAAAAAACTTGAACTCAAAAATTCGCCACAATATTTGATACATGATTAGATTTGATTCGCTAGAATTTTATAAATTATTGTAGAAATTTAAATTAATTCTCCAATAATATATCATAAATATTAGTTAATGTAGGGATATATCACCAACTTTTAGTTGACATTATTGACTTAAAGTATAATCTAGTGACCCTCATTATATTATATGAGGTAAAAATGTTACTATTTGGTTTGTAATGCTTATGGGAGCTAAAATTTCTTTCAGATTGTTGATCTCATATAAATCAATGGTCTTGAAGAAATTTTGGGCCCCATTAGCATTTAAAAATATTAATACATTTGTCTCACACAATACAATGAGGTTATTAGGTTATATATTTTTTATATATTAAAATAGAGTATCAACTGAGCAATTACAAAAAAACCATAGGGAGTAGTCACATAGTTTTGTTACTACTAAGAGCACCTTAGTAGAACATAGTGATTACATAAGGCCAAAAAGATGGCAACAGACCAAAAAGAGAGACCCCGCTTTACAAGTAGAATGTATGTATATCAACAAAAAAGGAGAATCTGAACACTGTTGCTAGTTATCCCATCCGCTAGTGTTATTTCTGATGGTATCACTTTCCCATCCTCTTTCATTGTTCCCTTGATCCAAAGAATTCCAATTTTTGTTAACATTATAATTTTCCCATTCATTGTGGACTGTGTCCTGCTGCTCTTCATTCCTGCTTTCTTCTTCAGGAGTCCTCCAGTTGTTCTCCATCAATGTACCATTTGCCATGGTTTCCTTGTTTGTCTCCTGTGGAGTGTCCATCAAAGAGGCGGATTGTACATCCCTTTTGAAGATGATCATCACCCCTTCCTTTAGTAGAGCTTGAAATCTTTCTTCTGAGATTTCTATCATGGCTGCAACCTGAGAGGTAATAGAAATATGTGTGAGTTTAATGAAAAACTCAGTAAGATCACGATTCCTATTTTGAAAGATCTCTTCATTTCTCATTCTCCAAATGGTCCATAAAACAACTATTGTTAGAGAAAACCAAAAGGAGTTCAACTTGAAATCAAATTCAAACACAAATCCCATAATGACTTCAGACCAAGAGAAGGATTTATAACAGTTCCAAACAATAGAGTTACCTAAGAAACTAGCCCACAAAGACTTGGCAAAATTACATTCAAAGAACAAATGCTCATAAGATTCAATACACTTACATAAAGAGCAATGGACAATCTGAGGGCCATTGAGACAAAAAAGAACCAACAACTAACTTTTTTAACATAAGCAACCATCGAAAATAGAGGATTTTGGGTTCCACTTTAGCATGCCAAAAAAAGTCAAAGATGAAATGCCATCTAGTAGAAGACCAATCTATCTTCCAACTATGATTAATTCTTACCACAATACCATTTTCCTCTTTAAGCATGTTATAAATTTGTTTACATGAAAATTTTTCCATGCTATTGCCATCATTCCATTTTATGAAATCAAACAGTTGCTCTAATCTCAAAATTTTACCCGGAAAGAACTTACCAACTACCTTAGAAATAAGAGTGTATGTTTTCTTCTAGGAATTAGGTATATTAAATTTCTCTTTAAGAATCTCCCAAGGGGCCAACTACTTGTCAATAATAATATCCTAGATGAGAGATATCCCTTTTTGATGCCACTTCTTGGCTGAGCAACATTGAGTTAAAGCCAAAGGTTATCATTAAGATAAACCCCCCACCAAATAGATCTATCCACAACTGCATAATACGGGCTCTTACCAATAGCAATTCTTGAGCACAAGAGTGGTTTGACCTGGCACCAAGCCTTCTAGATAGTTTGAAAGGCCTTGGACCAAGCAACTTGGATCTCAACATCCCCCATAATAAGATCCATTATTGGAACATCCCTCCAATTCTTGCTTTTTTTTATAGTGGCTCTACCAATATTATTTCTAACTAGAACTTTCAAAGGTTCATTACCTTTCATGGCCTTGAGGGTCCATTTAGTTGCCAGTGCATATCCTTGAGCTTTAAGATCTCTCAAACCTAAGCCACCCAGTTTTTTAGGAGAACAGCACCAGTCCCATTTAACACAATGCATTTTCCTATTACCTTGACCATCTGACCAGAGATAGTTTCTCAGGATCCTTTCCAACTTATTGATTTGGTAATTTTCCATCACCCAAGTAGAAGCATAGTAGACTGCATGGGAGGACAGTACCTTCTGGACAATTTGCACTCTACCTGCCAATAGGAACATGTGGGATTGCCACTTAGTATGCTTATACTCAATTTTCTTGTAAATCCATTCCCACATGTCTTTAATAGAAGGATTGACAACAAAAGGAATCCCCAAATATCTTACTATGGTGGTGGGACCTGCCCACTTCCACTCTCTGCTAAGAAGCCATTCTAGGGGAGTATCTGACCAACCAAGAATGATGGATTTATGGGGAGCAATTTTGGCTCCTAAGGCTAGACAAAAGAATTGCAGTCTATCAATGACATTGTCAAAAAATTTCTCTTCCATCTCCAGGAATAGAGATGTGTCATCAACAAACTGCTCAATGAGCAAATTCTCTTCATTTGGAAGAGAGATGCCTTTAACTAGATTACCAAGATTAGAAGCCTTGAGAATGAATGAGAGGGCATCAACAACAATGGCATATAAAGCTAGTGCAAGAGGAAAACCCTGCCTGATAGATCTCCCAAGGGGAATACACTCTAATAGCTCACCATTAACATCAATAACAGTAGAAGAGTCCTTAAATAGAATGTTGACCCATTTACAGAAAACTTTAGGGAACCCGAAAGCTTCTAACATGTTAATCACAAACGGCCACTCTATTCTGTCATAAGCTTTTTCAAAATCTAGCAAAACCATCATTGCATTCTGATTTTCAATTTTGGCCAAGTTCATAGCCTCCCAACTGGTAATGAGATTGTCTAGGATATACCTGCCTTTTATGTTACCAATTTGTGTAACTGAAACCACTTCTTTAAGGATATCCCTTATTCTTTTGGCTAGGACTTTAGTAATAATTTTGTATGAGATATTTAATAGTGTGATGGGTCTCCAGTTTTTCACTTGGGATTTGTCTCCATCCTTAGGTAGGAGTTTAATGAGTCCTCTATTTATGTTAACTCCTAAGGAGCCAGCTTCAAATGCTTCTTCATACACTTCTAAGATTTCACTAGAGATCCATTCCTTATTCTTTTTGTAGAACTCAACTGGCAGCCCATCTAATCCCGGGGATTTATCATTAGCTAGGCCTCCAATGGCTTCCTCAATTTCCTCTATTCTAATATCCTTATCCAAATTCCTAGCATGTTCATGAGACACTTTCCTGGGGATCAGCTTGATACATCTTTCCATGGCTTCAATATTTTCCTCTTTATATTCAGAAGAAAAAAGATGCTTATAATATTCTATAAACACACTCAATGTTTCTTGATTATTATTAGTCACCCCTCCTTCATACTGGATGCCCATAATCTCTTCTCTAGTATGTTTGGCTCTAATCAAATTAAAGAAATATTTGGACCCTTTGTCTCCCTCTTTGATCCATCTTGCCTTGGCTCTCACCTTTTTCCCTTGAATTTTATAATTCTAGATCTATCTAAGTCTGGCTTTAGTCTCTATGAGTGATTGTTCCAACATCTGATCTTTCCCTACCTCTTGAAGTTGTCCTTCAATATGATTGAGTCTACTTTGGTACCAATTCTCCTCTTGGTTCCTATCCAACTTACTCTTTGCCCCAATGAGTTGAAACATATTTTTCCAAGTGTCCACTAGAAATTTCCACTTTTCTCTAGCAAAAAGATTGGAGTTACAATATTTGGAAAGAACAGTGGTAGTCCCGATAGCCTGGAAGGAGTCCTCAACCTCCAGTAGGGAAGTGTTAAGTTTGAAAGGGGCCTGTCTCCTGATCCTATAAGTCTAGGGATGATGAGTTTTGAAAGAGATACACCCATGTATTGGGGAGTGATCAGACATGCTTACAGGATTAACCTCAACAGGATTTTGGCCTGGTTGGCATTTTAGTTCCATCCACAAATTGTTGAAGTACATCCTGTCCAGTCTACAGTAGACTCTACTTTTGAGGGACTGATTGTTACACCATGAGAACCATATGTTCTTATATTCATTTTTCATCTTGTCCAATGGATCACTGACCTGAAATCTCCTTTTAAATTTAGACCAAAAGAAAAATTCATTACCTTTCCACTCATGTTTTTTGCCACCCCTTTTATCCTGCTTATTTTCAATCATATTGAAATCACTTATGAAAATCCATTTAATGACAGGAAGATTATTGGCAAGCCACTCCCACAATGTAGCTCTTTCCCTATAGTCATTGGAAGCATAGATGTTACAAATTCCTACCTCCAGATCCTGCACTTTAAATTTAGCCCATATAGCTCTCTGACATGGAGATGTACCTTTATCAGCCAACTTGTCAGCCCATTTATTTCCTATTAAGATAGCTACCCCTCCTTTACCTCTAATATGATCAGAGTAAATACAACTAGCTTGATTCCATATAAACTTTAAAGTGGTAAGGGCTTTATGCCCTGTAACCTTAATTTCCTGAAGACAAATAATATCTTTATTGCAGACCTTATTACACCAATTTCTAACCATGTATTTCCTATCAGGCATTTCCAAACCCTTGACATTCCAACTATGTATGTGCATCATCATGAAGATTTAGGGGGTTTGGAGCTCTTACATAACCTATTAAAACACTCGGGTAGCTCTATGCTTTTCACCTTGTTATTGTTTTTAATGCTACTACTTCTTTCATATGATTTTCTTTTTTCCTTCCTTTTTGAGATAACTTCTACAAACTCGTCCTCATCTCCTTCAAGCTCACTATAGGTAGAAAGGGAGGGGCTCTCTTCCATGGTGAGATACTCTTCACCCACTGGGTTTTGGTTCAGACTCAACCTCTCACTATCTTTCTGCCCATTATTGAGAGGCTTGGTGCCAGGGAAAATACCAGCCATCTCAGTCAACTGATGTTGGTCGACTCTACTCTCAATGCAATTATGCTTATTGTTATTTTTGTTTTTGATAGCGGGTAGAGCTAATTGCTTGGCATTGGGGAAAAGTGAGTCATCTTCATTGACTTTTTCTCTGGGAACCTAAATATAATGAGGTTGACAATTAGTGGGCTCCTTGGGCACATGATTAACAATAGAAGCAACAACCTCAAAGTCATCTTTGAAGAGAGGATTGGATAAAGAAACAAACTTAATCATAGAGGTATCACGGGTCTCATTGGATCTAAGAGGTACACTAGCATTACCAATGCCCTCACCGGGAACACAAGAGTTGCCCTCGACGTCCTTGTGGGTAGGGATACCACTACCATTTTTAGAATTACCAGGTTCTTCGGTGTTGGCTGGGGACTTGTTATTTTTATTCTAGTTATCAGTGAAATTCTTTGATAGATTTTTTAAAGAAGGGAAATCTTTCCTATTGTGGTCATTCAATTTGCACTGGAAACATGCTCCAATGTCTCCTAATCTAACTATAGCCAAATTCCACTTATCACCTTCTATGTCCAATGCAATTTCATTAGGAAAAACAATTTCAGGGTTAAGAATGAGGAGGGCATGAGCATTAAGATGTGGAAGCATGATTTTGGCTTCTTCTACTTGAAGTAAAAATCCAAGCGACTTGAGTAAATGCGGAATAAAATGCCAAAATTTTGGCTGGACATTCCTAAGTTCAACCCAAACCGAAGAAGAATGGGAAAAAACCTTCTCAGATTTTCTATTGGGTGACCATGGGATGGCCCTAAACATAGTATGGCCTACATTCCAATATCCTTTATTCAAAACTTTTTCCTACATTATGTGATTTTTAAAGAAAATGACAAACAAGCCTCTCTAAATCATTCTACAAAAACCAACTCTGATGCCAAGTTTTTTACCCCACACATTGCCTATCCAGTCATCAACAAATTTCCTAGCCGATAAAAACTTTAAATCCATGCAAACAAAAAATACTACAATATTCTTTAAATGGGATTATTCAGTTTTGATAGCAATTACCATATCCGCATTCGGAGAGAGTTCAAGAATCTTAGCACCAGGCATCAGATTCTTACCTTCCTTTTCATCTTCTTTCTCTCCTTTGGCTCCCTCTGCAGAAGCACCACTAGGTTTTCCTCCAAGTCTATTTCCATTGGCTTCAATAGACCCTCCTCCATTTTTGCCAACAATTTCAAATTGCGCTGTCATAGGAAGAACCGTTTCTTTCGCCACCACCTCTCTGTATGGCGATCGACTAGATCCTCCACTACCATCCTTTGTCCCTTCATTAGATACTTGGTCTTTATTATGCTTGTCATTTCCATCATTAAATCCTTCTACGGCCATTAGAAAAGATCGTGGGAGGTCGATAAAAGATCTCCTACAATATGGCCTTCATCTCAACCACAAAAAGGATAAACAGAAAACAAATGTGAAGAAGAGTCGAAGCCTAGTGAGAAATAATGGCAAAATGAGGAAGACGAAAAGCACACGAGCGGAAAACATAACACGACAAAATGGAGAAAAGAAACACGACAACCCTAGCACGAAAACAAAGACAACAAAACACTGCCACCCAACAAAAAAGCCACCACGGGAGCAGAACGGAGGAGCCACGGGTCCCTCCACCCTATGTCAGTGATGGCGCGAACTCTAAGAAATCAAACCTTCACCAAGTAGCAAGTTCTAGAGTGTCCCCTCTATTAGATTATATTTTAAATAAATGGTAGCAACTAATTAATGCAAAGCCTATTCCTTAAACCCATCAAAGATTTCCACATTAAGCCTAATAATTTTCTAAAAGAATTATATTTTTTTAAATAGAAGTATTCACCATGGTGATTCATTAATTTCTTTGTATTGTTTGAGATTCACTAATATTTTCTAAAAAAAATTGTTATTAAAAAATAATCCCCAATGAGAATACCTTTTTTTCAAAAAAATTGAGAGATTTGTAAATAGAAATTAATTTTTTTCCAAGAAAATAAAAGATCTGCCAAGATTTTATATCTTTTTAAGAGGGGTTTCTTTTAAATTTATCCCTATTGACGAGGGGACTTGTGTGTTCAGAGGCACCTCTTCTTGGTAGCTGATCAACTTTTAATTATTTTTGATGGTCGACATGAACAAGTTTTTCAAACCTGTGAATTCCTTTATTGGCGTGACAATCTCTCAAGCAATTAATATTTATCAATGCCCCTCACTACTTCATAAGTAGAATTCAATATTATTGGCAAAAAAATTCATTCTTGGCCTATTTCATCAACCTCGATGCATCTAAGGCAGCTCAATGGATTGAGTTGTTGAGTCAGCTTCACCTCCAAGAAGAGATCCTTCACATCTACAAATCACATGTGCAGATACAAGACCCAAGATTGATTTTGTGGTGTTAGTTGATCAAGTGGAATCCTTTCTTTTTCATGGGACATTAATTTCTTGGAGCTAAAAAAAAATTAACTTATCATGACCGACCGCTATATTCAGTTAGAGGAATTTGTGACAGGTCATAAGCCTTAGTATGGATGCAAATCTGGGTTCTTATCTGATCCAAGAGTTTGAAAATCAATAGATTACTAAGAAATCAAGATGGCATATATAACTAATATTGTCCAAATGTATCAACCAATATATCCCATGTGGATTCACTACTTTGACTAGTGTTCCTTTTCATTGCTGGTGCTAAAATGACGCTATGAGAAAATTGAAAGTGGAAAATTTCTAATGCATGATCTAGCCAACCCCAAAGCCATCTTTCTCCATATCAAATCCATGTCTCCATAAGTGTCAATTTTCTCAACAAGGATGTGTTGGACACATAGCTCATTGCGCAAAACAAAGAGGCTCTCTCTAGGTCCACACTCATTTTTCTTAGCCCATTTAGTATTTTGACCTCTAGTTGATCTGTTGGTACAAAAAACTATTTAGCACACTTAATAGATATTTTCCCATGTGGATCTCTTCTAAAATTTGGCAGCATGTACCTATTTCGGAGGCCTGATCGAGCACCTTCTACATTGCAGCAATTGTCTTTCAATGAATCGTACATTTGTGTCTTTCACATCATTTATCTGTAGTAGGTTTGTGGTAGGTTCATGCTAGGTTAGATTTTAATATTTTCATTAGCCATCTTACTTTTCAACAATCAAAGAAGTATTTGAATCATTCAATGAATCATCACATTGTCGGTGCCCTCATCTTTGCCAATATATCGTATAGTTTTGGTCTCTATCTGTAAGTTTGACTAATAAGTGCTATGTGGTTGAGATAGAAACATGCATTTCTAGATTCTTTCCATTTTCACCAAGTGGTGCTTAATTTTGTAGTTTAGGGATCTGTTTACTCTAGTTTACCATTCATATATTTGCAAAATATGGTGGATGTGACTTCTATCAGGATGGCAAATACATTTGCATCGAAGCCAACAATGTATCCAAAAGCTTACCATCCACTCTATTGGTTCCCTTTCCCTCATGGGAGAATCCTTTTCCTAACATGGTGAGTTGTTAGGTCATGAGATGACCAAACCCTTTCCTTTTAGGTACCCAAGGGGGTGAGCTATTTTCACCTTTTGGCCCTAATAGGAATTTTTTTTCAAATGGCCATAACTTGGACATCCAGAATCCATTTTTGGAAATTGATGTATCATCACAAAGATGGTTCCATGTTGGTTCCACAACCACGCTCCCCTTTGGGCCACTTGGCCAAGGGGCCCCCCTTCTTTTGGCTTTTTTTAGGGTCTGTCAGTCATTTTATCCCTTGTCAAGGATTGTCCCTTTAGGTTTTTGTCAGTTTTCAATATTTTGCATTGTCAGACTTCCTGAGGTGTGAAAGCTCAAAAAATCCAAAATGTCTTCGAAGAAAAGAAAGAGCTCCTTTAGCCTATTTTTAGAATTTCGAAGTTGTCATAGTTTTAGAACCCTAAAACACTGAAAGTCTGATTTCCCTAACAGGAGATCAGCCTTTCGGTGTTTCGACATTTTGAAGGCCCAAAACCCCCAAAAGTTCAAAAGGTCAAAAGGTCGAGGGTAGCTAACATCATCCTCTGAAGGCCTATATTAGGTGCACACGGGGCCTTTTTTCTCACTTATGCTTTTTTATTCACCTTTGATTTTTGGAGCTTTTGAGCGTGCGTGATTGTGTCCAAAGAGCTTCCAATTGTAAGATCACCCATTTTTTTAGCTTCTTTCAGATCTTTAGGTGTTTTTGTCGAGTAGGGTTTCATTCTCTTCTTGTCTTTTCATTTTTTGCTAGTTTTTAGAGGTTTTTAGCTTTTTTTTAGGATTCCAGCTAGGGTTTTTAATTTTGTTACTTTCTCTATGTCCCTTTGGAGTAGCGGGGTTGTCACATTGGACCCCTTAGCATCAGGCTCATGGTCAAGCTTGATTCGAGTTTGTTTTTGAGCTCACACCTTATTTTTCTTCCTTTGGCCTTTTCGGCTGTAGTTTTTTTATAGTTTTTAACTCTAATGTATCAAAAACCCAAACTTTCCCCCCAAAAATCCTAAGTCCACAATCTTTTTGCACTTTCGACGTTTCGACACCCAACATTTTTTGCACTCTGAAATGTCAAAACCTGATGATAGACCCCCCAAAAAAGCTTTTTAGACTCCATCTTTTCGGTGTTTTGGACTCTGATGATTGTCAAGTTTTTTCATCCTCCGAAAGGCCAAAACCTCAAAATTGTATCATACCTTCTTTTTTTTTGTTTAGGAATTTCAGAGGTAGCACATTCTTTCGAAGTCCAAAAGGTCAAATCATTGAAACTACCTTCTGAGCCTTTCAGGCTTGTGTCTTTGGGGATTTTAGTTTCTTGATGTTTTTCTTATCTTCATCAGTAGATTTTCTTGTCTCCGATAATGTTATTGATTCATGTTTCTTCTTATAGAATGTCGAAAAAGGTAAACTCTCCAGTGATGAAGTACCAGTTCAAGGGATACCATGTGCCCTCCAAGGTGTGGAATCTCCATGTAGAAATCACTGAAACTGACATTAGGAATGTCAGTTGGAATGACTACCTGGTCAAGTGTGCCCAATCGATGAGGAGATCAGAAGACTACACTTCATTAGTCTACTACTCACTGGTTAATGTAGCGACACATCCAGTGTCCATTCTCTCTTTAGATATGATTGTCACACTAGTGAATCATAATGTTCCAAATGAAAGGTTTGTAAAGAATACCATGAGAGAGGTAGTAATGGACCTCGGGCCTGACAACATTGAGGATTTCTTCCACCTACTGAAGGGGATAAACAAATTCTACGGCTTCACGATGGACAAAGGCATGAATTTCTATAACAAAGACATCCATCTATCTCATGAAATTGTTAATAATGATTACCTCATACAACCTCTACCAAGGAATAAACTGGAGAAGATACATATGAGGAGGGGATATATGAAAGAGGATATCCATGTAGATATCACTATGATCAGTCAGGTATATGGGTTGCAGAAGTCAATCCAGTTGGAACCATGGATGATCCTTCTAATTGAAAGGATAAAGGGGAGGAAATGAAGGTTTGATTGGGCCATAATCCTCAGTGACAACTTAGATAGATAGCTGACTTCAATGAAAAATGACCCCCACTTCTATATGACTTCATATAATGTATATCTACTTGCTGTTAGGGCAATGTATCTGAGGTTGGTGAGGGTCAGTGCTATGGGTCAGCCTAATGACTAGTTATTTATAGTATACCCTCAACTAGTGAGGAAAGGAGCATCTCAAAGAGGACAACTCATAATTCCATATATTTAATGACACTTTTTTCTTTGCCATCATCCGCTCCATAGAGGGAGATTATGCAAAAAGGTTATCAGAGGAGGTTGCAACAAAAGTGAAGGCCCTAGGGGCATATTACATTCAATACAAGACTTTTACTTATATCAGGGTGGCAAGGAGTACTCTCACTCCTAAGAAGTTGCCAAGGTACCCTTCTAACAAGATCATCCTATTAGAAATGGCAAGGCAGCTCTCAGACGCTTATGAGCACATAGACGCTTATGAGCACATAAGACACAAGAAGAAACATTGCTGGGACTTTCCTATTTCTATAGGACCCCATGTCTTGCAAGATATGAAAGTTTGTAAGTCTCTATCTTTTGAATGGGATGAATGCCCCCTCAAGTACTTTAATTTGATAAGGACCAAGTTTGATCCAATTAGCACCTGCAACCGTATAATGGGGAGGCATTACGTGTATGAACCACATCTTGAAGATCACTGGATGAATTGCACAAATGACTATGAGGTAAGGATCTGTGACTATTGCCAGATGAGCTTGGAGCTAGCACAATGTGCCCTACTTCTACACATCTCACAAAATGTGAAGGATGCAAACTCAGAAGATATTCTAGATCCCATTTACAATCAGGACAAAATTTACACCAGGGTTATCCTCAATGTTGAGGTGGATAGAGATGAGAATAATGACATAAAATTCAAGGCACGTCATGTCATTAAGATGACTAAAGCATGGGTTTCCTATCCCTACAAAATTGACCATGTGCCAATGAAGCAACAACTAGCCCAACCTTCCAAGGAAAATAAGAAGAAAGGGGAGAAGGTACTGATGCCACAGTTTAAGGAAGTTGTACTGCTGAGGTAAAAAATAGTGTATGGACATGAGCACCCAACTGCCTATGGGTCAAATCCTTAGTCCAAGCCTCCAAGAACTAGGATGATAGGGAGCATAGCTCCACTTGATGCCCCATCCTCTAGTGGTCAAGAGAAACCAAGTTTACCCAAGTGGGTACCTAAGGCAAAAGTGACTCGACCTAGGCCTGGCAGAGTAATAAAAGGACATGTTTATAAGAGAAAAATATCTTCTACACCTTCCTGTATGGAAACCATTCTAGAAGAAGATAAAGAGGGTGAAGAAGATGAAGATGAGATACCTCTAAGTTGAAGGATTAGATCAGGAGATTTCCTAAAGGAGAGGAAATTGCAAGAGGAGAATGTACATATAGATTTCGATGAAGAAATCCAAGAGGAAGAGGTAAATCCAATGGATGCCCTAGGCGATGATGAATTTGATATATCAGACTTTGAAGGTCTTCGTGGGTTTAAAGAAATAGAACATCAAATGCCAACAAGAGAGCCTTCTTTGGAAAAATAATTTCCATCTACATTTATGTCTCCTTGAACATAATTCACAACTACAACTCCCCTAGATAATGCAGGAGAGGAAGCCCAACAAGAATCTCAAGAAACAACAGAAGAAACTATCAATACAAGTCAAGGAGAATTTGTTGAATCAGAAAATGATTCCTTTGTTGGGATTACATCAGAGGAAGACATAGGGCTTCTAGTTGCTCAACCTCAACAATCTTCAGTTCAACCTCCTCTAGCCACCTCACTTCTACCTAAGTTTTTAGCCAATCAACCTTCGATCACTTTTCTTCCACCACAGGTCTCGACTAGTCAGCCTCCATCGCAAACCCCACCTATTCAAATCCCTATGCCTACTCCACCTCCTATTCATATGTTGATGCCTTAGCCTACTCCTCTAGTAGCCCCTACTTCACCTCTTGTTCCCATGCCGCCACCAATCTAGAATCCTACTCCACCAATGCCTACTCTTCCATCTTCTCACATTGATACAACTCAATAGGGAGCCCAAGAGTCAAAAGAGGAGATTGAAGTAGAAAATGAGATTGGGTCAAAAGAACAATCCGAGTAGAAGAGAAGACTGTTGGAGAAGAGGAGCAAGTAGTAGGAGAAGAAGGGGTAAGAGAAGAGGTAAGGGAGGAGGAAATAGAAGGAGAATAAGAGCCAAAATGTGAAGCCATCACCTCAAGCTTAGTCACACCCTATGAGCCTATTAATGACTTCTCCAAACCCACCTGGTTCACCAAAGAAATAAAAAAAAGGGTGAGGGTCTATACGAATGAAGAGGATACAAATATGGCAGTGCTAGGCTAAGTGTTCTGCCAAGGAGAATCCAATGCTTGGGCAAGGACCTTATCATATGTGACACAAGATCAAAGGGGCAGATGGAAGGCACAAGTAGTTGTACCTACATGAGATACTATTATGGTCAAGATCACTCCTGAAGATTATGTTTTTTAAGAGGTGGACCTAGGGGAACCAAAAAGGGAAGGTAGCAAAACATTGGCTACTTTAGGGTTGAAGCATGCATTAGGCTTCTTGGATAAAGATGAGGAGAAGATAAAATCTTTAATGGAACAAAATGAAGCCATGAAAAGATTCATTCTTTAAAAAGTGGATCCCATTGACCCTAGTAACCCTAAGGCCTCATTACAGGATATTTTGGAGAAAGGGGTGCATTACCGGCTAATGTTTCATATTCTTTCATTCATGCCTATTTCGATTGGAAGGCGAATTTTGAAGAGTTTACCAAAACTTCTCTTAGGTAATTTTTGAGACCCTTTAGGGGTATTCTTAAAGAGATCACTAAATTGGTAGATATAATGTGTGAAGAGGATGGTCTCAATGAGAGAATTCTTAAATGGCAAAAGTCTCTCAATGATCTCATAATAATAAGGAAGTAGTGCTTCCAAGTTTTTGTCAAGATATATGAAGGGTCAGAGCTGGATAATTTTGAAGACTGGATCAAAGATATTACTAAAGCTCTAAAAGTCTACCGGAAATGCTTGAGTAGAATTGATAAGAAAAGAGATGAAGGAATGCTTTGGGTTGAGAAAATGCATAAGTTTTTTGAAGGTTTAGACTTGGACCTTTATGATGATGATGATGAGAAAATGATGCACCCGATCAAAGACATTGTGCATCAATACCTGGATATCTTTAATGGAGTTAAAACAAAGGATGACCTCCAACAGACGTTCTATCAAAAAGAGGAGATGCAAAAAATGCTAGCTCGTGAGGAATAAATAAGGGGATTTGCCAATGAGTTGGTCACCTTCTGGGAGAAGCAACAAGAATGCCTAAAAATCATCCAAATGGTGAATTTTGAAGAAATACAAGAGATAGTAGATAGGCTCCGCAAGGCACATCTGGAGATACTCCCAAGTCACTAAGTCTCCAGTTTTGGACTAAGTCAATTTTTGCATGGAGGAAAAACTTTCTTGACACTTAGTCAATTTTTTACTTCAAGATTTTTGACCTTTTGGCCTTTCAAGTTTTTCATCCTCTGAAAGTCCAAAATTTAGTCCAATGGGGTGTTCAAACACTTAGTCATTTTTTCAACTTCATTTTTTCAGAGTCCAAAATGTATGGGTCGTCACCGCCAACAACTTCTAGTCTTCTATAGTAAATTTTCACTCAGATTGATCACTTCTCTAGGGTCATTTCTGCATGATTTGGGGGTATCTTTCAGTTGGATCTATGAAGGAGAGCTATGGCAAGGAATAAAGGGAAGAACTCCAAGTTTTAAAAGAATAGCGTGGAGAAGTTCCAGAGTAGATTTTGAGTTTTTTAATGCATCCTTTACTCCAAAATTGTAATGCACAAGGATTAATTTCATGCTAGATAGTTTAGATTTGTTTTAGGAATAGTTTTCTTTTAGTAAGCTTTAGTTTATATTTATTTCCAAGTTTCATGTGTAGTTGAAACCCTAGCTATAAAATTGCTTTCCCTAAAAGAGAAAATCTCTATAAATTGTAAGAAAACAATGTAATTTAGGTCAGTTATTATTGCAATACAATACTTACAATTGGTGATTCAATCGTCGTGTGATATTTTCTTCTATCTTTGCAAAGTTTATGAATGTGTGTTAGCTCATTCCTTTATTTCAAAGAGCTAATTGATTATGTGGTGATTTTGATCTGCGATTACATTAGTCTAGTGTTTATCATTGTTGCATTGCTTTGTTATAATGAATTAATGAGAAGATTGTTCTCTGGTGCTTCAAGATAAATTTGTCTCATGTGTGCGCACATTCACAATGGCTTAATGATCTAATGAATATTGACATATCTTACATCTACATTTATTTCCATTGATGATTGCATCTACAAAATTATGATTGTGATTCATTCAAATCTATGTTTTGTGGGTTTTCTCCATCTTCTTGGTTCTTTAATTTGCGAGGCAACGCAACACTATTTTATGTCCGTTCATTTACTTTCCAGCAATTTCATTTCAACTTCTTGTTACCTTGCTCCTTACTTTTTTTGCAAATCAGTCACAATATATTAGATCAAATTTGTATCATTTTTCATTTAAAGATTTTTTATTTTTTTTTTAAAAAGAAAGATTGTTTGTTTTAAGATTATTGTGCAGTCCCTCAAAGATCAAACCAGCAAAGGCCTCCTCATGAATAGATTCACATTTATCTTTGTTGGTGTAATTAATTATTCCTAATTACACTTTACTTAATCTTACTTAGGTTAATGCATTGCATAGTAAGTTGTGATTGAGACACCTAAGAGTGTGCACATCTATTAAGCACATGGTGTAGGAGGAATTCCACTTTTGGTGTGATAGTTGTCTTCACATACCTCATTGTGTGTGAGATCCACCTTTCGTGCTCTTGTCACATTATCATCCTAATCCAATG
The DNA here is from genome assembly GCA_027943335.1 of Chamaecyparis obtusa. Lineage (NCBI taxonomy): Eukaryota > Viridiplantae > Streptophyta > Pinopsida > Cupressales > Cupressaceae > Chamaecyparis > Chamaecyparis obtusa. The sequence continues at coordinate 50,422 of BSBK01007276.1, forward strand.
CACATACTTTATTTCATATTGGAGGATGATCCACATTTGGTGGACATGTGATTACACCTAGCATAGGTGATAGCTTATCAGCTCCTTATCATTCTCTCATATCATCTTTCCTATATAAGGAGGCCTATTATGTAATCATTTCATTCATTGGTGAATATCATCAATTCATTGGATCTATTCAATCCATCCTTGCATTCATATTTTCTCTCTTGTGCTTTTCTTCAACCTCTAGATACTTGGTTCAATATTTTCTATTTGCAAATTCTTACATGGTATCAGAGCCATTGGAGCATTTTGATTAGCTGATTTGAAGAGAGCTTGATGCAAGTTTTGAAGGTCCAAATCTCAAATCTGAGAACCAGCATGCGATAGAGGTGTCTTGGAGTAGATCTAACCTCACCATTGTGTCCGAGAGGCTGTTTCAATTAAGATCGACTATAAATTCACCTATATTAGGTGAAAGTCAAATCTGAGGCAAATAATTTTTGCAAATCGGACTGTATGACCCGATCTGCCTCACTAGTACGATTTTATTTTAAAATTTTATTTTTTTAATTCCGTTAATTTTTTAGAAATTTTTTATTCTACAAAAGTCGGGCTTGGTACATGCCCTTTATCAGAGAATATTCTATAATGATTTTAGCTAGTATCAGTCAATGACATCATCATCTTAACCGCCAAGCGCAAGTCCAAGCCCAACTGGTGGGCTTTCTTATTTTGTTAGCATCCGAGCCTTTGCATTTAAAAAAGTGTTTAAAACCCCATGTCCCACTCAATGTGGGATTAACCTTTAACCACCACCGTGGGTGGCTCCTCCCAAGTGGTGGTGCTTAAGCCTCCACCCTCCACCACGGGCCTCCTCCTTCTGCACCACGCGTAGCTCTCCTCCTCCGCTACGCTCTACAAGACATCCACTGCCTCGACTCCCGAAGTGCTCCTCTTCTGCTAACACACCTCTATGTAGATCATTAGCTTCTTAGCTGAGTCCTTGGGCCCCTCCAGCACTAAGGCCCGTGCCGCTCAGCCAAGATCTCCACCGGCCACCGCTCCGCCATCGGTAGACCACAGCGGCGCTCCTCCGCCAGCCCTCTCATGCTCCACCTTAGCGCCACTAGTTTTTGTAGAGATAGGTGTAAACCCACGCCACATGGACATGCGTAGACCCCACCATGCGGACATAGAGCTCTACCACGCGGTGGCCTGCCAGCGGCCACACAGACCCACATCACCCTAGGTGACATCATCACCTGCACACCTCAACAACCCGTCAGCCAACCGAACTCTGCCACGTGGACCTCTTCCATGCCAGCACATGACCTGCCACATCACTATATGGAATGGTATAGCCTGACACATCAATAGATACGTCAGCCAGTGGGGGCATTTTTCACTGACGTCACCTCACACAGTATGCTAAATTTAACAGCCATCTAGCCATCGCAGCAGGGAAAAATTGGGTCTTTTTGACAGCTGTATGACCATCAAATTTAAGCTTGTGGTTCACTGACATCATCGGAGTTTGAGATTTTTCTGCCTTCACCATTTGCATTTTGGTTTTTGTAGTCCAACTTTGAGAGGCCATAACTTGGTCATCCAGGCTCCAAATCGGGTGCAATTTTTTTTGAAATTGGGTAGAATTTTCTAAATTTTCTAGTGGTGGTATTGATTTTGCATTTTGGTGGCCACATTTGTTAGAAATTATATTTTTTGGTGACTGTACCTGTCTGTTCCTGATTTCTGCAACTTCCAGGGCTTTGTTTGGGCACATACGGTAACATTTTGAGGTGAATTTTTTTTTGAAAGTGCATGATTTTTCATCTAGTTTCCAAATATGCAATCAGATTTGAGTTATTTTTGGTATACATATCACTTTCAACAATAGGCTATTTTGGGGCTATAATTGCACTTGGTTAATCCTTGGATTTTAGTTTTCTGATTTGCATCAGTCATTTGAAGGATTTATCATTAGTTATCAATCATTATTTGGTGTTAATATGGATAATTCAAAGGTTAAAATCCTCACTCCATATAACTACCATGAATGGAAAGTTTCATTAAGTGATCATTTGTTGAGTCTTGGATTTCTTAGAATGACTCTTGGGCAAGATCAAGAACCTCAAACAGGTGCTATAGAAAGGCGAAAGTGGTTTGATAGAAGGGATAAAGCACTTGGCTCTCTTAGATCATCCATCTCTCATGACTTGCACTTTCATATTGAATCTTGCACACATCCTCATGATGCTTGGATCACATTGGAAGGACTCTTTGGTAAACCTGATAGAATGAGAAAATTTAGATTAGAGAATGATCTCATAGGTCTTAATCCTAGGGATTTTGACAATATTCAAGTTTTTTTCTCTAAGTTCAATACTATTAGATTGGAGCTTTCTTCATGTGGCATTGTTAAAGGGGATGAACAATTGATCTTTTCTATTCTTTCCAAGCTTGGTCCTGAATATTCTATCTTTGTTTCTACATTCTATGCTACTATGGATGCTCTTGGTAGTGCATAAAAATTGTCATCTCTTGATGAATTTGCAGCGCAGCTCACAAGGGAATAAGCAAAGTTGGCACACATGGGTCAGTTGAAGCCTTCCACACATCAAGCATTGATTGCAAGTGAGTCTACTTCAAAGGCTTCTAATGGAAAAGGAAAGAAACACAATAAGGATCCTAAGACTCATGACAAAGGTAATGAATCTTCTTCACCAAAAAGTACTGAATCCAAGTCCTCTTCAAGAGAGGAATCATCTAGAAGAAAGAGAGATAAATGTGCATATTGTCAAAAGTTAGGACATGATGAGCATAAGTGTTTTCAAAAGAAGATTGATGAGCTAACTCACATTATTCAGAAACACAACATTAAGTTGCCCTCATCAGTATCTGCTCCTTCTTCTACACATTTGGCAACTTCTACATCTCCATCATCATCCAAAGATAAAGGTAAAGGACAAGCACTCATGGCTTCCACACATCCTGAGCAAGGTAAATGGCTTCTTGATTTAGGTGCATCACATCATATGGCATCTTCTATGGATATGTTTTCTTCTATTGAGCCTTGTAATTCTCCTAATATTTTGATGGGTAACAACACATTCATGAGAGTTTGTGGGAAAGGTTCTATTCCTATGGGAGAAGGGACATTTAACAATGTTCTTTGTGTACCATCCTTGACCACTAATCTCCTTTCTATTTACCAAATTACACATGGGGCACAAGGTAAAATTATTGAGTTCACTCCTGATTATGCCTACATTAGGGACATGGAGACTAGAGATGTCATAGCTATGGGAGTTGTTGATCATACATCCCGCTTGTATTGTTTTTCCACTTTTGTTGATAATGATGATGATATTCATGATGTACCCATCCCTTTGCCAAGGGATAATTATGAGGGAATTTTGGGCACTTGAATCATTTTTTTGTTGAGACAAGTGTTGATCTTCCTACTCCTCCACCTCCTGCTTCTTTAGGCATGGGCTCTACTATTCAGCAGGATGATCATATTGTTTCAGATCTTGCAGAATGTGATGACTACTTGGATGCATCTTCAGTATTTGTTGATTCTCATGATGCAGATTTGGAAGACATACATGAGGGGGTTTCTCTTTCCCTTGATGACAGTTTCATCATAGATGGGGATACTTCTTCACCTTCTTTGGAGATTGGTGTACTTGATTCTTCTCCTTCTTCACTTGATTTGTCACATGAAGTGATAGATTCTTTGAGCTTGGAGAGACCTATTCAGTCTTCAGAGATTCATTCATGGAGACCTACATCTTCTTCCTCCTTCCATTTGCACAAGGATTAGCTTCTTCATCATTTGATGTATCTATTTCTTCCTAAGGGGAGACATGTTTCTTGTAAGCATTGGTTGAACTATTGTTTGCAGGTACTCTTCATCAACATGGGAGCTTCTACATTATGGGGGGGATATCATGTCTCCAACTATCCTTCTTATGGGGGGATACTTCTTTCTATATACATGATGTATGTAGTTCTTGGGGGGTCTTCAGAACTCCATCCATGCATCTTGTTTTCTTCTCTCTTTTTGGGGGAGGGTTTTTCCCATGAGGTTTTCCCTCTTTCTCCACTTTATGAGAGTTATGCATTTCATGTATTGCATTTTGTACATGGGTACCTAACATGGCCTAGTAGCAGGGACCCATCTTGCATTGTGAGTTGAAGTGCATTCCCCTAAGTTGTACTTAAGGGGGGGTGTTGGTGTAATTAATTATTCATAATTACACTTTACTTAATCTTACTTAGGTTAATGCATTTCATAGTAAGTTGTGATTGAGACACCTAGGAGTGTGCACATCTATTAAGCACATGGTGTAGGAGGAATTCCACTTTTGGTGTGATAGTTGTCTTCACATACCTCGTTGTGTGTGAGATCCACCTTTCATGCTCTTATCACATTATCATCCTAATCCAATGCACATACTTTATTTCATATTGGAGGATGATCCACATTTGGTGGACATGTGATTACACCTAGCATAGGTGATAGCTTATCAGCTCCTTATCATTCTCTCATATCACCTTTCCTATATAAGGAGGCCTATTATGTAATCATTTCATTCATTGGTGAATATCATCAATTCATTGGATCTATTCAATCCATCCTTGCATTCATATTTTCTCTCTTGTGCTTTTCTTCAACCTCTAGATCCTTGGTTCAATATTTGCTATTTGCAAATTCTTACAATCTTCAATTGAGCTATCTAAGCGGTTGAGACCCAGCCTAAAAGTAACCTTGAGATTGATTTACATCATTCTTCCAAGAGGGGAATTTGTTTACACAAATTCCTAGCCATTGTCTCATTTAAAAATGACGCTCAACAGAAGTGGCACTAGAAGGAGGGCCCTTGAGAGAGAAACCTCGAAATATTGGATCATTCTCTCCTCAAAGGTTTGAATGAGTCCTCAGATCATCACCCAACAAAGGGGAATTCCTAGAACTCAAAGAAGTTCATAGACCTCACAACAGTAAGGCAAAACAAAGGGAAGACTCTTCTCATCAACTAGAATTGCATAATCTTCCTCTATTTCCACATATTGTTGCTCTACTTTCTATTGTTCCATTACCACCTCTAATGGCTTTTTTCAAAAATGCACAAAGTTCCCCATTGGACCTAGAAGGCCAGCTCCATGAGCTTCCCAAAAACCCTGAAATATTTTATCCATGCTTCATTTATGGTGAATCAAGGACAACAAAAGAACACATCCATTCTTTCAAAGAACTATGCAATCACAAAGAGATTGTACATTAGGATGTTGTATGTCATCTCTTCCCCTACACATTGGGAGAATTTGCATATAATTGGTACTTGAACTTTCCGCAGGCATCCATCCCAAGTTGGGTTGAATTCGAGACAAAATTCCTCAATCAATTCAAGCTATACATAGATCCCACTAATCTCTATCATCAATTTATCTCGGTGAGGAAAGACCATAACGAACCAATTGCAATGTTTAATCATCATTTCTACAAGATGTATCAGATATTAGAAGCTCCTTACATCATACCTATTGGGGCTACCATACAAGTATACTTACAAGCCTTGGATCCTTTGACATCCATATTCCTGAAAATATTATCCCAAGCTGGCATAGATTCTTTGGAAAAGGTGTGTAATGAGGCCATCACTTATACGCAGCAGATGGATCCGCAAGTTGGTGGGAATTATGGTGTCTCACCCTCATTAGGGAATGTTGCAATGATCAGTCCATTCACAACACATAACTAGCCCCTTATTTATCACACTCCAAAGCTCAACCCAGTCCCAACTTTATACATTGTTTCCCCACCACTCGCAATCATGTACCTAGGGTATGATGCACATAAGGCATCTCTCTATGAGAAAAAGGTTGATGTCCCAAGTGAACTCGATAATACTTTGATGAATGAATTAGATACCATGAAGAAAACATTATCCCATTTGATAAGAAAAATCATCGGGATGAAATTAAATCCCTCTCCAAACCAAGGAAATTACCAACAACCTGCCACTACCCCAAACACCTATCCCCAAAATTAGAACCGTAATTACAATAAAAATAACATAAACTATGGTAATATTGTGCAAGACAAACAATTTGGGCAGCAATGAACTAATAGGCCATGGAACACCTGCCCTAACAATGGTAGTATACCTTCTGATAATGCCAATGCCTTTATCTCGTCTAAAGTCAACTTCACAAAAGTTGCCAATGTACACCAATCAGATAATGGATACAGGAGGGAGGTTGATAATCAGCAAGGTTAAAAATTTAACAGCTCCCAGACACATTTCAACGCCATGGTTTTTTACTCCTATGAACCAACCACTAAAGAAGGTCCTGGTAATAATACGACTGAGGAGGATTTTGTTTTTCTATTTAATCAAAAAATTTAGCCTAAATATTCTGAGGTCCATGCCTTTTAAAACAACAACTAAAACAATTATAATTTGAGGAGTAGGAGGGAGCCCTTGCCTGATGATATTCCCCTTGGAATGCAACCCACTCCTCCAGACCCACGGGCTAACAACAACCCTTCACCTCCTAGAGGCTTGAGTACTACCATTGCCCCAACTGTGCAACATCCACCCACTGTACTAAAGAATCTAGTCTGGTCCACCGAAAGGTATAGTGCATTAGAGGAATTGAAGTGAGTTAAAGATAATATGTCAATGTATGACATGCTACAAAGTTTCCCCTCATAAAGGGAGTGCTCTTGAAATATTTGGACCATTCTAAGTTAGCTCTATCAAGAAGTATATGCAAGGACATCATCAAATGTCAACATCGCTAAGGCAATGCCAACCACATTTAAAGACCGAGTCAAAGTACCACCATTTTTTCTTAGCCTCAAAATCTTGGGGAAAAATCTACATAATTATCTGATTGATTCAGGGGCTTCATTCAATGTCATTCCCTTATCCATATGTCAAAAATTGGGAATGAACCCCCCAACCAATTAATAGGGTATTGATACAACTCAACAAGAAAAAATTTAAGGTCATTAGCATCTTAAAAGATGCTCATATACAATTAACCATAGACTCCAGGATACATGATTGCATAAATATACACATAGTAGATATCCTAGAGACATATGACATGTTGCTTAGTAGGGAATGGACCAGGTTATTGAGAGGGTGGTTTTCCATAGACTTCACACAACTTTGGTTGCCTTGGAAGGGATTAAATAACCAAATTAAAATTGACGTTGAACCAAAGCTCAAATAGATGATAACTGAATACAATGCTATGAATGAAGTCTTGTTCTCACAAGCCGATTTGGGACTATATTGGTTCGACAAAATCTTGACATTCCATATCAAGGAAGAAGAAGATTCTAGTGATAGCCATGTACAAGGACTGATACATGATCAAGTCCTTGATGAAATTTTTAGAGAATTCATTAGTAATATGATGAAGAATATGAAACATCTCAGGCAAGAGCCTAATCCGAACATATTGATATTACTAGGTTATTATCGTTTGCACCAAGTTAGTCACTGAGAGTTTAAATGCCATGATTTCCAAAACATTGTAGCCTGAGTGATTAGCCAAATATCCCAAGTAGTTGAATCTACCAAGGGGGTGACGATACAACAAGGCGATGAAAGCCCCTCTCATTATGAACAACCTCTAATCTTTACAGAAGAAAACCTTATACAAGAGGAGTGGAGTTCCTCAGATGATGGTTTCTTACCACCATGTCAGGAGGTATGGCATGAGATGAGGGAAAAACAAAAATTGAAATGGGTGCCTTTCTCTACAAGGGAGAATCTAGAAGCAAAAAATGCAAGAATTCCAACCTACAAAGACCCACCATCTCCAAAGAGTCCCACTGAGCCCCAGATTGATGCACATCCTCCCAAGGCCATGTTAGAATCCCAAACAAAACCTCACTCTCCCCAAGTTCATCTCATCTAGAAAAATAAGGTTTGATGGCTAAAAGTGCAAATAAGGAGCTAGAGCAGGGATCAAGTTGATCAACCCCCGAGGTGGTTCCTACTATGTTGCCTATAGATTGTAGTTCTTTTGTACCAATAATGTTGATGAATATGAGGTGTTGGTACGAGGTCTCCTCATGGCACATGAAAAGAAGATAAAATCCCTGATCGTAGAAGGTGATTCCCAGCTAGTGGTCAGATAGATCCATAGCCAATATTCATGCAGTGATAAGTGACTAGCCTTGTATCAGAATCATGTGTGGGATTTGATTTAAGACTTTGAAGCATTCAATATTAGAAATGTCCCAAGGAGTAAGAACATGGTCGCTAATGCTTTAGCAGTATCAACAAGTTCCCTAAACCCATTAGAGAAATCAAAGTTGAAAAAATTCTCTATTGAGCTTGTCGTAATACCGACTATTTTGGATAACATCACCAACTTCTAGGTGTTCCAAGATGACCAAAAAATAATTGAATTCATCATGAGTGCTGGGGTCTTCGAGAAACAAGCCATTAATGAAGAGGTCGATGAAATTGAGGAGCTAGATGATTTGGGGATCCTAAATTTAAAAACCAATTCCATCTCGAAAGGGATGGTAGCTTTAGAAAGAATTTTCAACAAAGATGCCTAAGCTCACAAAAAAGGAAGGCACCCATTTTAGGGGGCGATGATTGTGAGATCTATAATGTAGGTATGCAACTTGAACCTAGGGAGGTTTGTATTGGGATGATTTGTACATATGAAGAGAAAAGGAAAATGGTAGAGTTTCTCACAGAATACAAAGATGTCATAGCTTCAAGTTATGAGGATCTAAAGACCTATGACCTTGTTGTTATTGTACACAATATACCACTTAACCCAGATACTAAACCTTTTCGTCAGAGATACAAGCTTATTAACCTAGTAATTGAGTTAGTGTTTAGAAAGAAGTGCAAAAGTTATTAGATGCTAAGATCATTTTTCCTATCTGACACTCGACATGGGTTGCAAATCTCATCCATGTGAGGAAGAAGAGTGGAGAAGTCCAAGTTTGTGTAGATTTCAGAAATCTTAATCGATCCTCCCAAAAGGACAACTAACTATTACCCTCCCTTGACAAGGTACTGCAAATTGTAAATGGGTCTCAAATGATGTCTTTCCTTGATGGTTACTCTAGATACAATTAGCTCATGGTGAAAGAAGAGGACCGATTGAAAATGACGTTCACTCCTAAATGGGGGACGTTTTCTTACCGTTGCATGCCCTTTGGTTTGATCAATGCTAGAGAAACTTTCCAATGAGCCATGGATGAAGCATTTAGGGGTATCCTCAATAAGTGCATCATCATATATATGGATGACCTTATGTTATTCTCCATAAACTATGCAAATCATATTGAGGATTTATGCAAAGTGTTGAAAAGATGCAAGAGTTATGGAATTTCCTTGAATCCTACAAAATGTGTCTTTGGAGTAACCTAGGGAAAGTTGTTAGGACATATCATAGCATAGAAAATCATTTCAATATACTCCAAAAGGGTGGAGGCTATCCTTAAACTAGTTCCCCCTAATAGTAGGAAAGAACTAAAAAATTTCTTTGGAAAGATCAACTTTGTCAAGAAGTTTATTAGTGGTTTTGCTGAGATAGTGTGTCCCCTGAATGACATGCTAAAAAAGGATGTGAAGATAGAGTGGAATGCCCTAGCTAAAGATGTGTTTAAAGAGCTCAAGACTTAAATCACTACTTCTCTAGTTTTGGTTAGTCTGGATTACACTTTACCATTCAAGGTCTACTCTTTTGCATCAGAGCACTCATGTGCAAGAATCCTTACTCAAAAGAAAGAAGGGGAAGATGAGAGACCAATAGCTTTCATGAGTTATCCTTTGAAGAATGTTGAACTCAAGTATCCTAACCTTGACAAACAATCCTTTGCACTGGTTAAATTTGTCAAGAAGTTCAGACACTACATCCTCAGAAGTAAGGTTGTCACAATCATTCCCGATCCTACTGTCAATTCCTTACTAATGCAAAATGAATTGGGAGAATGAAGGGGAAAATGGATGTCCATAATGCAAGAATTTGATATCAAGATTCACCAAATAAATCTAGTAAGAGGCCAAGGCCTCACCAAAATGATAGCTAAAATAGAGCAAGGTTTGGTATGTTAAATATATACCAATGAAGGGATCGTAACTAATGTTTGGTACCAGGATACAATTTATTACTTGCTCTAGAACCAATGTCCTGAAGGGCTGAATGGATCCCAAAGGAGAGCCTTAAGGAATAAAAGCATCTCTTACATGCTCAAAAATAGAAAACTTTACAAGTGCAATTATGATGGAATTTACTTATGGTGTCTGGATAGGATAGAAGTTGAACAAGTTCTCACTGAGTTTCATGATAAGTATGGCACTGGCCATGGGTCAGTCGAGGCTACTACACATTAGATATTTAGGTTTGGTTATTATTGGCCTATCCTATTCAAGGATATACATGAGCACGTACGTTCATGTCATATTTTCCAAACTAGTGCCATTCATGAAAGACATTATGCCATGCCCCTACAACTCATCTATGAGGTACATCCATTTATCCAATGGGGACTAGATTTTGTAGGAATAATTAACCCCCCTTTATTGGCAGAACAAAGGTACATTTTGACAGCAACAGACTACTGTACGTGGTGGACAGAAGCTCAAGTTTTGAGAAATTGTACCACAAAAGTGGTAACTAAATTCTTGGAGGAGTACATTATCACACAGTTTGGTATGCCTTTCTTTTTGGTGTGTGATAATGCACCCTATTTTTCATATGCATCTCTTATCTAGTGGGCATTCGAGAATCAGGTAATCCTCAAATTCTCATCTAATTATTATCCACAAGGGAATGGGGTCACAGAATCAATGAACAAAAACTTGACAACTATAATCAAACGCCTCCTAGATGACAATCCTTGGGATTGGCACATGTAATTGAAATACGCCATGTGGACTGGCTGAGTAAGAATAAAGAATGCTTTGGGGACTTCCCCTTACCAATTGGTCTATGGCCTACAACCCATTTTTCCTATGAACTTGAAAATACCAATTTTGAGATTTATGGACCAATACGTCGAAGGTGAGGATAGGGTGTAGGTTCACCTCATGAACCTTTTAGACCTAGAAGAAAAGAGAACCATGGCCTTAGAACATGTAGCCAAACATCAAGCTATCTTTAAGTGTTGGTTTGATAAGAGAGTGACAATAAAGTATTTTAAGATTTCTAATTTGGTTCTGATGTGAGATAAAGTGAAGGAGAAGCCAGGCAGCCACACTAAATTTCAATGATTATGGGTGGGCCCTTTCCAAATAGCAGAAATCTTGGGAGAGAACACTTTTAGGATTAGTTCTCTCGAAGGGAAGCTAGTCACATTACCCTTTAATGGCCAGTATCTCAAACATTACTTTAGATCTTGAGGGGCTCTGGTCCTTCCTTGTACTTTTTATTAGTTTATCTTTCTTTTGGGTCAGTCGGTTCGTGTCTGTCGGGGGGTAGTTTTCTTTAAATAAGTGTTCTACACCAGGTAGTTTTGGAAAAAGGATGAAGGCATTTCTTTATTGAACACTTTTGATTAGATTTTGTCTTGCAAAGAGCCAGATATAAAGATTGAAAGTGGAGTGTTTTCCTTTCAAAGTCATAGAGTGGATTTTCAGAGCTAATGATCCTTGACACCAACACACATCTTAAAAGGTTTTGAGTTGGAATTTTTTTGGATAGGATTTCAATCAGAATCAAGTAACACCCATGGTCACAAAGGAAGTCAGAAATCAAAACCCTTTCCACCTAAAATATGAACTAAAAGAAAAGAGCCAAAAGCAAAAAGGAGGAACGCATAAAAACAAAGTCAACAAAAAAAGAATAGTTTGAATGCTTGGGTAGCATAGTTTAATTGCTACCTAGGTTTTTGAAAGAAGAGAAAATAGAAATACAAATGAAGAGGTGGCACAGCCTAAGCGCTGCCTTGGTTCACCAAAAACACTGAAGTTGAAGGAGATGAAGAAACAAAATATCTAGAACACAACGACTCAAGCAAATTGCTTTCCATGTAATGAATGTTGATTCTAAAAGAGCCCTCCAAAGAAGTTTCAAACTTCAAAACAAGCTCATCTGAAGGAGGGGAAGGGTGAAGTTAGTATCCTCTACTGGGGCTATAAACATATGGCTGGTAGTAGAGCAAGGTTAAAATGACTTTTGGCCAATCTGATCCAGTGGGAAAAGATTTGATTATGACTCGTTAAGAACCCAAGGAACCTTTGATGAGGAATTTGGAGAATATGAACACATACATTCACACACTGGATGTGAAAGCAAATATTTTTCAATCTTGATATGTTGATAGGAGAATAACTATCATTGAGACCTTGTGTCCAGCTCATTGCAAGACAAGATCTCTTTGATAGTGGGGTGACTGAGAAATGCCTGGGTCTTTCTTCTTTACTTTTTTTCGGGGCTATTTGTTGTGGTTCCACAACTATGCTCCCCTTTGGGCCACTTGGCCAAGGGTCCCCCTTCTTTTGGCTTGCTTTCAGGGTATGTCAATCATTTTATCCCTTATTAGGGATTGTCCCTTTAGGTTTTTCTCAGTTTTGGTCTTTCACACAATCAGACTTCCTAAGGTGTGAATGCTCTGAAAAGACAAAACATCTTTGAACCAGAGAAAGAGCTCCTTTAGCCTTTTTTGGACTTTTGGAGTTGTCAGAGTTTCAAAACCCCGAAACATCGAAAGTTTTATTTTCATAACAAGAGATCAGCCTTTTGGTGTTTCGACATTTCAGACACCTAAAACCTTTGAAAGGCTGAAAGGACAAGGGTGGCTAACATCATCCTCTGAAGGCCTATATTAAGTGCAGGCATGGACTTTTTCTCACTTATTATTTTTTATTCACCTTTGATTTTTGGAGATTTTGAGCATGCACGATTATGTCCAGAGAACTTCCAGTTGTAAGATTGCCCATTTTTAAGCTTCTTCTAGATCTTTAGGTGTTTTTATCAAGGTAGGGTTTTGTTCTCTTCTTATCTTTTCATTTTTTGCTAGTTTTTAGAGATTTTTATCTTTTTTTAGGGTTTTAGCTAGGGTTTTTAGTTTTGTGGCTTTCTTTGCGTCGCTTTGGGGTAGTAGGGTTGTCCCCTTGGACCCCTTAGCATTGGGCTCATGGTTGAGATCGATTCAAGTTCATTTTCAAGCTTGCACATTATTTCTCTAACTTTGGCCTTTTTGACCCTAGTTTTTTCATAGTTTTGCACTCTAATGTGCCAAAAAACCACCAAACTTTCACCCAAAAAATCCTATGTCCATAGTCTTTTCACACTTTCGATATTTTAGCATCTGACATTTTTCGCACTCTCAAATTCCAAAACCTGATGATAGACCCCCCCCAAACAATATTTTTGGACTCCATCTTTTTGATGTTTCAGACTCTGACGATTCTCAAGTTTTTCATCCTCTGAAAGATTGAAACCTCAAAACTATATCATACCTACTTTTTTTTATTGTTTTGGCATTTTGGAGGTAGCACATTCTTTGAGATTTTGAAAGGTCGAATCACCAAAACTGCCTTCTAAGCCTTTCAGGCTTGTGTCTTTGGGGATTTTAGTTTCTTCATGCTTTCTTATTTTCATCAGTAGTTTTTCTTGTCTCTGATAATTGTTATTGATTCATGTTCCTTCTTGTAGAATGACTAAAAAGGTAAACTCTCTAGCGATGAAGTACTAGTTCAATGGATACCAAGCGCCCTCCAAGGTGGGAATCTCCATGTAGAAATCACTGACACTGACATTAGGAATGTTAGTTGGAATGACTACCTGGTCAAGTGTGCCTAATCGATAAGGAGATCAGAGGACTACACTTCATTAGTCTACTGCTCACTGGTCAATGCAGCGGTACATCCAAAGTCCATTCTCTCTTTAGATCTTATTGTCACACTAGCGAATCATTATGTACCAGATGAAAGTTAGGTAAAGAATACCATGGTAGAGGTAGTACTAGACCTCATGCCTAACAACATTAAGGATGTCTTCCACCTACCAAAGGGGATAGATAGATTCTATTACATTCAATACAAGACTTTTACCTATATCAGGGAGTACTCTCACTCGTAAGAAGTTACCAAGGTACCCTTCTAACGGGATCATCCTATAAGAAATGGCAAGGCAAATCTCATACACTTATGAGCACATAAGACACAAGAAGAAACATTTTTGGGACTTTCCTATTTCTATAGGACCCCATGTCTTGCAAGATATGAAAGTTTGTAAGTCTCATCTTTTGAATGGGATGATTGCCCCCTCCAATACTTTAATTTGATAAGGGCCAAGTTTGATCTAATTGGCACCTACAACTATATAATGGGGAGGCATTACATGCATGAACCACATCTTGAAGATCACTAGATGAATTGCACATATTACTATGAGGTGAGGATCCGTGACTATTGTCGGATGAGATGGGAGTTGGCACAAGGTGCCCTACTTCTACGCATCTCACAAAAGGTGAAGGTGTTAGAATTATTTAGAACAATAGAGAGGGGGGGTGAATCAGTTGTTCTCAGGTCCAAATGTACCAATTGAAATTTTAAACACTTCAATAATCTCATATATAATCACCAACACAACTTAGTCTCTAATGTATATACCAAAAACATATAACATATAGTCCACTGTCCAAAACTAATTAACTTACAGAATATAACAACATTCACATCAAAACATTCACACAAGTATAATACCAAGATTTATAGTGGAAACCCAACTTGGGAAAAACCACTTTGTAACATGTTACTGATATTTTCACTCTTCTAAAGTAAGCTCTGTGAAAAGCCAACCCTGTTAAAGGTTTACAAACACACTACTAGGTATAACCCTGTTAAAGGATTTAAACACTCTGTCAAAAGTGACCTAGTTAAAGGATTTAAGTACATTCCATTAGAATTCCACCTTGATTAAAGGATTTAGATAATGACTGTTAGGTCAACCTTGATTAAAGAATTTAGACTGATACAATGCTTAGAAAGTAGCAGTAGTTTCTAATCTAAAAAATATACAACTCACTTTACAAATAAAAAATCCACTTCGCATATATATATTGATTTACTAACTGACCTTCATTTCCATCTCCATCACTAATCTGCTCAGAATTCACTTCAATAAATCACAACTTTTTTCAACTCCTTCACAGTTTCACCTTCAGCCTTCTGCTTAGACTCATCATTCAATAACATCAACAACTTCAGCCCCTTTTTTTGTAACCTCACACTTAGGTTTTCCTTTAACCCTCTTCAGATAGGTAGATCCATCTGTTGCTGCTTAATCTCCTCCATAGATCTTAGGTTCAGGTCAGATCTGTCGAATCCTTCTATCATTTATGTTCTTCATCCTTCCTTCTAGATACATCTTCAAACTTCTCTTTATATCCATAATAAAATGATTTACCATGCATTAAATTTTCCATACAATCAATTAATAAAGTCAACACGATTTACATATCCCAAGAATTCAACCATCTCAGCTGGGAATCTCAATTATTTCTCCAAATGTAAATTACTGACACTCAATCAATACTGTGTTCTTCTCCTCGGTCATCACTACAAACTATCTTCCTTGGCAAATACTATCACTCGACAATTTCTTGTTACTCGGCATAAACTGATGCTTGGTCGACACTAAATTTACTCAGCATATACTGGCACTCGGTCGACACTAAACATTACTCAACTTAAACTAGATTTCTACACTTTTTCTTGGTTAAGCCTACCTCTTCAGTCTTTCTTCTTACTTAAATAAACAATACATCATCTTATCAATGTGCCAGCTAATCAAGTACCCATTGAAGTATCAAATAACTCAACCTTTCCTTAGGTTCTCTTGTTATCTCCTTTTCCCTAATCCTCTTCATCAATCAATAGATATGGTACTCTCCTAGATAGTAACCGTTTCACCATTTAAGGTTTGACATCAATGACAATACAACAATTGTTTCAATTGCAATTTCCATCAATCTCCCTCTTTGGCATTGATGGAAACACCACATGAATAACACATGATTTACCAAATAATCCAAAACTTTGTATGTGCATCAGATTTGTATAATATCCTTAGCTTCATTCTGATTCACAACAACTTTGCCTTGGTTGACCGCATATACAGTTACTCCCTTTGAATCTCTCCCACAGGTTCAATGAATCCTATGTGTTTTCTTTTGAATCTCTCCCTATTTGACAACAATGCCAAAGCAATATCTATCACTCACATCTTCCACATGTAGATGTCTTCTTGTCAGTTCAGTATGATGTATTTCTCCCTTTGTCATCTTACTTATGACTGATTATCATCTTGTTGTACTTCTCACAACTCTAGGCAACACCTAAAGTGTGACCTTTTCTGCATCAATTTGTCAGATATTATGTGTAGTACATTTGATGTAGTTCTCCTAGTTGACTAGGCAGCCTCAGTTAGGGGAATCACCCCTAGCTTACCTCTAAGATATTCATGAGCATCCTTCGGTAAAGATTTTGTGAATATGTCTTGTAGTTGTTCTTTTGTATTCACATATTCCATTCTTACTTCTTTATCTTGTACTAGCTCTCTCAAGTAATGATACTTGATAGCAATATGCTTAGTCTTTGTGTGCATCACTAGATTCTTTGATATATTGATAGCACTTGTGTTATCACAGAAAATAACAACCGGCTCAGTGATTTCCTCTCTCATTCCTTTCAACAATTGCTTGATCCATACCAAATTTGAACAATTCACTACAGGTGCTACATACTCGACTTCTATTGTAGATTGGGAAATGCAGTTCTTTTTCTTGCTTGTCTAGGAGACTAATCTCTTTCCTAGAAAGAATGCTCCACCACTTGTACTTTTCCTATCATCAACATTTCTAGCCCAATCTACATCAGTGTAGACTCTCAGTTCAAATTTCTCATTCTTCTTGTAGTACAATCCATAATCTTTTGTCCCTTTCAGATATCTCAGTATTCTCTTTACTACCATCATATGATTTTCCTTAGGATTGGCAGAGAATCTTGCCACAATCACAAATACTAGGGCTATATCCAGTTTGTTGTGGAAAACATATTATAGCTTTCCAATCATGGATCTATATAGGGTTTAAGTCACTTCATCAGTATCATTAATTTTAGATACTTTCTGTCTAGTAGCCATAGGAGTACTTACTAGTCTAGAATCCTCCATTCCAAAAGTTTTTAGTATCTCTTTGACATATTTATATTGTGTGATAAAGATACCATTCTCCATCTAATAAACTTGTAAACCAACAAAGAATTTTATCTCACCAAACATAGACATTTCAAACTTAGTTTGCATCTCATTTGAGATTTTTTGACATATGGCATCTTGTCCTCCAAATATGATATCATCAACAAAAATTTCAGCTAACAAAATCCCTTTACCTTTTTCAGTTTTCATATACAAATTGTTGTTGTCATTTTTTCTTGTAAATCCAATCTTTATCAAATAATTGTGTTGTCTCTCATACCATGCTCTTGGAGCTTGTTTCAATCCATACATTGCCTTGTTCAATTTGCAAACCATATTTTTCTTGCTTGCGTCAACAAATCCTTTAGGTTGTTCAATGTATACTTCTTCTAATATACCATTCAGAAATGTAGATTTGACATCCATTTGATATACTTTAAAATCTTTATATGCATCATACACAAGTAAAGTCCTTACTCCTAATCTTTCTACAAGGGCAAATGTTTCCCCATAGTCTATTCCTTCTTCTTGTACATAACCCTTGCATACCAATCTTACCTTGTTTCTTGTGACTTGTCCATGTTCATTTAGCTTATTCCTGAATACCCATTTTGTTCCAATAACATTCTTATTTTCTAGTCTTGGCACCAAAGTCCGGGTATCATTCTTTTCTATCTTATCAATCTCTTCATTCATAGCTTGAATCTAGTCCTCATTCTCTAAAGTATATTTTACTATTTTATGCTCAAACTCACATAGTAAACATGTAGGGTCTTTCAACATACTTTTGGTCAAGACTACAGATTATTTATCTCCAATGATTTTCTCAAGCTTATGATTTCTTCTTACATACTGTGCCAGTGTAGGTTTAGATTTATTTTCTTCTTGATCTTTAGGTTCATCGTACAAATTATCAGCTTCTGCTTTTGATTGCTCGATAGCATCCTACCGATGCTCAACAACACCCTCCTGATGCTCGACAACACCCTCCTGATGCTTAGCAACACCCTCCTAATGCTTAACATTGCTTATCCATGACTCTGCATCTGGTTCAAGTGTGTTACTTGCCTCTCCTTCTTCCATGTACATAAAAGATCTGTAATCTTCAGGTTCTTGTTTGGCTTCCAGTTCATTCTTTTCTACATATTCATCAACTCTAACATTTGCACTTTCCACAACTTTTTTAGTGTTAGAATTCAAACACTTATAAGCTTTTCTCTTAGTGGAATAGCCTAGGAATATGCCTTCATTGCTTTTTGTATCAAATTTTCCATTCCTATTATCTTTCAAAATATAGCATTTACTCCCAAAGATTTTAAAATACTTCACATTAGGGGCATAACCATGCCATAACTCATAAGGTGTAGCATTTGTACCTTTCCTAATTTATACTTAGTTTAGGGTATAAATAGCTGTACTTACAGCTTCTCTCCAGTACTTTTGTGCAACATTCTTCTCAATCATCAATGTTCTTGCACAATCCATAATTGACCTATTTCTTCTCTTAGCTATGCCATTATGTGGAGGTGTTCTCGATGCAGACATTTGTCTCTTGATTCCTCTATCATTGTAGAACATATTGAACTCATTTGATATAAACTCTCCATCTTGGTCAGATCTCAAACATTTCAAGCTTCTACCTGTTCTTTTTCAACTTTTTCCAAATACCACTTAAACAACTGAAATTCATCAGATTTCTCTTTAAAAAACATTACAGTCATCATCCTAGTGTAGTCATCAACAAACAAAATAAAGTACTTATCACCAAAATAACTTTGTACACCCATAGGTTCACAAAGGTCAGTATGAACCAATTCCAAAATATTTTTAGAAGTAAATGTCTTTCTCTTAAAACTAGACTTTGTCATTTTCCCAATTAACATTATTTACACATCACATTATCAGGTTTCTTCAATCTCGGTAAACCTCTAACTTTTTTCTTTTTACTAATGTTTATTGGATTGTCAAAGTTCACATGACATAGCCTCTTATGCCATAACCATACATCATCAAATTGTGCAAACAAGTATATTTCTTCAAATGGGTCTAGATAGAACAAGTTACCTCTTGTTTGTTCTCCACTCCCAATTAGTTCACCAGTGGAATCAAATATTTTAGCCTTCCTGTGTTGAAACTCCACTTAGTAACCAGTAGTAACCCAATAATAATTTTCACATGTGATCTTATCAGTCAACTTAATTGATCCTTTACCTCTCACAAGACATGGTGCGTCATTACCAAGCTTAACACTCCTACCTTTGTAGTGATCTAGTGTTTCAAATTTACTTTTATCACTAGTCTTATGGGCTTACCGCACTTCCATCCATACTCCCACTGGAGCCACCCTGTATTCCCTTGTCTATGGTTCTGAAGCTGTCCTGCCCCTTGAGGTCGAGTTGCCTTCTCTTCATGTATCTCTAAAAGATTTAATTCTAGATGAAGAGTATAGAGTTGCACGACTAGTTGAATTGGAATTGCTGGATGAACGCCATCAAAGAGCCTATGATCATTTGAAAGCCTATTAGCAGAGGATGTCTTGTCAATACAACATTAAAGTGAAATCTAGAGACTTTCAAGTGGGTGATCTAGTCCTTCATGAGAATCCTAAAAATCAGCAACATCGTGAGAAGAAGGGAAAGTTTGAACCCAACTGGTTAGGTCCTTTTGTGATTACAATAGTTTATGGCTCTGGGACTTATCAGTTGTCTACATCTAAGGGAGATCTCTTGGATGAGCCTCTTAACAACATGCACCTCAAGAAGTTCTATGCTTGAAATACCAATGCAAGGGATATGTATATAGATAAAATGAAAAACACAACAAAAAAAATCATAAAACTAAAAAAAAAAGGAAAAAAGAAAAAAGAAAAAGAAAATTGCAATAAAAAAATGTAGTGAAAACTTGGAAACAGGTGCCATGTGTGACAAGTTAGCTCCTCTCTCTATTAGGATTCTTCTAGCCTATTTGTTCCTTGTATATACCCATAATAAAATGACTAGTCAGTCACCTTTCCTGTCATGTATATATCATAATAAAATGGCCAGTTCATAGCACTATCCACTGTATATCTCCATAATAAAACTCTACCATAGCTTGGTCTATTGTCCTGGTCTTCATCCTAGTCATGTTGTGTCCTTCTTCATCCATAATAAGTCAGTCCATCACCTAGCTGGGGGCATGTCCTCGACCTAGTTTGGGAAGTGGATCTATGATAGTCACGACTCTTAGAGGATGGAATGAAGTATTTTCACCAGAAAAGTGAACACAATTGAATGATCTTACACAATGATATCCTCCTAAATGACTTGTAACCTATGATCTATCTTTCAACACATGACCTCTTATCTATACATTTGAAATGAATATACATCAATCGAACCGATCAATGCACCGAAAACTATCTTTTGGAAAAGAAATGTATATTCATGACAGGCATGTTAGAATGATTTGTTGTAGATTATGCATTCATATATGGATTTCATTGTTATCATGTTTCCTATGTTATTCTGGGATATCTTTGACATGAGTTTAACACTCCCATATGTCATTGATTAGAATGGCCGAGATGGGGCATGATATTTTATTTGATTTCTATTTGTGGGATATTTTCCAATGAAGTCAAAGGAACAAGTAATTGGGGTGTCTGTGCGTAAGTGCCTTCATTAGTTTCATATTCATTAACACATACAATTCATGTTGATATGCAAATACTATTAATGGTGATATGCCATACATACCTCAACTCCAAATATTTGTTCCCCGATGGAGGGGAGAATATTCCTTGTCTGTTATGCAAACAAAAGTTGGGTCATCTTGGTTTAATTATACCTAGATGCTTGTCAAGTTTTCTATATTAAACTTCATGCAAGAAATGCTCAGGTCATCCTGGTTTAATTATACCATGATGCTTGCATTTCCTTGCAACATAATGAGCTCAATGATGATAATCAAATTCCAATTATTATGAAGTTCTAAGATGTTTCATGAAGTTGTGGAGATATTCATTTCATCTTTCATTTTGCATTACACTTAGGTGAATCATGTTGCATATCAATGCTCCTTTTATAGGGATTTGTAGCTTATCTTGCTTATTAAGGTCATCTGTTATCTTTTTCCATTCTTCTTGTGTCGGACACAATGTTATTTAAGTTGAAGACATTTGGATACTAAAAATAAAAACATTTCCTCTTGCATTTTAAAATTTTGCATATTTCATCTTCATTATTATCACATTTCGACATTTTGCATAATTCAATATGAATGTGTCATCTTCATTAAGTTTGTTCACTTTTATGTAACCATTGTATATTAACATGCTTATTTTGATCATTTAAAGTAACATTTCACTATAGCTATTATCTCATCATTTTAACTTGTCATGTTATAGGTTATTACATTTTATCTTATTTTATCATATTAGAATTTGTCCAATTTTTTTGTGATTTCATAAGATACACTTACATTCATTACATACAATATCATTTGAATCATATCATTCATTTGTTATCCATTACATGCATTTTCATTTGTTCATTTATTATTCATTATTTACATTGTCATATTCATCATTGTTTATATCATTACATCATTTGATTAGCAACACATAGTAGTACATAAACAACCATTTAGGAGATACATTTATATAAACATCATTATCACATGCTAGATCATTAACCATTGTGCATCCAAAAGAAAGTAAATCATTTGCATTATAGATCATAAGTACTATGCATAATTAAAGTAAATCATCACATCCTGCATATGTCAGTACGCACATGTATATATATAATCATCAAAGCGAATCATAATAGAACTGCATCATCATGTCTATAGAGTCTATAATAACAAATATCCAAACGTCCAATGATATCTCATAAAATGATAATGTGTCCAAATGTGTCCATCAAGTCATAAACATAATGAAACATGCTGATACAATGGTGATACAAGTGTATACAATATAACTAAGAGCCATTGCCTCCGGACTCAGCCTGTCGCTGCCTGTGAGATGCAATAAGACCTGGCGCTATTGGATCTCCTGAACCTGTGGAAGGTCTTGGAGGACATGATGTTGCCCCTCTGCCATCAGTCGGTCCATGATGTAAAGCTATCTTGAATGCATAGGAGCTATCTCTGAAACTCTTGATCCACTAGTCTTTAGGCACAACCTATCTGTAGGCATCCTTCCAATAGGTGATCTCCCTACCGGCCCATACCATCACACGTAAGCTATCTTCATGAGGTCCTAATGCTTCTATCATCTGGAGCTCATCCAATAAAGTCTCGGCCTCCCCTAGTCTCTCTATGGCAACATCTCACTCTCTAATCTCTCCACCCATCTCTCCAGTCTAGGGACATAATCTACTTGTACCTATGTCATTGCTAGTCTGACTAGCAATGCATCAATATCTACATCCTCCTCCTCTATAGCATCTCTTTGTAGGTAGGGATCCTAGGCCCCAATGTCCATCTCTTCCTGCTCACCCTGAGCATCCACGTCAGGCATCTGCATATCTTGTCCCGCTATATCAAGTATCTACTTGTCATGTATGTCTTGTCTAGCCTGTACCAGTCTCTCCTACCTAAGTATATCATCTGCATCATCCTGTAATGGTACATGTGCATGTCCTACTAGATCCACCTGTATAGGGGTAGCTACTGGTATCTGTAGTGGGGCACCTGCGGGTAATTGTGCTGGTGGCTGTCATCACACCTATCTCACAAGGGGTGACATCAACCCCCATGATCGCACACCTCTACCTCTCATCTAAGGTCCTAGCCTATCACCTCTACCACTATCACCACCATCACCTCCGTCACCCCCATCACCTTTGTCACCACCTCCATCACCATCGCCACCATCACCACCTCTACCCCTCCCTCGACCTCTCTTGCCATGACCTCGTTGCTTGTCTCGGTGTCTCTCTACAACATCCCTCTCTGGTGACTTCTCTATTGGATCGGTCAACCTAGGGAATGGGTTCTCCCTAAGGTGCCTCTCATAATCTGTTGTCATACTTGGGGTCTACAACCCCCTGTCTCATGGACCATGCTTGAAATGACATGTCTAAAAACTCATGTTTGGCTATCTCAAAGGACACCATCGATCCCCAGTCTCATCTCTCCTGGTGGGTGCGAGCAAACTCTATCACCCCCTGCGACATCTCCTGCATCCTACCAAACTGTCATAGGACCCGGCTAACCAACTGTCTCTCTATAATATAGGGAGTCCTCCCTATCAACCATCAGGACTCGAAGTAGTATCCAATTTGATGCTCATCCTCCCATGACTCACACCCAAGGCAGGGTCTCCAGATCACAGAATCTATAGTATCAAATGTATACTGCCAAAACTCTAGACATCCTAGCTTATGCTGAGACTAGATAGCTGCATAACGAAAGATATAAGGCTACCTTGTGCCTCAGAATCTCATGGTTGCCGATCGTGTAACTGCAATGTGCTCCCATGCCCATACATGGAGTAGAGTCACGCTAGCTGATAATGATGTGCCCCTATGGTAGATAACCTGATGTAGATCATTATATAGATGTGCTAGCAAGCACACTCCCCAAGAAAAGTGGGTTCCCTCATCCATCATCCTCTACAAGGTCCGGGCCCAACCAACTGCTAAACCATGTGATCTCCGATCTCAACAAATGAAGCCTTTGATAGTTCCAGCCAAAATAACATGAAGAGGCTCATAGAAATCAACCATGTCCTCCCAGCTAATCTCTGACTCATCAATGTCATCATCACTAAAGACCACTCTACACTCAGCCAATCCGTTGTGCCCATCATACTACACTAACTCTCTTGTGATGGGAAGCTGAAGGATGCGATATATATCCTCTAATGTAACAGTCATCTCTCCTGTGGGGAGATGGAAGGTACTCATCTCTGAGTGTAGTCAGCATGCCTAGATTCACCTGAATCTCAAGCGTATAAATGATGCGATATAGTCCCATCGCTCCAATTAGCAGTCTATCAGTCTCTGACAGAGCTGACCTTAGATTCTGAGTCACGGGATATCTCTCCTATGACATCAAAGTATCTGTAATATCCTCTTATCATAATCATCAAACTATCAAACAATCAGATTTTGATAAAACTGATCTATCTATCTATCTTATCCTATCAATCAAATACATGTTTATCACATGTCCCAACAGCTGATTCTATCAATTATCTACAATCAGGAAGGTTAACTAGTGACCATGCTATGATGTTACCTATCTTGACTTAATCGATCAACATTCAACACTGACAGATCATATCAGCCTTTTGATATCAAGTTTGACCTAACTTACAACTGCCATTTTCTAAAATCTATCCTCTAACATAAATGCACAGGACATAAAAATGTTTGCATAGAACCCCTTGACATTTGCACAGAAAATACATATGTGCAACTACCCTCAACATTTGCACAGCCAATTGTGACAAATGTGTCAAAACTACATTTGCGCACATTTCCTTGACAAATGCGCCACCAAAAATTCCTCTAGCACAAATGCGCAAGTACCCCACATGAATGCACAGAACTACTAGTTTATTGCGCAAACATTACCAGATGTTGCACATACATGTGCCACAACTGCACATTTGTTCTTCGCCTAAGAACTAAAATTTTCCTATCCTAAACCTATGGTTCAATCTACCCTAAACATGCTAAAATTCAACTGAAACATGCAAAAAATTATAAATTGATTGAGAGGGATGAATCACCTACCGGCTCTCCTAAATCTGGTGGCCTCTATAAGTGCCTGACTCTCTCGAATCGATGATTTGATAGCGGGAATGACATCTTCTCAACTCTACTCTTCTATCTCTCATGCTCCAATCTCCAAATGACACATGTGCACAATGACCCTATTGTGGACCCCTTGGCCCTATATATAGCCTGTGGACCCATTTTTCTTGATGTGTGGACCCTACTTATCGAATCTTTTCTGATTCACCCTATTTTCACCCATATTTCTTCTATTTCTTTTCGTGAGATTGATTTTCAAAGATTATAAAAAAAAAAAAGATAAAGAAAAAATCAAATAAAATACTTTTTGGCAATCAATCTCTCGAGGGGGCATGCATAGGTCATTTGAGACATTGTCTGGGGCAGGGGCAAAAAGCTTAAATTTTTCTTTGAAACAATGTGACCAACACATTATTTCAAAGAGGGGCAAAATGTATACACTAAAAAGTGACTTCATTAATTAATTAAATATTTATGATTTAATTAATATTGACTTGATGAATTAATTAAATATTTATTATTTAATTAATATTTATTTCCTCTATTTATTAAATAAATTATTCAATTTATTTGATAAATTCACTATAGTCTATTCTCCTATCCTAAGTCTTCTAAATAGTCCTATTTAAGTGATTTAATTAGTTACACAATCACCAAATATGACTAAGTCCCATAGTCCACCTCATCCACTTAGTCACTTGACACATCACCTTGGCTAAAATAATTAATTATTATTAATTATTAAATACTCATTATCCTCGCCCACACATGTCCTATTTTTAAGGGCTATGTGGCCTCATAAGACTTGGTCTCATGACCACATGTCTTCCCCTACACTAAGTCAAGAGGCTATCCATATTCCTAAGGAGCTTCTCAAGCCACCTCAAGGAGTTCAAGGTGACTCATGGGACACTTGTACCAAGAGTCCTCATGAGGAAAAAGTCCTCCCTTCTTCCTCTCATTGGTCTTTGTGAGACACTTGACATGTGTTTCCCTTCCACCTTCTTCTCTTTCATGTCAATGTAGGAGGAACATCCTCCCTATTATTCCTCTCACATTCCAACTATATCCCCCTTTCTCTCAACCCCTTCAACCAAGTCAATCCTAGCCCTAGGATCTTCCACCTTTCGTTCTCTACCCTTGGATTGTGACACCTAGGCTTGAGTCCTCCAACAATCTATAAAAGGAGCCTCATTTTCCCTTTGTGAGCTAATAGCTAATAGGCAATCAAGCAATATGCAATAGTATTCAAGCATTCTAAGCATTCTAAGCATCCAAGCATTCAAATCTTCAAGCATTTAAGCCATTCTCATATCACTTGCATTTCATCCATTAGTTGCATAATCAAGCTTTTAGGCCATTTTGCATACATTCACTCAAATATCCACACTTTGGTGACATCTTGAACAAGGAGCTTCATTTGGAAATCTAAGAGCTCAACATCTTCAAGAAATCAAGGCAAGGAGGACAATGGAGACAAGCTACAATGGGTGAGTGAAGGTAAATTTTTTTTAGTTCTTCATTTGATCATTTTGTAATCTTCGTTGGGTAGCATTAAGATTGTTTTATTAGCCTAGATTAGTTAATATTTCATTAGAATAAGTTACATCTAAATTTGCATACAATTGAAAACAAATATTCATTGACTTTCAGATGTAAATTTTTGTGTTTGATGGGATGATAGACTCGTGCACTCTTGGCACCCACATTTATTGTAAAACAAATATTATTAAATATAATTATGACACCAATATTAGTGAATTCATCATCTACCTTTGTTACATGATGACCATTATAGAGGATTGCCCTATTGGGTGAAATAAAAAATTAAACTTATTATTTATATTTGGGTTGATCTCTCTTCGAAGGATCCCCCTCTTGGAGGATTCACCCACTTGGGTGAAGATGCATATGGAAGGCATAAAAGAAGATGAGTGGAGGAAATGAAAAGAAAGAAGCTAAATAAATATCTCACAGATTTGTAGCAGTATTTTAAGTAGATTTATAATAGAATTTCAAAGAGATTTATAGAATATTTGCAAGCAAACTTACAAGTATATTTTATGATGGAGATTCACATGATTATCATGCTTTAAAGAAGAAATAATCAAGAAAATAAATTTTCTGTTTATTTGGAGGTTGGTGCCTCCTAATAGAAGAGATTGGCTTCTCTTGATAAGTTGTGATGCATGAGCATTTTGGGTTCCTGAAGATCTTTCTTAGTCTTGGAGGAATTCCCTATCAGAGGGATACAATACTTTGTTTCGGGTAGCTTTATGAGTTTTTATGTTGCGATGATCTGTGGAGATCTCTGGCATGTGAAATGAAAGGGGTTTGTTCCTTTATGTTTTTGGAGGATATTTCTAAGAATGCATCTCTTGAGGTGGCATGGTTTGGGAGATCTTGGATGATCTTCTCCGACTGGTTCTGTGCGTTTCCTGCCTAGACCGTTTGGAAGATTGGTTATGCGATCAATGACCATTGGGAGTTATCTTATGTGGTCTTGGCTCATGGTTGTTGTTCCTTGGACCTATTTTTTAACCTTCTCCTATGAGTTCATAAGGATTGGATGGACTATTTCAAAGTTAAAGTTGTTTTCCTTGCCATAAGAGTCGTATTTTCCTACTTTATAGGTGTTGATTGTGTGATGTGTAGCTGTTGATCCTTAATGAATCAGCCTTTGAGCTCTTAGGGCCTTTAAGAGGACCTAAACTACTATCTTCTCCCAAGACTGCAAGTCCTAATTCATTATGAGTTAAAATTTATGACCATTTTTCTCGGGTATCAATTTTCAGCCAGTTTCACGCGAAACGTGGAGTTTTTCATCTTGCGTGGTTTTGTGTGATGAGATGGGATCTTGCTAAGTTAGGATTATGATCTTGGGTCATGTGTAGACCTAAATGTAAGCTCACATTAATTTTTTATCATTCTTTATTTAGTTTTTGTATCTCTCCTTAGGTTGGACCTATAATGTAATTAAATGCCTGACTGGTCGACTTGTGGCTTAGCTGGCTATATATTTAGAGCTTGGGCTCATGTAGAGTATCATCATCAGGAAAGGTGTAGAAGAGGAGCATTATATGAGTAGTATGGGATTAGAGTAGAAGTAGATTTGATAATTTGGGAGTTTGTAGCATAACTAATGGCTTGAGGGCTTAGGACAACAAGAGGTTGCTTGGTGGCTTGCGAGCACAAGTTTAGACCCTGTCTTGGTTGTTCCTATCAAAGACTGCCTATTGTAGATCTGAACTAGTTGTTGGTTCCTTGGATCTTGCAAGATCTTGCTGATACTTTGTAATTTCATTGTAAGAGGTCGAAACCCAAAAGGCCTCACAGTCGGGCATGTTGAATGAAATTATGTTTTGAAACATTATCTTGTTGTATTCCGCTACGTTTGTTGTTGTTATAATTGGTAGTATAGGTTTGGACTATCTATCATTGGATCCTACATCCCTACCCTGCGTCAAGTGGTATCAGAGCTTGAATATTTTGAGTGTGTGGATAGATCGCCGAAGGTGAGGTAGTTTGCACCACGACCTTGGATTGAAGATGCCTCTGAGGATAGCAGATTTGATGTGAGAGATGAAGATTTCCTTAAGTGAACAGTTCACCGAATTGAGGCAAGTTGTGAATATGGACAGTAGATTTCCAAGTGTGTGGAGGCAACTAGAATCTTGCAATCAGATCACCGAGTAGAGGCAGTTGCACTTTGAAAGGAACTTAATGGAGAAGTTGGGTCAGTTTTGGCCTAAATTCAATCTGAGGATTGAAGAGATGATGAAGTCTTGTTGGAAGAAAGTTGTTTGGCTGATTAAGAGGATTATTCAGATAAGAAGACACTTTGATGTTAAGGAAGAGGTGAAGGATGACTTCGCCGAAGATGATAAGATCTTAGTTGTTGGTTGTGGACTTGAATTGTTGGTTGACAGTAATGAGTCTTGTGATGAGTTACATAGATGGGATGCTGATGACGAGGGATTTCATATTGATGTGGATCTAAATTTGGATCTACTTATTGGGGAGTTGGATACTCTTGTTGCTAAGATGTGTTGTGGTGATCGGTGGTATGCTGATTAGATTTTTGAGATTCATATGATCCTGATGTTTGAATGGATGAAGCATAGATGGTTGATTTTTCGATTTGTTCTCTTATCCTTGATGGATTGGAAATTTTTGGTGAAGATGAAGTTGATTACAAATAATTATCTTGAGATTAAAGTATGGTAATACTTTCTATTTACCTCGGTAGTTTGATGTAGGAGCATTTTGGGTTCCTGAAGATCTTTCTTAGTCTTGGAGGAATTCCTTGTCAGAGGGATACAATACTTTATTTTGGGTAACTTTCTGAGTTTCTGTGTTGTGATGATTTGTGGAGATCTTTGGCATGTTTTCTAAAAGGGGTTTGTTCCTTTATGTTTTTGGAGGCTATGTCTAAGAACACATCTCTTGAGGTGGCATGGTTTGGGAGATCTTGGATGATCTTCTTTGACTGGTTCTGTGTGTTTGCTGCCTGGACCGTTTGGAAGATTGGTTATGTGATCGATGACTATTGGAAGTTATATTATGTGGTCTTGGATCATGGTTTTTGTGCCTTGGACCTATTTTGGAACCTTCTCCTATGAGTTCATAAGGATTGGATGGACCGGTTCAAAGTTAGAGTTGTTTTCCTTGTTGTTGGAGCCATATTTTCTTGCTTTATGGGTGTTGATTGCACGATGTGTACCCATTGATCCTTAATGAATTAGCCTTTGTGCTCTTAGGTCCTTTAAGAGGACCTAAAGTACTATCTTCTCCTAAGATTGCAAGTCCTAATTCATTATGAGTTAAAATTTATGACCGTTTTGCTCGGGTATCAATTTTCAGCCAGTTTCACGCGAAATGTGGAGTTTTTCATCTTGCATGGTTTCATGTGATGAGATGGGATCTTGCTAAGTTGGGATTATGTTCTTGGGTCATGTGTGGACCTAAATTTAACCTCACATTAATTTTTTATCATTCTTTATTTAGTTTTTGTATCTCTCTTTAGGTTGGACCTATAATGTAATTAAATGCCTGACTGGTCAACTTGTGGCTTAACTGGCTATATATTGAGAGCTTGGGTTCATGTAGAGTATCATCATCAGGAAAGGTGTAGAAGAGGAGCATTAGATGAGTAGTATGGGATTAGAGTAGAAGCAGATTTGAGAATCTGGGAGTTTGTAGCCAAACTAGTGGCTTGAGGGCTTAGGACAACAAGAGGTTGCTTGGTGGCTTGCGAGCACAAGTTTAGACCCTGTCTTGGTTGTTCCTATCAAAGGCTTCCTATTGTAGATCTGAACTAGTTGGTGATTCCCTGGATCTTGTTGATACTTTGTAATTTCATTGTAATAGGCCGAAATCTGGAAGGCCTCACAACTGGGCATGTTGAATGAAATTCTATTTTGAAACATTATCTTGTTGTATTCCACTGTGTTTATTGTCGTTATAATTGGCAGTGTAGGTTTGGACTATCCATCATTGGATCCTCCATCCCTGCCATGCATCAAGTTGGTACTTAGTAGCAAGATTGGTGCTTGAGAAGATTTGTAAAGAGAATTTCATTGTTGGCTAGATCTTGATAGTAGACCCAAGTAGTTTTTTTCTTTGTGGTTTTCTCTTGAAAGGTTTTCTACATAAATCTTCTATCTCTTATTGGTAGATCTTATGTGATTTATATTTCCATGATTGTTAGTTTTTTCAATAAGTATTTTTTTAATCTTGTACTAATTCACCCCCCACCCTTGTAATATAAGTGTGTGTTCTCATCAAGAATGTTTGACAAAGACAACCTCTAATATTGATGATGCACATCTTGACACTCAATTAGAGGACTCAAATTCTACTCTTGTAGTGTATAATTGGACAATGGTAAAGAAGATGAAAACTTCATGTAGTAATACACACTTGATGATTCTAAGATCCTGTTGTGTAAGATAATTAATCTTTACACTAAGAATGTTTATTATTGTTAAAATCTTGAGGGAATAAGCCTTCATAAAATGATTGGATTTCATAAACCATTTAATACTAGAATCTTGTGTTTTGAATTTTTTTTGGCACTTGGATGCCTAACTTAGATTTACTAAGAAAATGTTTATATTGCACATATGCTATTGCAACTATATATACACATGATATAATAAATTAATGTACAATCCATTCTTTTGATATAATTAGTATTACTATGAAGATGTGCACTATTTCATAAAAAAATAGAATGCATATGATTAGGGCTTACTCTACTTTGACTATCTTTTTAAATAATTATTTATATTGATAAATTATGATATATTGAAAGTTACTTCTTTTTTTTCTATGAAATTGTGATAAGAATGTAGACACACACGCACCCACCCACCCACCTTCCCACCTCAACACATAGTAAAAATATAACTATAACTCCTTTTGACAAATTTACTAACTATAAATTCAAATTCACACCAAACTTTTCTAACCCCAACAAATTGAGTACGCCTCTTCAATACTTTGCAAACAAATATATTTCATTGAAAATGTTTATTAATGTTGAATAAAGACTCGAGAATCAGAGGCATATTATTGGAATAAGCAATAACTTCTTAGGGGTGGATAACCAAGTCAATATAATGAAAGTTGTTGATTTAATGACAAAGTGCATGTCGTAGATATCTAGAAGGGGCTAGTTCAAATAATCTAAAACCCATAAATTAATTATTGACACAATTTATTTTGCAAGACCATTGAATGAATGAATGAAAGATTTTAATAACATCCATGAGGCTGAAGTAGCCTATGGGACCCCCTAAGATAGCACACATCCTAGAATAGGGTGCCAAAACCTTAAGCCATTTGAAACTTCTTCGTTAAGTCTGCTCTTCAACAGTGAATTTTGATCACTAGGTTTGCTATCTTGTCTATCCATGTTTCTTCAAAGAAGGTACCAAAGTTGTTTGCTTCTAAAATATCCTCATAGTTGGAGTGGATGTCATTGTATAGGGAGTTCCATGATAAAATGTTGCTTCTATCTCTACCACTCCCATGTTGCAAAATAGACATATTTTCTCTCCCCATCCTTCCTCAGGTATGATCCATCTACATGTTTCACATGTCAAATGATGAGAACTGGTCCTAAGCTGCGCTATCAATATTTTTGCTCTCCATTTAATATTTGCTCCTATGTATGCTTTCTCCTCATGATCTCTTATGGGGTTAAATTATTTGATATAGTAGTCTTCTTTTTGTCCATTTTGTTTTTGACCATATGATAATCATGAATTTTTCCCTCATAAACTTTTTTATTTCGTCATTGTTATCTGCACATCCATGCATATTAACATTTTATTTTTTCATCCATTTGACATTTTGCTTCATCCACATATTCTCTTCTGTCTTGTCTTTCCTCCATGATCAATTTAGGCCAACAATGTTCTTCCATACCTTAAGTTTTCTTTAAATAGTTTAACAACTGAACCATTGTTGAAGCCTCTAAAGGAAATATACATGTTTTTGCCAATAAGATCTCATAGGGGACAACTGTTTTAATTTTAAGGCTGTTGACGATTAAATATTTTTGGATTCTCTCTACTTGCCTCCATTTTTTATCCGACATGTTTCTGCCCCAAATCTCACATCCGTAAAGGACCACTAAGGTAACTAATAAACCAAAAAGCATATTCTTGGTTTTCCAATCCCATAACTCTGCATTTTTGCATCTATTTTGTAAGGAGTATAACATTTTTTGACCCCCCTCAATTCTTTTTTTCTACATGTTTCCCAATCAAGTTTGTTGTGAAAGTTGATCTCAAGATACTTGTACTCATTCTGCTATCTCTAAAGGATTGCCTTCAAAAAGAAAAGTACTTTGCATCTTCTTGTTTCTTTTCAAAGAGAAGATCATCACTTTGGTTTTGCTAGTGTTCACTTACATCTCCAACCTCGTGACCAAAGGTATCAAGTGCCTTCAAGTGTTCCCTTTGGCCCATTAACCATTTTAGCACTTAAAATGAGATCATCTGCATAAAGAAGTAACTTTATCACATACTTAGCTAGTTGGACCCTATCACCATTAGTCTTGTTTAACCATTCTTTAATTTATCAATATATAACCCAAATAAGGTTGGTGAGAGGGGGCATCCTTATTTCACACTTATATCACTCTCGAAGCACTCTGACATCCCATCTATAGTTCTGATTCTAGCCTTGACCCGCTCATATAGTCTATGTACCATAGCCCCAAGCTAAATAGGAATTTTTAGTTCTTCCATTCCATCCCAAAGTTTTTCGCATAGTATCATGTCAAAGGCCTCTTTAAAGTTGACAAAGCAACAAAATGCCTCATCACCCTGAGTATTCCATATTTTTTCAACCAAGAATCTAAGTGTAACGTCTTGATCAATAATGAAACGTTTTGGGTTGAAACCAGCCTGACCCTTAGCTCTTTTACCTTTTATTTTTGCCCACCTATTGATTTTGCGTTCAACCATGCTACTTAAGAGCTTCCCAAGGAGGGGGTTAATCATGATAGTGCGATAATTTTGATGAATTATTTATGTTGCCATTTTTGTAGAGAAGAATCACAATGCTAACCATCCAATTTTTTTAATTTTTATTTTTTGTTGTTGGAGGTTCAAAACCTCTTTGGCTATTAGCGAAGGACTGAGGGGTATCCATTCCACTAAAATTTGTCCGGGGCACAATCCCGACCTCATCCCTTATGATATTGGAACCTTGCACTCAACAAGACTTGATCCATAGTAGACTCATATAGAACTTTTCAACTTCACAAAACCAAGAGCCATTAGAATCATCCAATTTTTAAAACAGCCCTTTTCATTCTTATCATCTCCTTAAATAAAAATGAAATGAAAAAACAACCAAAACAACAACAATTGTCCCATAAGACTATTTTTAACCTAGTGAACTTTTGAAAAAACTCTCTTTTTAACCTACAAAACCCTTTTGATTCGAAAATTCAAAATAAAAAATTGACGGATCACACGAATAGCTTAGCACCGCCTCTGATTTAGTGTTCTTCCTCGTAAACTTTTGTCGAAGCAAAATTCAAAATAGAACCGCCTGTGCTTTTGTGTTTCCTTTTCTAGATTTCATGCATAGTGAGCTGAAGGGAGAAAAAAACAATGGGGAAGAGGAGAAGGAAAAATGCAAGGGAAGTCATGGACAGCACTGGAAGCCTGCCCGATGATGCGTTGCTCATGATTTTCTCGCACATTTCAACACGAGATTTGCTTTCTCGCGTGGCTCTTGTCTGCAAGCGCTGGCTTCGCCTCGTTAAATCTCATCCTGTAGGGTATCCGTTCATTTGTTTCTGCATTTTCCTTTTCTAAGTTTTTGTCGGGTTGGCAGAATTTTATTAGTTTTTATTTTCAGCTAAATCTTCTTCGCTAGGTGATAGTTCATTTGTGATAAACCATTGAAGGTTTCAGGGATCTTTGTAAATAGAGTTTTAAACATTTTAAAGATTTGACTCCGTGTTTTGCAGTTATTTTAAGGTGATCTGTATAAATATCTACTTATATCAAATTTTTTCAGCTGCATCTTCTTCGCTTTAGTAATTGTCCATATGTGATAAGCCATTGAAGGCTTCCAGGACCTTTGTAATGAGAATTTTAAAAGGATTGGACTCTGTTTTGAAGTATTTTTAAGTTGATCTGCATACATATCTATTTATGTAATTTTTTTCTCGTGTACCAAATATCTGTTTATTTTAATTTTTTAAATAAAATTTATCGAATCAATTTATTTGTTAATTTAAATTTTAATAATTTAATAAATAAATGTTATGGTATCAATTTATTTGTTAACTGAAATTCTGACCTAATCTTGTTTTGTATAATATTAATTTTGCTGCTTATTTAAATTATGCCTAAATCCCGTTCTTTCTGTAATTAATTTATTACAAAATCTTTTTGTATAGCATCAATTTATATGTTTATATGTTTGGTGTCGCTTTCTCCACAATAGGTTGTTGTTGACTGCAGCACTAGAATCAATGGGTGTGTCCTTGCGGACATCCTTCAGAATGAAGATATTGAAGGGAAGTTGATTGTCCTTACAAGGGCGGGTGTGTTGGTATCTTTAACGCAAGCCCCGTATGCCACTACTTCTTTTTCATCATTGTAATATTATTTTAATTTTTTGGAGTTAGATAAGTATTCATATGCAAATATATATTGTATTGTAGGAAAAACACACACAAAGTTAAAATTGATGGCTATGAATATTGTGCCCATTGATGAAAAATTGTTGCAAAAGGCTGTGACACGTCAACTAGTTAGTGTGGTCGCTGATTCTTGTGAAGCTGACTTTAAGAGATACCAAAGTGTAATTACTTGCTTGTTTTAATAATTGTCATTGAATATCTTTCAATTCAAAAAAATTGCAAGCATATATGTACAAAGACCCATGCCATTACCAATAGATCCAAAATAAATTCCCACATAAATTTATTCTTCAAAGTAAATAAGGTTAACAAGATATAACATACATCATAATATCATCAAAACTAGAGTTATTACACACACACATACATGCATACACACACACACGTACACACACACACACACACATATATATATATATTTTGCTACATATGCTATCTAATTATTTTAATGACGCCAATCATCCATGGTTTGTGGGGTAGGAGCCATACATGGCAATCCCACAAGTTCCCGATACTTTTTTCACATCTCTGAGCATTCTTATGTATCCTTTCTCACCCAAAGCTGTGCCATATGAAAATTTCACAATCTAATATTTCAGATCTTTGCTATGCCCATAGGCAACGATTGTCATGGCACGATTGGGAGCTGATCCACATATACCCATGAAGATACCTTGTTATCCAAGAGTAGTTCATTTAGTACAAACAAACAAATAATAATAAAATGTGATGAATTTACTATAGAATTACATTTTTGTATCTCTTAAAGTTAGGTTCTCAAGAATCAACAACCGCACTAATTGGTTGATGTGCTACAACCTTTTGTAATGACTTCTCATTAGTGGGCACATATTTGTAGCCATCAGTTTTAAATTTGTGTATGTTTTCCTACAATACAATATATATTTGCATATAAATACTTGTCAACTCCAAAAAATTAAAATAAAATTACAATAGTGGAAGAGAAGTAGTGGCATAAGAGGCTTGTATTACAAACACAAACACACCCACCCTTGTAAGGATAATCGACCTTCCTTTCAATACCTTCATTTTGAAGGATGTATGCAAACACAGTCCATATCATTCATTTGAAATCTGCTATGCCTTGTTTGCTAAGTTATAGAACAAATGACCTGAAGCTAGTTGAGGCGTGAAACAAGTTTAGTGAAACAATTGAATCTTCCTTAAACCAATACTTTTAAAATAACTCATTTGTTGAGACATGGAATAAATTACATTAAGCTGATTAATGCATATATTCCATGTACTGTGGCCCAAGATTTGTACCCTGACTTATTGTTGAGCTACAAAATGTGATTGATTGCCAAAAATTAGTTGAGTGCATTAGACCATTCTCCCTTAACTAAGACTTAACTTTAAGTTGGTTGAGTGCATAAATGCTATCTCCCTTGATTGTAGACTTCGACCTTGCTTCATTATTGAGTTATGCTACAAATGACCTCAAGTTGGTTGAGTAGATTTAGTCAATTGAGTGATTAAACCCTATCTCCACTGACCTAAGACTTGCACTCTGTCCCTAAAGTCAGTTGAGTGCATAAATTTTTTCTGCTTCAACCTTTGTTTGGGTTTTGAGCCTGTAGAAATGGATGCAATATGTTTGTTTATTGATGCTGGAATTGGAAGCAATAATGTATATCATTCAGCTTTATGCATCAGCTCATCTTTGAGGATTTCTAACCTTTGTTGCTGTTATGAAGACCCATCAATCTGGCATTTGAGTTTACTCCTTTGAATAAATTCTACTATCACCAACTTTGAAGTAACATCCCAGGTCAAATCTTATTGGTGTAAAATAAAACTATACTTCCAACTCAAATGCTCAATTTTTTTATTCAAAAAACTGATTTAAAAGCTGATGACAACTTGATTTATTTTTCAGGTTAAGGAGCTACTACCTTCTG
This sequence comes from Chamaecyparis obtusa, assembly GCA_027943335.1. Classification (NCBI taxonomy): domain Eukaryota; kingdom Viridiplantae; phylum Streptophyta; class Pinopsida; order Cupressales; family Cupressaceae; genus Chamaecyparis; species Chamaecyparis obtusa. The sequence goes on from BSBK01007276.1 coordinate 87,459, forward strand.
TTCTTTGCTGCTACGACTGCCCTTGGGGTTCTTTGGTAATTTTACCAAACGTCATATATTTGTTTATTCTGTTATGATTTTTGATATTCTTTTTCTTCATTTAAATAAAATGTTTGTTCAAATGCAAAAAGTATTGGATTTAGGACACATCTTTGTATATATGTGTGTGTGCATGCATGCATGTTTTTGCGTATGTGTAGATACATATGCATGTGTGTGTATTATGTATGTATATTTGTTTACATCAGATACATACATAATCACACATGTAATCATTTGTTCTCTCTACTATTATAAATTATATACATACATATAATGAATGTATACATAAACACACACAGATTTAAATGTTCTTTTTTCATAAAATATGCGTGAGGTTGCATGTCCTTAAAATTTAAAAGGTGTAGGGATCCCTTTTTACATTGGACTGATTTGTTCCTGTGGTGCATCCATTTACCAATACATGACAACTATCTGTATAAAATTTGACAGATATGTTAGCTTCTTAAAGATGTGTATCCTTTTTCAATAATTTTAGGGTTTTATGTTTTTAATTTCTGATTTGGGAAACACATTAGATTTATTTTTTGGCATTTGCATGAATTCTTTTTTGTTATTTCCATATTTACAAATGTATTTTGAATGGGAAACAAAAGGATCTTGGAATCCCTACAATGCAACTCTAGTTAGATCTTTTTTTGATAAATTTAAACTTCATGTAAACCATAAGAACAAGATTACATGATAAATAGATGAGATAACAACTTGACCAATAAGAGAAAAAAAGAGTTAGGATCTACCATTTTTGCCTAAATGCGTATAGATCACTTGATGACCAAAATTATGTTCATTCCCCTTTTCCAAGTTGCAAAACAAGTGGTGGAGGTGGCATTGGAGGCTGTGGCTCTTATTGAGGAGGAAATTCACGTACTTTGGGATGACTTCAAACTCATAAGTATATACATTTATGGCCGTTAGGGTTTCAAATACATTCTCCAGTCTACAAGTGCCTTCCATTGACTCGGCATTGATATTTTGTAAAAAAAGGCTAATATTATTAATTATGTAGAGGAACAGTGAGTTATCATGGTCAACGTCAATCCTATTTTGAATTGTAATGTCCCCTGTCAGGACCACCTTAATTTTCTTTCAATATATTTCTAGATTAGGATTTTGCAGACTAGTTCAATATAATTCCCTCCATATCCTATTTTTTGGTGTTAATATTTCTCTATATGCCTTGTCATGAGAAAAGGTGTGTCTTTTCATTTAATTAAATTTCATACTTTAACATTATTTTTATAATGTAATATATTATGTGATATTATAATATGATTATAATATTATATCATTATTTATATATTGTTCTCACTTCTTTTTTTTATTAATTATTAATTTATATTTTATTTATATAAATCTTATTTTGACGGGGATATCACAGTCCACCCCTCTCAAATTTTGCTTGTCCTCAAGCAAAAATCATTTATACATAATTTCTCAGAGAGCCAATTTACAAAGCATATAATTGGATGCAAGAAGACATAAGGGATCCATGGATTATACATCGTAATGATGAACATATTGTCATTGATGGCAAAATCAGAAGCATATGATATATACGACAGAGATAATCAGCATACATACATAGCAAATTTAATATACAACAAACAAAGAAGTGCGTATACAGCAGATAGACAGCAATATGAAGATACATATTGATACAGTCACATCAGAACAACAGTGATACGTATGGTACAGTCAGCACATATAGCATATATGAATCAGAGATGCACATACGTATATAATCAGAGAATATATATATTCAACAGTAAAATAGCATATATGGAGATAGATAATAGATGAAGACATCACAGCATAAAATATATAAAGCAGAGGTATAATGGCATATATGCAGATCTGTATACGTTCTGAGTGATATTACTTCTTATCCATATTTCTACAACATATTTCACAACCATCTTTTATACTCTCTTGGAGGCAAGCGATTCATGAATGTATGCATCTATTTGTAAAGTGAGAGAACTCTAGAACCTTTCAATGATATATTTTGTCTTTATATGGGAGCATGGCCTTGTCCAGTACAATCATACCTTGTTATCCCCTGTTAACAGAATTGCCATTGATGTCAAAACGGAGATATATCATCAAATACACATAAATGACATAGCATACTGGTTTCTTTTGGCTAGAACAGAGGTGAAATTTTTTGTATCAACATCATCGGCATCAGACTTATGTTAAGAAGATATCACAGGTATTAAGAAGGGTTCGATGGATTAAGTTGCAACCCGTTCAAGATAAAGTATGCCGTCGTGTGTGAAAACAGAGATGTTGAAAGGTTCTAATAATGAATTGATCCCAGGACAGCAACTTGTAGAAGTTGCGCATAACATTAATAAAGATTATTAAAGACTAAGCAATATATATCAGATACGTATGAACAGATACGTATGAGAGTGGATATTTTGCAGCATCAAACCATATAGGAACATTATCGAAGCTTACAGCATATATAGAAAAGTATATATATGTAGACGTATTCATTATAGTCAGAAACATATTCATTATATGTGTTATGAACAGAAGAGAGTATTAATGAACAAAACTGAAGAAGTAATATAGCAGAGTCATACCGAACGGCATATGGATCAAAGGTTAACGGCACAAAGGTTAGATAGACGGCAAGAGATTGTCTATATGCAGCGATTTATTAACAGCAATATACACAGAGATATACATACGATATATATACAGATCCGTATATAGCAGATACAATATATAGCATACACGATATATAGCAGATACGTATCTATGTATACAGACAGAGGATGCCGTAAAGTTATTCAGCAATATGTGTTAACAGAGAACGCTTGTCAGAGGATGTATTAACAGACAGAGGTTGCATACAGACAGAGGACGCCGTAAAAGGTGAAGGTTGATATATTCATCGAAGGTTATCGAAGATGTTAAAACAGCAAACAATATGCAGCATTCAAACTTTATAATCGAAGGTTAATATGCATAGCATGCTGATATATATTTATCGAAGGATGGGAAAACATTATCGAAGGTTGAAGGCATTCAAATGTATGATATGCGATAAAAGTTTGGAGTTAAAGTTTTAATAAAGGACTTCATGCGATAAGAGTTAATATCAAGGTTAATAGAAAGATTAACTTATTTAGAGTTGATAATAAAAAGACACCTTTTCAAAGGGTCATATCTTTTAAGAGACACATTGTTTCATTTGAAGAAATGAAAATATAAATATTGAAACTATCATTTTGAAAAATTGAATGAAGAAGTGAGAAAAAGAAAGGGAAGAATAGAAGAAGACTTAAAAGGCAGATTATATGATTTTGAGAAAATGAAGATTTGATAAATAATCAGAATAAATCTGATATATATATATATATATATATATATATATATATATATATATATATATATATATATATATATATATATATATATATATATATATAAAATGAGGTGTCAATAATGATATATTTTAAATATTAAATAAAGCCTGACTTATGAAAAAAAGAAGTGTTTGCGGAAATTAAAATGTCCATCATTAGTTGAAGAAAGCAACATTGCCAAGGTGGAAGAAAATTTGTATACAGTGAGTTGGTGCTCAGAATCCGGACAAGGGGAGTTGGTGCTCAGAATCCGGATAGGGGGAGTTGGTGCTTCCAGTAGGTCGGTGCCTGCGAAGTGTGGGAGTTGGTGCCTCCAGTGAGTCGGTGCTCATAAATTTAGAGGTTGGAGCCTCTGGTAGGTTGGTGCCTATAAAAACATTGTAAAAGAACAATATTATATAAAAGCAAATTATTTTGTGGTTTTCTCCCATATTGGGTTTCCACGTAAATATTGTGTTCATGTGCATAATAGTTTATTTGAGTAATTGAAGTTATCTTTGAATAAAAGCATTTAAATTTAAAAAGGTTATTATACTGATTCACCACCCCCCTCTCAGTATAATCGTGTGCTCTTCAATTGGTATTAGAGCGGGTTCTTTCTATATAGCCTAACAGCTTGAAGATAGATCTAAAGAGCACAAATGGCTGAAAGTTTTCAAAACAAGACACCAACTTTTGATGGGACAAATTATGCATTTTGGAGTATAAAGATGGAAGCATATTTAAATTCTATTGGATTCGATGTTTGGCAATCAGTACTAGATGGTTATACACCACCAGCAACACCACCAACAAATTCAGCCGGAAAGAAGAGAAGTGAAAATAATGCCAAAACAAAACATGCTATTTTATGTAATCTTGCCGACTTGGAGTTTACAAAAGTTATGCATTGTAAATCTGCAAAGGACATATGGGATAAGTTGAAAAATATATATGAAGGGACCGACAATGTAAAGAAGGCCAAACTTCAAACTCACCAAAGCACATTCGAAAGCCTGAAAATGAAGGAAGATGAAGACATAGCCTCATTCCTCTCTCGTGTTGATGAAGTAGTCAATGCTATAAAAGCCCTTGGTGAAGAAGTAGAAGAACAGATTGTGGTTGAAAAAATCTTGAGATCTCTACCCATTAGATTTGATTCTAAAGTATCAGCAATAGAAGAAAGGAAAGATCTAGATAAACTTACTAAAGATGAGTTACATGGAATCCTTACCGCTTATGAAATGAGGATTGGAGACAAGGAACCTAAGAAGGAAATAGCCTTTAAAGTTTCTAAAAATAGTAAGAGTAAGAAACAAATCTCAAGTGATAGTTCAAGCAGTGAAACTGATGAAGCTGAAGCCCATTTCTTGAGAAAGCTAAAAAGGGGAAGTGGAAAATATAAAGGGAAATTCCCTTTCAAATGCTTTAATTGTGGAAAGGTAGGACACTATGCCTCAAAATGTCCTCAAACTGATGATGACTCAAGTGAAGATGAAAAGCAAGCACACACAAAAGAAAAATGGAAGAATAATAATAAGTTTAATAAAAAGGAAAAATATCAAAACAAAAATAAAAGGAGTTTTTATTCCAAAAAGGACAGCTCTTCAGATGAAAGCAGCGAGGATTGCTCAAGTGATGAGGAGGATGAAATTCTATTCTTGGCTGAAGCAGACTCGTGTGATAGTTATGAAGAGGAAGAAGACGAATCATGTAATGAGGAAGAGGATATTGATCTCCAGGAAGAACTTCATTTTGCATACAAACAAAATGAAAGACTGAAAAGAAAATTAGTAAAATTCAAAGAAGAAGCTATGGAGAATTCAGAAGCAGCAAAGAAATCTTAACAAACAATTGAAGATCTAAAGATCCAATTAGAAGAAGCTAAACAAGCTGAAACTAATTTAAAACTAGAAATTGAAAAGTTAAAAAGGGAGTTGAAGGAATGCACCATTAACAGTCTCAAATTTGAAAAGAGTTCGGAAATCCTAAATGATATTATTGATAGTCAAAGGCCCTCTTCCATCAAAACAGGGGTTGGTTATGAAGGAAACTCAAACATTAACAATGCATTCAAAGGCTTCATAAAAGAAGGAAACAAGACAGTCATAAATGAACCATCAAAAGAAAACAAGCTTAAAGAGAAGAACTACAAGAAGAATGAAGAAAATGATGTTCATAAACCTATTCATAAATTTCATGGATATTGCTACTCTTGCAATTGTTTTGGTCATTAAGCACTTGAATGTAGAATACCTAGACAAAATATGAATGAATGGAAAAGGCCATATTATAGACAACATTTTTCTTACCTATTCAATGGATTATGCTACTCTTGTAACAAATTTGGTCATAAAGCTCTAAACTGCAGAAGCAAAGAGAAGAACACTCAAAAATTCAGAACTCAAAACCCTTTTGCTCCATTGGTTAATTTTGATATCCTATGTTCAAAATGTAACAATTTTGGACATGCAGCCCACAAATGTAGAACTATCTTTCCTTCAAATCAAGCAAAGAAAGATGATCTTCCTAAAAAGAAGGTTTGGAGAAAGAAAGAAAAATCGCTATAGCTTTACATGCTCTAAATAAGAAAGATGTGTGTAAAAGGGCCAAGAGAAAACTTACTAAGTGTAAGTCAGTGTTGTGATCAGGGGCATAATGTAACAATTCTAAAAGGTGTAAGAGGATGGAAAATTAATAGCTAATACTTGTAGGACTGCAAACAATTTGTATGTTTTACGAGAAATGAATGATGAAAAATTTCTTGGTACAAGAAGATGAAATTCAGCTATGGCACAAAAGATTTAGGTACTTACATTGTCAAAATCAGAGTGGCGCAGCGGAAGCATGTGTTCAGGGGGAGCTAGTCTCTAGTCTTGGAGACCCTTTGCCATTGATGTCAAAGGGGGAGAGATTGAAGATAAAGGGAACAACAAACTAAGGGGGAGCCTTGCACAATTATATATTTGAGAAGTTGCCATCAATGACAAAGGGGGAGATTGATGAACATATTGTCATTGATGGCAAAATCAGAAGCATATGATATATACGACAGAGATAATTAGCATACATACATAGCAAATTTAATATACAACAAACAAAAAAGTACGTATACAACAGATAGACAGCAATATGAAGATACATATTGATACAGTCACATCAGAACAACAGTGATACGTATGGTACAGTTAGCACATATAGCATATATGAATTAGAGATGCACATACGTATATAATCAGAGAATATATATATTCAACAGTAAAATAGCATATATGGAGATAGATAATAGATGAAGACATCACAGCATAAAATATATAAAGCAGAGGTATAATGGCATATATGCAGAGGAAGAGACGTAGTATAAAAGCAGAGGTATAATGGCATATATGCAGATCTGTATACGTTCTGAGTGATATTACTTCTTATCCATATTTCTACAACATATTTCACAACCATCTTTTATACTCTCTTGGAGGCAAGCGATTCATGAATGTATGCATCTATTTGTAAAGTGAGAGAACTCTAGAACCTTTAAATGATATATTTTGTCTTTATATGGGAGCATGGCCTTGTCCAGTACAATCACTACCTTGTTAGCCCTTGTTAACAGAATTGCCATTGATGTCAAAACGGAGATATACCATCAAATACACATAAATGACATAGCATACTGGTTTCTTTTGGCTAGAACAGAGGTGAAATTTTTTGTATCAACATCATCGGCATCAGACTTATGTTAAGAAGATATCACAGGTATTAAGAAGGGTTCGATGGATTAAGTTGCAACCCGTTCAAGATAAAGTATGCCATTGTGTGTGAAAACAGAGATGTTGAAAGGTTCTAATAATGAATTGATCCCAGGACAACAACTTGTAGAAGTTGCACATAACATTAATAAAGATTATTAAAGACTAAGCAATATATATTAGATACGTATGAGAGTGGATATTTTGCAGCATCAAACCATATAGGAACATTATTGAAGCTTACAACATATATAGAAAAGTATATATGCAGACGTATTCATTATAGTCAGAAACGTATTCATTATATGTGTTATGAACAAAACAGAGTAGTAATGAACATAACTGAAGAAGTAATATAGCAGAGTCATACCGAACGGCATATGGATCAAAGGTTAACGGTACAAAGGTTAGATAGACGGCAAGAGATTGTCTATATGCAGCGATTTATTAACAGCAATATACACAGAGATATACATACGATATATATACAGATCTGTATATAGCAGATACTATATGTAGCATATACGATATATAGCAGATACGTATCTACGTATACAGACAGAGGATGTTGTAAAGTTATTCAGCAATATGTGTTAACAGAGAACGCTTGTCAGAGGATGTATTAATAGACAGAGGTTGCATACAGACAGAGGACGCCGTAAAAGGTGAAGGTTGATATATTCATCGAAGGTTATCGAAGATGTTAAAACGGCAAACAATATGCATCATCAAACTTTATAATCGAAGGTTAATATGTACAGCATGCTGATATATATTTATCGAAGGATGGGAAAACATTATCGAAGGTTGAAGGCATTCAAATGTATGATATACGATAAAAGTTTGGAGTTAAAGTTTTAATAAAGGACTTCATGCGATAAGAGATAATATCAAGGTTAATAGAAAGATTAACTTATTTAGAGTTAATAATAAAAAGACACCTTTTCAAAGGGTCATATCTTTTAAGAGACACATTGTTTCATTTGAAGAAATGAATATATAAATATTGAAACTATCATTTTGAAAAATTGAATGAAGAAGTGAGAAAAAGAAAGGGAAGAATAGAAGAAGACTTAAAATGAGGTGTCAAAAATGATATATTTTAAATATTAAATAAAGGCTGACTTATGAAAAGAAGATGTGTTTGCGGAAATTAAAATGTCCATCATTAGTTGAAGAAAGCAACATTGCCAAGGTGGAAGAAAATTTGTATACAGTGAATTGGTGCTTAGAATCCGGACAGGGGGAGTTGGTGCTTCCATTAGGTCGGTGCTTGCGAAGTGTGGGAGTTGGTGCTTCTAGTGAGTCGGTGCTCATAAATTTAGAGGTTGGAGCCTCTGGTAGGTTGGTGCCTACAAAAACATTGTAAAAGAACAATATTATATAAAATCAAATTATTTTGTGGTTTTCTCCCATATTGGGTTTCCACGTAAATATTGTGTTCATGTGCATAATAGTTTATTTGAGTAATTGAAGTTATCTTTGAATAAAAGCATTTAAATTTAAAAAGGTTATTATACTGATTCACCCCCCCCCTCTCAGTGTAATCGTGTGCTCTTCACTTAATGCATGAAAACACAAAACATACATGAAGTAAACACACGAGTGCATGAAAACACAGAGTAGACACATGAGTGCATGAAGACATGAAGTAGACACGAGGTAGACACATGAATGCATGAAGACACGAAGTAGACACGATGTAGACACATAATACATACATTCTTGATTAATGCTTGAGCTAGGGTCAAGAAAATCATTTATAAAATTTATTTCTTCAATAGAATCCTGCAACCACAAGTGATCATTAGTATATGTGTATATATATAAGTTCCAAAGAAAATGTGAGTCTTGATAAATTACTCCAAGCCAATCCCATACTAAGCCCAAGAGTGGACTTTGGCCCCCTTGGCCTTGGTGGCAATTAAGCATCCACACAAGGTGACCTACTTAGTGGGATACTTGTTTTGTTCAGCTCTTATTATTATTCTTAGTTGAGAAGAACACTTAGTATCTAAACAGATTGCTTAGGCACCAAACTCAACGGTTTCCCTCAAAGTTTACAGATCCAAGCCCTTAAGCCTTTCTTGGGACTTGCCCGCAAGGCGCTCGGGGTCGCTGATCCCTACCCTATCTTGGGAATAACTGATTGGTTGGATTTACACTAGCCTCTCCCTGAATACACCTTTGTTCTCTCTTATTAGCTTTAATACCAATCGTAATGTTCCTTGATAGGATTAGTTGTTCATCTTTAACACTCATATCCAAGCCTTATTACTAATTCAGCTCGAGACAAAAGGAGTTGATGTTATCCAAGTTGCCTAGACACCATTATCAATGGATTCCCTCAAAGTTTACAGATCCAAGCCCTTAAGCCTTTCTTGGGACTTCCCACAAGGCGCTTGGGGTTGCTAATCCCCACCCTATCTTGGGACAAAGAGCCATTGCTTGGAATTTACACAAGCCCCTCCTTGGTAACATCACATCCTTCCTTTCTTAGCCTAATAGCAATAGACAGAGTATAAATACATATATTTATATAATTCTGATTTAGTTATCAATACTATTGGTAATGTCCCTTGATTGGGTTTAGTCCAAATTAATACGAATAAAGGATCTTACTATCCATGATCATTACATTCATGCTAACCTTATTATTATTTTAGTAAATAAGAAGGATGTTTTGAATGTAATCAGATTGCTTGGACACCAATCCTCAATAGGCTCTCCCTCAAAGTTTACAGATCACGCCCTTAAGCCTTTCTTGGAACGATGCCCTCAAGGCGCTTGGGGTCGCCGATCCCCACCCTATTTTGGTAATAACCTATTGGCTGGAATTTAATCTAGCCTCTCCCTGAAAACATCCTTGACATCTCCCCTTAAATAAAATGATAATAAGTCTTAAGCATTCAATTTCTAATGTATTCATTGATTAGTTTTAATCATTAAATAATAGTCTCCAGTCTGTGTACCTACTTGGAACAACAGTATGATGGTTATAGATATAATTTGCTTGTGAATGGTACTTATATCTGATTGATACTTGTTGAATATATAATTATTTGTAGACTGATCGATTGCTTAGAGTCTCAATGTCTCATATATTGTGAGTGCCTTGACGACTCTGAATCTCGATGATTTATTTATTTATTTATTATTTTCCTGTTGTTTGGTGTTGCTTATGTAATCCGCTAACTCTACTTTTAAGTAATAATAAAGTAAAATTCGATGATTTATTTCTTTATTTATTATTTTCCTGTTGTTTGGTGTTGCTTATGTAATCCGCTAACTCTGCTTTTAAGTAATAATAAAGTTTTTATTACTTTATTGTTCTAACCCCTTATTATCGTCTTTTTCTCCTTCTTATTGTATTTGTCTACTTCTTGCATATCAGTCACTGTGCATCTATATCTACCGCTGATCCCTTCATTATAATATATGTCTGCGAGTATAGTGAATTCGTATATTACAATGTCTGTCCTTGTTTATCCCTTATATTCCATCGACTTCAAATCAAGGATGATAATGCCGTAGTAATTCAGGCATATGTGTTTTCCCATGTGGATCGTCGGTTCTATATTTCCTGTGACCGTCGGTTGTATCCTATATTTTTTTTGGGTGTTGATATTCCTTGCTTTGACTTTCGATATTGAATATGTATGATCATAAATGAACGACACTATACTTACTGGTGCATAATGTTCTGGTCTTATAATCTGAGTGCCCTGATTACTCTAATGGTATTGCCTGAGTGTGTCAAAGATATAAGTATATTAAATATATATTGTCAATGTAGGATTGATATACGTACTGCTTTCTTTCCTTTTCTTCTCTATTGTTTATTATTATTATTATTATTATTATTATTATTTTGTTTTTTATTTATTTATAATTTTTATTTTTTATAAAGGATGAAGGTATTAATATAGGTTGCCCAAAATTGTCTTCAGTAAACTTCAAATGATATAATTTTTCCCTCGAAACATTTAGTGGCGTCCTTTATGCAATGATATTGACCATGTGGTGGAAATGGTCTTGTAATATCCCCTTCCTGTTTCTTTTTCTAATGATTCATTTCCTTTTCTCATCTTTTCTTTATAGAGTATGAATTATGTTTATAATTTCTTTCTTCATATCAGTATCCATACTTCTCCCCCACTCATAACATCTTTATAATCTCCCGATTCGATGATGCCATAACACTATTTATTTACCATCTATCACGGCCTTTCAGATTCTTGATGCAATTAGTCTTGGAAATGCATATATAATGATTATATAATGTTATACTTGGCCACACGATGAGTTTGCTAATTATTAATAATATTTGCTGAATGTTTCCATGTATCATATCTTGGCTCATTTTATACTTAATTCCTAACTCCACGACACCATGGTCTTACAACTCAATCTCATCTCTCTCATAGGGACATCGATTATTTATACAGTCTTATGCGGCCTCCTGAATACTCTCCGTGATAATTGTCGTCTCCTCATGGCAAATTTAATGGTTGGAAATGCCAGTCTAATCCCCAACAGAGAACATATCGAATAGTTCAAAATATTCAATGGTCATTTATCATTGGAAAGTGCTCATTGTAAATGATATATCTTGATTAGGATTCGGTGTGAAAAAAATCGATATTGTTTCTTACAATCTTTAAAATATTGCCTTAAACTCTTCCTTTCGTCCTCCACTATTTGCGTAGTGATCGTATGTATCTATCTGCTGTATATATTATCTATCCTCCATACATATTGCCAAATTTGGAATATAATATATTTTCCCTCCAATTGTGTGCGGATAAGCCCCCATATCTCCCATTTTGAAGTGCGATTCATTCGAGCATCTCGTCTATGTGTTTGAATCCAATTCCATAGTGATCCTTGATTCAGGTCCAACTATGGTCGATTCCAAATATGTATTTTGGTTTCATTTGAAATGTTGATTGTATTGGCATTTACATATTAGGATTTCATTTTTTTTCCACATGAGCTTTAATGGTGACATCGATTTGTTATCCATGCATATCTGTGTTGTATTCTATGATCCCCTATGTTTGTCTGTAGCGACAATGTACATGGGTGTCTATTCTGCGTGCTGGTTTGTTTTCTTCCCCAACCGCGGCTGAGTTTTAATAATTATTATCACCATTGAGTTGGATATATGGTTCCTTGTCTTTCTTCCATATCTCCCATTCCCATTATTGTCCATGTACAGTCGATTGCTGATGTGGTGACTCCCAAATATGATCAGTACTATCCCTGCAGGATGGTAGGATCATAGCTCTGATACCAATTGTAATGTCCCCTATCAGGACCACCTTATTTTTCTTTCAATATATTTCTAGAATAGGATTTTTGTAGACTAGTTCAATATAATTCCCTCCATATCCTATTTTTTGGTGTTAATATTTCTCTATAATACCTTGTCATGAGAAAAGGCGTGTCTTTTCATTTAATTAAATTTCATACTATAACATTATTTTTATAATGTAATATATTATGTGATATTATAATATGATTATAATATTATATCATTATTTATATATTGTTCTCTCTTCTTTTTTTAATTAATTATTCATTTATATTTTATTTATATAAATCTTATTTTGACGGGGATATCACAGAAACAAAAGGATCTTGGAATCCCTACAATGCAACTCTAGTTAGATCTTTTTTTGATAAATTTAAACTTCATGTAAACCATAAGAACAAGATTACATGATAAATAGATGAGATAACAACTTGACCAATAAGAGAAAAAAAGAATTAGGATCTACCATTTTTGCCCAAATGCATATAGATCACTTGATGACCAAAATTATGTTCATTCCCCTTTTCCAAGTTGCAAAACAAGTGGTGGTGGCATTGGAGGCTGTGGCTCTTATTGAGGAGGAAATTCACGTACTTTGGGATGACTTCAAGCTCATAAGTATATACATTTATGGCTGTTAGGGTTTCAAATACATTCTCCAGTCTACAAGTGCCTTCCATTGACTCGGCATTGATATTTTGTAAAAAAAGGCTAATATTATTAATTATGTAGAGGAACAGTGAGTTATCATGGTCAACGTCAATCCTATTTTGAAAGAGATGGTTAAACTTTGGGGACCACTTTTTAGGTCCTTCCAAACATTGACACTAGAGTATGCGTAGTCCAATTGCAACTTGTGTTTCTCACGAATCAAGCTACCATGAGCTCTTTTACTATGCTGAGAGTCCAAAGGGATTACATTTATTTCTACTTAAGGGAGAGGATGACTCTCTCTCTTTCTCTCTCTAATAGAATCATCAAGCATTCTAAGATTGTTCGTGTTGGAAAGATCACACTGATTAGAAATGAGACTCAAATTGTAGGGGGATTGATTGAAGGTATTTGGGAGGTAGAAACCGTAGTTTGCAAACTTGGACTCGGTAAAAAATTAATAGACCCAAAATATGTGAATTGGTAAAGACTATGGAATAAAACTTAGCAAGAACTCGACAATTGTTTAAATTTCTCTTAGGACACTTTTTTTGCAAAATTTAATGACATTGTATATCCAATGAGATTAAAAGTATTTTCTATTAAATTTGATTCATTTGAATACAAATTGAGTATAAAACTGCATCATCATGTAGAATCTTGGTACAATAGTTGGTAACTATTATGAATTTGTGATGATTGCCTTTGAAAATCATCATCATAATTCATAAATTGTATATTACAATTTTTACATCTTCCCCTTACCTAGTCTAGTGAAAATTGTTGTTATCCTTCCTTTCAACTCTTTGCTTGACATTGAAGGCTGTGTTTATGGTTGTAACTTGACCAAATCAATGACTTTTGATTTGTTGTCTATCTTTCTTGTGTAAGGCTGAAGCTTGTGTTGTATTTGAATCTTTGATACTAATATTATGATACTTTATCATTGATCAATGATATTATTCTAGTAATAAATATAATCGTCTAAGTTGTTGATTTTGGTCTCCACTCCCAAATTCCCCTCATTCTAATCAAATTTCTTATATGAGAAGAGATCCCAATAACTAGTGGGGGTCTAGGAGTGGAGACCTCAATGTGGTTGAGGGATAGTGTCTCTCATGAGGGTCTGGGGGCATTGTCACCTGTGGAGTTGAGGCAGTGCCCCTTATGGGGGTTTGGAGGCGATATTCCTAGTGGGTTGAGGGGCAACACACTTGGAGCATTCCCTATTGCAATACAGGGTGGGTTCGAGGGGCAATACCTATTAAACTCGTTTGTCATTGATGTCAAATCAGACTAATATTCAAATTGTGTACATTAATCAGATTATAAACAGAACATATACGGCAGCGATACGTGATCAAGTTATATGATGGCATGGTTTATTTTCAGACCTTAAAACATAACGGTTGATCTCCTGTTTAGCAAATAGCCTGAGTTTGGAGGGATCATTTTATATATACGATCTGCATTATTGATGTTCCAATAAATAATGCCTGAACATATGAATGTTTTAAAACACATTTTTGTTTCTATAAAACAATTATTAATAGATGATTGTTTTTATTGAATGAATTTACAAAAGAGCTAACGAGCTCATATATACAAAACTTGAACTACAAAGAATAGAAACTATCTAAAAACGGTTGTACGAGGATAGAGCATTAAGAAACTAGAAAATATTAGAAACATTCTAATACCCTCCCATAATGCTCATTCTGTCAATAACACCAATAGCCTCTCTGAATTTTACAAATTTATCAGGACTGAGAGACTTGGTGAAGATATCAGCAGACTGCTCTAAGGTAGGAACATACAACAGCTGAATAGATTTGTCTTCAACCAGCTGACGAATGTAATGACAATGTGTTTCGACATGCTCGGTTCGTTCATGGAAGACCGGATTCTTGGCCAGTTTGAGCACTCCCTGATTATCACAGAATAGAGGAGTCGGTCCTGACTGAGGAACATGCATATCTGCAAGCATCCGCCGAAGCCAAACTGCCTCACAAGTTGCTTTAATTGCTCCGTGATACTCTGCTTCAGTGGACGACAGAGCTACTGCCTGCTGTTTCTTACTTGTCCATGTGACAACACCGGACCCCAAATTGAACACATATCCAGCGGTAGACTTACAATCATCAACAGAACCAGCCCAATCTGAATCTGTGTAGCCACATAGTGTAGGATTAGAACTCTGAGTGTACAAAAGACCATAGTCAAGAGTACCACTAACATAACGTAGGACACGCTTTGCAGCTGTCCAATGATCAGTCTTGGGCTCTGTCATAAAACGTGATATGTAGCTTACTACAAAACTAAGGTCAAGTCTGGTGGCAGTAAGGAAAATAAGGCTGCCCACTAGTTGTCTAAACAAAGATTCATCCACAATAGGTGAATCGGACTGAGCTGATAATTTGAGCCCGGGTTCCATAGGAGTGGCAGCAGGTTTGCAATCCTGCATTCTGAACCTGTCCACAAGACTTCTAGCATACTTGGACTAAGAAAGAAAGATACTGTGCTCAGTCTGCCAAACCTCAACTCTGAGGCAATAGTGCAAGAGTCCCAAATTTGTCATATCAAAAGTGCGGCACAAATCTTGTTTGATTTCAGTGATCAGATATGTTGAACTTCCAGTGATGATCAAGTCATCCACATAGACAACTATACGCAATACATCATCACCTGTATGTTTGATATACAGGTTTGAATTTGATGGACTCCTCTGAAAGCCATGATCGGTTAGGTATTTATCAATTTTTATGTACCAAGCCCGAGGAGCTTGTTTTAGACCATAGAGAGCTTTGACAAGTTTACAAACTTTGTGTTCCTGACCAGCAACCTTAAATCCAGAAGGTTGTGTCATGTAGACTTCTTCTTGTATGTAATGTCCCCACTTTAGCAGTTGACCAAGCGTGTGTGCGTTAGCCTTGTTCTACATGGTCCCGAGGGCTAACGAAGGGTTTAAGGGGATCCTGGAGTGTTTTGGCCTAGTCATTTCCAGTTTGGGCCAAAATGAAGTTGATTTACTCAGTTTCAGGCATACTTACTATTTTTAGTAAGTCAACAGGACACAGTGGAGGCCAGTTTTGGTGATTGGATTTGATACTCTTCGGTGAGAGCTTTCCGACGAGCTATCACTTGCATTATTCGGAGTCCGATTGCTAATACATTTTAATGCCTGAAGTTTTATTAAAGTAACATTTAATTTAATTGTAAAGTATTAAAGTGTTACTTTAATATTTGTTTTATAGGGATGTGTACCCAAGGGAGACATAAGGGGATATTTTAATATATGTTTTATATTGCTCATCTTTTATCCCACATTGCCCATGAGAGTTGAACCGACCCTTGGAAATAGAATAAAAGGAAGCGTTTGTGGCTTCATTAGAGGAAGTTGAATAGGAGAAGAAATTGGTGTGAGTTGCAGATCCGTTCTTGGCATTTGAGGGCGTTTATCCTCTCTTGTGACATTCTAGACGTCATTCCCTTGGGGTTTGGCCTTTGGAATCCATTGTTATCAGTTTCATTATTAGGCAGTTTAGTTGCATTTCCAGCTACAGGCAGATTTGGTATTTTACTCATATCTTCTTCACTACTTGTCCAATGCTTATGCCGCTTTGAGGGAATGATTTTATGAAGGTAGTGGAATGATTGAAGGACAAAGTACTGTAGCGGCACTGTTCATGCGGCACTATTCACGTGGCACTATTCATGCGGCACTATTCACGCGACACTATTCACGTGGTACTATTCACGTCACTGTAGCAACAAGTTCGAAAGCATGGGCTGGAGTATTATTTCATTAATGCTGGAGTAATTATGTTATAAGGGGTTTAAAACATTAAATGGAGAAATAAGAAGTTGCATGCAAACTGTTTGACATAATTCCTTTCAGCAGTGGGTTTAGTTTTTTGGGGCATTCAGGGGTGTCCATTACAGTGGTATCAGAGCTATAAGTCCTGCCATCCTGTGGAGGTCTTATAGGGAATTTGGAACAGCCGGATAGAGGGAAAAGTGTTTGACGAAATGTCAAAACACTAAAATCAGAACTAAAAAAAAAAACAAAAAACAGGCTAAGCATTTATGTTTGAGCATGCGACAGGGGCCTTATAATTTTCGCAATACTAGAGCAAGACAAAACAGGATTTTAGACTTGCAGAGCGAACAGTCTAGTTCATCCGTGCAGGTGGAAATAGAATCCAGTCATACAGACACAGAGGAGATATTCTTTGATCAAGACAGCAATATGGGTGACCGAGATGACATGAATACAGGATTAGGCGGAGGCAGGAACACTGGTCCAGATCAGGGGGATGTAATGTTTAGACAGTTACTGGATACATTAGAGCAGGGGCAGCGTATGCAGCAGGAGCAGAATAGGCGAATGGACATGATGTTGCAGCTCATGGCTAGACAGATGGGTGTCAATATTAATCCAGGTGATGCCAACAACAGAAACAATAACAATGGGGGCAATGATAATAATGGAGGCCAAGGTAACAACAATGGTCCTGAGAATAACATAAATGGTAATAATGGACACGGCAACAATGGGAATGAGGCTGATAACTTTAGACACGTTGCACGCCCAGCTCGGACAGCGAGCTCGAGACCTCTTCTACCCACCTTCCCACCCAGAGATCCGGTTCAACCAGTAAACGAACCGCAGATTACCGAGTTACAGGATCAATTCAGGAGGGACTGGGAGGCTAGTGGACCGGAGTTTCAGGCGGATATTTCCCTCAGAGATTATATGGACTTGAGGATGAGACACATGCCTAGAGCAGGAGGGAGGAATCAAAACTTTGAGCTGAGAAAGAAAGTTGGAAAACTTTCTTTACCTTATTATGATGCTTCAGGGAAGATGACTGCACGAGCTTGGGTGCAGAAGGTAGATACATACTTGCAGCTAAATCCTATGCCTGAGGAGGAGGCTATCAAGTATGCGGCTATGCACTTGGATGGCGTTGCACATGAATGGTGGCATCATGGCATGGTGACTCTGGGGCATAATCAGATTACATCCTATGAGGAATTCACCGACAGATTGATTGAGAGATTTGACACTAGGGATCCCGAGTTACATTTCAAGGAGCTAGCACAGTTAAAACAGTCAGGTTCTGTAGATGCTTACATCGCTGAGTTTCAGCGCTTGTCTGTACTTGTTACTGATATCTCTCCTAGGAGATTGGTGGTGTTATTTTGTGATGGGCTTGCTGATCCATTACGAGGTTGGGTGAAGGGACATGATCCACTCACCTTAGCTGAAGCAACTAAAAAGGCACGAGATTTAGCCCCTTCGGTATACAAAGGAAAATACCATTCAACAGATTCTTCCTACCGCAAGGACAAAGACAAAAAACCATTTCAGAAAGAGTATAACAAACCCAAAGAAGGATCAAAAGGACTAGACAATGAAACCATGAATGAACTTCGAAGGAAGAAGCTGTGCTTCCACTGTAGAGAGCCTTGGGACTTATCTCATAAATGCCCTCTCAAGGCTAAGGCAAATCAAATGGAGTATTTTTCAGCAGAAGAGTCAGAGTCAGAGGGGGAGGATCAGCACTCCGATTCAGATGAAGGTAACACTATAGAGGAGAGCAGCATTCCTAAGGATGATAGATCGTTGGCACGCTTGACAGGGGCCCAAAGGGCAATCACATTTAAGGTCAGGGGTACTATCCAGGGGCAGAAAGTGATATCTCTCATTGACACTGGGGCTACACATAACTTCATAGATGCACAGTTGGTAGCTAGGAGAGGGTTACAGACCGAGGAGCATGATGGGTTTAGAGTCATGGTGGCGAACGGTGACAAATTATTGTGCACTCGGAAGATATCTAATCTTCACATTAGGTTTGGAGATGGCTATGAGTTGGAGGATGAGTTCTATGTTGTGGACATGGGAGATTATGATGTCATCCTCGGCATGACATGGATGGCTTCGCTAGTTGAGTTCACACTCAACCTAGCAAAATTGGAGATGAGATTCCAGCATGAGGGCAGAACTGTGGTACTTAGAGGACTTTCGGATGGAGGTTGCAGACTAGTGTCCTTGAGGAGAATGCAGAGACTTTTTCGTCATGATGACATAGAGTGGGCGACAGAGTGCTACATTATGCCAGCTTCACCAGAGCCACAGGAAAAGAGTCATCCACCAGATATCCAGAAGATACTTGATAGACACGCTAAAGTATTTGGCGATATTCCTCATGGGGTTCCTCCTGACAGAGGGATAGAGCATGTTATCGAGCTCGAGGAGGGAGCCAAACCAGTTATGATTACTCCATATCGTCATCCTAAGAAACACAAGGATGAGATAGAGAAGGCGATTAAGGATTTGTTGGAGATGGGGCATATCAGGCCTAGTAAGAGCCCCTTTGCTTCAGCAGTAGTTTTGGTAAAGAAGAAGGATGGGACGATGCGCATGTGCATCGATTACAGGGCACTGAATAAGAAAACAATTAAAAACAGGTATCCCATTCCTCGGATTGATGAGCTGATTGATGAGTTGCATGGGGCATGCTTCTTCACCAAAATTGATTTGCGGTCCGGATACCATCAAATCAGGATGAGAGTAGAGGACATTGAGAAAACAGCCTTCCGATGTCACTTTGGCCACTTTGAGTTTATGGTGATGCCATTTGGGCTAACCAACGCACCCGCTACATTTCAGAGTTGTATGAACCAGGTATTCAGGAAGCAGTTGAGGAGGTTTGTCTTGATCTTCTTTGATGACATCTTGGTCTTCAGTAAGACCTGGGAGGAGCACTTACATCATTTGGAGGAGGTGTTAGCTATTCTGGAGAGAGAGTCATTGTATGCCAAGGAATCTAAATGCGAGTTTGGCATGACCGAGCTCCTTTACTTTGGGCATATCATTAGTGCAGATGGTGTTCGGGTTGATCCCGAAAAGATTAGAGCTATTGTAGATTGGCCTACTCCCACAAACCTTACACAGCTTAAGGGGTTCTTTGGTTTATGTGGTTTTTATAGGAGGTTTGTTAAGGGATTCTCACAGACTGCTGCACCCTTGACAGATCTTACCAGGAAAGGGGCCTTCGTGTGGACAGGGGCAGCACAGAGGTGTTTTGAGCATTTCAAGCAGGTAATGTCTTCATGTCCAGTTCTAGCTCTACCGGATTTCACGAAGCCTTTTGAGCTTCATTGTGATGCATCGGGTGATGGGATTGGAGCAGTATTGATGCAGGACAAGCATCCCATTGCATTCGAGAGTAGGAAGCTCCGGGGAGTTGAGAAGAGTTATTCTATCTATGACCGAGAGATGTTGGCCATAATGCATGCATTGGCCAAATTCCGATCATATTTGGTAGGTGGGCGTTTTGTGATCAAGACTGATCACAACAGTATTAAATACTTCATGAGCCAGCGTGATCTTAACGACCGGCAACAGAAATGGGTAACTAAATTGCAGGCTTATGACTTTGACATAGAGTTTGTCAAAGGTAAGAAAAACGGGGTGGCTGATGCCTTATCTCGGAGACCTCACT
Organism: Chamaecyparis obtusa; assembly: GCA_027943335.1. Classification (NCBI taxonomy): domain Eukaryota; kingdom Viridiplantae; phylum Streptophyta; class Pinopsida; order Cupressales; family Cupressaceae; genus Chamaecyparis; species Chamaecyparis obtusa. The sequence continues at coordinate 108,109 of BSBK01007276.1, forward strand.
TATGTGCTCTGGCAGAGATTTCAGGAGATTGGAGAGACCTGCCGGAGGAGGATTCTACATGGGAGAGTGAGCAGGTTATTCAGCAGGCTGGACTGAGATTGCTTGAGGACAAGCAATTTCAAGGGGGGCGGACTGTAATGTCCCCACTTTAGCAGTTGACCAAGCGTGTGTGCGTTAGCCTTGTTCTACATGGTCCCGAGGGCTAACGAAGGGTTTAAGGGGATCCTGGAGTGTTTTGGCCTAGTCATTTCCAGTTTGGGCCAAAATGAAGTTGATTTACTCAGTTTCAGGCATACTTACTATTTTTAGTAAGTCAACAGGACACAGTGGAGGCCAGTTTTGGTGATTGGATTTGATACTCTTCGGTGAGAGCTTTCCGACGAGCTATCACTTGCATTATTCGGAGTCCGATTGCTAATACATTTTAATGCCTGAAGTTTTATTAAAGTAACATTTAATTTAATTGTAAAGTATTAAAGTGTTACTTTAATATTTATTTTATAGGGATGTGTACCCAAGGGAGACATAAGGGGATATTTTAATATATGTTTTATATTGCTCATCTTTTATCCCACATTGCCCATGAGAGTTGAACCGACCCTTGGAAATAGAATAAAAGGAAGCGTTTGTGGCTTCATTAGAGGAAGTTGAATAGGAGAAGAAATTGGTGTGAGTTGCAGATCCGTTCTTGGCATTTGAGGGCGTTTATCCTCTCTTGTGACATTCTAGACGTCATTCCCTTGGGGTTTGGCCTTTGGAATCCATTGTTATCAGTTTCATTATTAGGCAGTTTAGTTGCATTTCCAGCTACAGGCAGATTTGGTATTTTACTCATATCTTCTTCACTACTTGTCCAATGCTTATGCCGCTTTGAGGGAATGATTTTATGAAGGTAGTGGAATGATTGAAGGACAAAGTACTGTAGCGGCACTGTTCATGCGGCACTATTCACGTGGCACTATTCATGCGGCACTATTCACGCGACACTATTCACGTGGTACTATTCACGTCACTGTAGCAACAAGTTCGAAAGCATGGGCTGGAGTATTATTTCATTAATGCTGGAGTAATTATGTTATAAGGGGTTTAAAACATTAAATGGAGAAATAAGAAGTTGCATGCAAACTGTTTGACATAATTCCTTTCAGCAGTGGGTTTAGTTTTTTGGGGCATTCAGGGGTGTCCATTACATTGTAAGTCACCATTCAAAAAAGCACTCTTAACATCCATTTGATGAACTTTCCAACCAAACTGAGCTGCTAAGGCAAGAACAAGTTGTATGGTGCTCATTTTAGTTGTTGGAGCAAAGGTCTCCTCATAGTCAATACCTTCCCTTTGTGAGAACCCTCGAGCAACAAGACGAGCCTTATACATGTCTAAGGTTCCATCAGCTTTGTATTTAACCTTGTATACCCATTTACAGCTAACGGGTTTCTTCCTTGCAGGAAGATTAGAAAGGACCCAAGTGTGATTTTTTTGAATACTTTGAAATTCAGCTTCCATCGCTTGTTCCCACTCAGGGATACCTTTAGCCTCGGAATAAGTTTGGGGCTCATAAACACTATGAATGTTAGCCATAAGAGCAAGATTAACTGGAGGGTGCTGTTTGCTCTTATTTCTAGAAAGTCTTCCTTCAATGAGCTCATCATCCTTGAGATCACTAATAGTTTTAACCCACCATTTGGGCTGGAGAGTAGACGAGCCAATCTCTGGAGGAGCTGGAGGAGGTTCAGGAGCAGTAATGGGGACAGGAAGAGGATCATGGTTAGGGCCCTCAACAAAATCAGGTGCCCAAGGTGAGCATTATCTGTATCATCCCTCCCATTAGGTGGTGCTAAAGGAAGAGAAACACTGTGAGGTTGTTCCTCAGAATACTGCTCAAAAGAAGACAAAAAAGGTCCTCGAGTTTCATCAAAAACAACATCACGACTAAAGATAAGACGATCAGTGTTGATATCTATCAATCAGTAGGCCTCATGGTTGTCACTGTACCCTATCATCATGAGTCTCTGACTCTTGGAATCTAATTTGGAACGTTTAGCATCAGGAATCCAAACATAGTCAAGAGAGCCAAAAATCTTCAGGTGGTTGATCTTGGGCTTACGACCAGACCACAACTCTTCTGGAGTTTTGTTCTTGACAGCTTGAGTAGGGGAACGATTAAGAAGGTAAACAACAGTAAACACTACTTTTGCCCAATACTTATTAGGAACACTCCTGTGTTGTAACATAAAATGAGCCATCTCAACAATCGTACGATTGCGACGCTCAACAACACTGTTTTGCTAAGGAGTGTAAGGTGTGGTGAATTGGCGTTTGATGCCATGTTCAACACAAAAACTGGAGAATGCAGTAGAACAAAATTCCCCTCCATTATCTGTTCTAAGAGAAATGATACTACAGCTAGACTCATTTTCAACCAACGACTTAAAATTCTGAAATGTACTAAAAGCATCTGATTTTTGTTTAAGAAAGTACACCCACATCTTTCTACTAAAATCATCAACAATAAGCAAAAAATATTTGCAACCAGTAACTGAAGATGTATTCATAGGACCACAAATATCAGCATGAAGTAATTGAAGTACCTGAGATGCACGCCAAGAGGCGCCATCTTTAAAGGGAGTCCGATGTTGTTTGCCAGCTTGACAAGCGTCACATACTCCAAAATGCTGCATCTGAATCAGAGGTAGGCCAGAAACAAGTTCCTCCTGGGACAGCTGAGAGAGATACTGGATGTTGAGGTGTCCATATCGCTGATGCCACAAGGTACTGAGGGATAAATCACGGGCTGCCATAGCTATTTTAGGAGAATCACCAGTGTCAGTAAGCCGATATAGGCCATGATCCTCTAGACCAGAAGCAACAATAAGACGAATTGCTCGATCAATAATAGAACATTTATGGGCACTGAACACCACATCTAACTGAGGAGAATTTCTCATGATCTGACTCACAGAGAGTAGATTGAGAGCCATACTAGGAACGTAGCATACATTGAGAAAGATGAGCTGACACCCACCAGACTGTATCTGAACATTTCCTCTGCCAATAATTTTGAACTCCTCCACCAAACACAACTGAATCACTGTAGGAATGGAAGTCTGTAAACCAGTCACGCCGATGAGAAAAATGACGTGAAGCACCAGAGTCGAGATACCAAGCAGATGACCGGGCTAAATCAGAAGGGCTTTTAGCCATAAACGCATAGAAAGCAGATTCCTTTTGCTCAGAATGTTCAACAACATTTGCCTGTTGATTTGACCCTCCCAACTTCTTTTGTTCGGAAGCGAGTCGCTGACGACAATCTTTCTTCATGTGACCATACTTATGACAGTAATGACACTGAACAGTCTTTTGATGATAATTGCCTGAGAATTGATGCGAATTGCCTTGTTGTGATGACTGAGAAGACTGAAATTTTGCTGCAAAGGCTTGTTCTGATGAGGATGAGGAAGTACGGTTACCAAATTGCTGCTTCCAGCGATCCTGTTGTAGGAGTTTGGTGCACAACTCTAGGAATTTCAGATCAACATTAGTTGAGGTAATGTTGAGAGTCTCTATGAAATGCTCATAAGATGTTGGTAGACTTTTCAGTGTAATAACTACCATATCTTCTTCCTCCATCTTCCGACCGATGGCTTCAAGCTGATCACGAATATCCTTAATCTTCGTGAGATGTTCCTATAAGGACATTCGTTCATCCATCATAATGGAGAACAACTGATTCTTCAGAAAGAACGCGTGACTCTTGTCGGATGTCTCATGCAACTCCTTCAAATATTTCCAGATGTCTGCAGCAAACTTGCCAGAGGGAATCTGAGGCAACTGATCATCTGTGACAGAGAGCTTGAGAAGCTTAACAGCTTCTCGATTCTGATCATCGAATTTATCTTGATTTGCTTGAACAGAGGTCGGACGGGTCTTTTTGCCTAGAACAAGCGCATCCGAAGATGGTCAACATTCGTTGCTTCCAGGTGTTATAATTGCTGCCATTAAACCGTTGACTGTTTTCTAGCATCAAGTTGGTCAAAGACGCCATCAGAAACAATCTTTAAGAACGAAATTTAATAGGCACAGATTCCAAGACAAATTTCTGGTTGACCCCAAAAAAAACTACCCAGAAAAGCTGACAAAAAACCCAAAAGGAATTTGAGGTCAAAAGTCAAATCCGTCGGCTCGAAAATCAAGGCACAAAAAATGAGGTACTTGGAAAATTTTAACAAAGACCCAAATAGGATCTCGAAAAACCCACCATGAAAATGTATTCGAAAAAATTTTTTGGTCCCAAAAATTAAGGTTTTCGCGAAAAAATGGCTCTGGTTATAAGAAACCACAAATAGGAGCCACGAAATTTGAATGCAGAGAAGATTTGAAGAGTTCAGGCTGCGCCAGCAAGGAAGACACTATAGGTCGCGTTGGAAGAAGACCGAAGGCCAAGAAATCGAGCACCAGTTCACGCAGATCGCGGACGTTGCAGAGGTCGGACGTGAATGAAGGTTGTGGTCGCGGATGCGGACGTTGCGGAGCTTGCAGACGTATGTGTTGAACACACAAATAGTAGATCGCGAATGTTGAACACGGATAGGTCGCGAATGTTGGTCACAGGAGATCGTGAACACACAAATAGTGTTGAGCAGATGATTTCGAAAATTATAATTTTTTCGAAATTAAATTTTATCCTTGCTCTGATACCATAAAACAATTATTAACAAATGATTGTTTTTATTGAATGAATTTACAAAAGAGCTAACGAGCTCATATATACAAAACTTGAATTACAAAGAATAGAAACTATCTAAACACGGTTGTATGAGGATAGAGCATTAAGAAACTAGAAAATATTAGAAACATTCTAAGATTCTATTTATAAAGCACTCGTCGGAAAGCATGGAATGACTATGCGCAAACCCAGATTATTCATATCCTAGCACAGTTTAGTTGATTTCTTCTTGTCAACATTCATGGCATATGCAAGAGGCTCAATTAATATTAATTCACCAATAAGAATAAGTTGCCTCTAAACATTAAGAATTAAATATTTATTCGAAACCATAGCTTTTTCCCCTTAGCTTTAATTAATCTCGTTATTTCCTTGCGAACTTTTTGAAGCTTGATGCCCATTCATAATCATTTATTAATTTATCCCCTTATTAAATCAATGCTTTAGCCTATGGTAATAAAATAGGTTAGTATTTTTATTTCTTTTATTTATTGATGTGCTACATTACACTCTGATACCACTGAAATGAACCTAGGGTTTTATGAAATGAATCTAGAGTTTGTCTTTATTGACTGGTTAACAATGTTAAACCAATGCATGCATGTATTACTTGTAGCAACCGCAGTAAACCTATGACATTTGCATTCCAAACTACTCAGATCAGAGAACATACTCAGCCTTGCATGTAAATCTTAGCTTATTAACCACCGGAATGGATCAGACACTCAGACTGAAATGGATTAATCAGAAAACAATTTCCAATACCACTGATTTCTGCAATGTAAACTAATATGTGCCAAAGAAATCCACAAATGAGATTGTCCACATTACTGTTTACTTGTGAAACAAGTCTAATGCAGACAATATAAACCATAGATCACAAAAACTTGAAGAAGAATTCAATTGCAGGATTTGTACTCCTAGATGAGTCGCCTGCATAATCGTGCCTGATCTGCTCCAATTGTGAAACCTTTTGTCTGCTGCAGCCACCTCCTGAATTAACCATGAGCTATTCAGAAGGAATACGCTCAGGCAGGGTTTATGTCCTACCTACAGCCTTCTCTTATTGAGGTTTCCATCCCAGTTGAGAAATGAATTTGCACTTTGCAAACTCCGAATTGTATGAACTGATCCAAATGATTCTCATTGAAAACCTTCTCCATATATATAGGCAACAGCCCAACCATCACAATCAGTTGGCCTGGAAATAAAAATAATAATTCTGGGAGAGGTTGGCCTCAAAGAGACAGTATAGTTATTCAAATAAGTTGGCCTAGAAGAATAATTTTATTTAATATTATTAATTAATATGATAAAAATATTTAATATTATTATTATTTTAAAACATAGAAACGAGACTGGGACTCATCGTGGACTCGGCAAAAAATTAGCAAGACTCGGCAGGAATTGGCAAAACTCGGCAAAAAACCAGTTTCTAGTGAGTCTTGCCTAGCATGAGTTCCAGGGAAGTCTCGGGCCCCTGGGACTCGGCTGTGGTTACTCGGTTTGGGACTCGCCAAGACTCGGAGAGTCCTAGAACTATGTTTTAAAATCATTAGTATTATTACTTAATTAGTGTAAAGAACACTTTATTACTGGCTGCACAACAAACAAAACAGTTGTGCTCACATGGGGACATGAAAAACTCATACAAAGAGGTGGTTTGTATAAACACTCAAGACAAGGATGAAGCTTGAGCAATCTAATATTGCAGAGAATGGTTGAGTTCATGTATATTTATGACTTAGCATAAGTAATCCAGCATGATGGAATATGGTTTGCTCTTACTAGACAGACAAAATTCACTTATGTGGGAATTATTGACAAAACTAGGACCAATGATTTTAACTGGAGCAATACAGTAACTTTGTTTAAGGCATCTTGTAATCAGGTACTGACATTGTGAGTGAATGTTATGTAGATGTTAGGCATGGATGTTTTGCAAGTTTCAGAATCACATGATCATCAGTGTGAGGTACCACATATGCATGGAGGTAGCATCTCTTCATTTCAGATCAGTTTTGATTTGGGATTATTGACTCTAGATAGTTTATTCATGACTCGGGATAAAGAGGAGGTCTGTTGGAGTATTTAATATTACTTCTGTTAATCCTAAGTCTATTATATTTCCAAGTCTAAACTATATGCTCACCATCTTAATAATAGTTTACTGATATGGGTAATTGTTTGTTATTGATTTTTTGGTTGTGGTGGCTATTCATGCACATTGCATTGCATTTACTGTATTTTGATGTGAGTAATAACCGGCTTTGAACCTTTTGGTTATATTTTGTTGTTTAATATTGTTACTTAACAGATTTTCATAGTTTGCTGGTCAAATGGTAATTTTTTTTGTTTTAGCCAATTATTGCAAAAAACTTGATTCATCCACTCTTTTTCTATCTTATATTCCACGTAAGAGATACATTTACATAAAGTAGGCTCATCATTGTTTTCTTCATAAATGAGACTGTATTTGCTATTTGTAGCGAGATAATTTTTGAATTTTAAATCTGATCTTCTATTACATCTTTGTAGAGGGAGGAAGCCTTCTTGGAGCTGTGGTCTTGCTATAGTAACTGTTTGGAGAAAGTGAGCTTGAATGGGTATGCATTTTGCAACACGTGGTAGATTTTTCTTGCAGATCCGAAAAACTAAAGCGAAAAAGCAGATCCGAAAAAGTAGTCTGAAAAAGCAGATCCGAAAAAGCAAAGCGAAAAAGCAGATCCGAAAAAGCAGAGCGAAAAAGCAATCCGAAAAAGTTTTTGTTACAAGTCTAATTCAGTTTTCAGAATTTCAAGATAGGGTTTTGGAACCACATTTTTGCTCATATCTTCCTCATTACTCAGCATATCATTCTGGGTATTTTTGCATCGGATTTTTATCATCAAGGAGATAAAGATAGGTGCATTTTGGAGTCCCAAAATGCCATGATTTATTTTTAAGGAATTTTCAAAATTCCTAGACATTTTTGAAAATCTGCAAGAAAGTACATTTTCAGATTTGGGGTGACTTTGGCTTGGGTGTTGGCATCTTCAGCACTGACAAAAATTATCGCAGCCATCTACAATCAGGTTCCTCACTTTTCATTTGGCATTTGACATATTTTCTGAGAAATGTATGTTTTCAGCTGAGTACAAAATATAGCTTCAGCACTTTACTATTTTACATTGTACTTGTCTTTGTTTGCCATTTGGCATTATTGGTATCAAAGGAAGGCTAGGATTTTGCAAGTGAAAGGGCATTGTAATTTTCAGTCTATCTATATTGCAAACCTAGGGTTTGATGATCATATTATTGGCTGAAATATGTATGGCATTGTTGCAAATTGTTGATATATGAATGGCATATGGTTTTGAGCAATTTCCTACATCATTGATAGTGTTTTAGATGGTATTTGGTTGCTATCTATTATTCTGAAATTTTGGGACAGCGAACTCATATACTCAAAAATAATTTTCTATCTACATCTTGAGTTGCATTTTTGAGGGTTTATTTAGTGGCCTATTGGTAAGGGTCATTACATTAGAAGACACCGGTAGACAAGCAACATAACGTTTGCACCGGTCGATAATACTCACCGGTAAGGACACACACTGGTCTCAGTATGCATAAGTTGAACCAGATATAAGGTCACACCGGTCTAAAGTAAACTAAAGATCCGCACCGGGTTTAATGGATCAATTTGAGTTAAAAGCAGGATTATACGGGACATCCACCGCTTAGAAATGGAGTTAGGCTTTTAACAGGAGTTAGCTTTAATTCATGCGGATGTCTTGAGGGGTAAACTCCAGTTCAGTGCGCATAGCTTTTTAGTTGACTGCATGATTTATTGCGGAGTTTGCACCCTGTCGGTTCTATGAGTTAAGGGTTTCATTACGAAGAATCTCTAATATAAATACAGGTCATAGGACGCAAGATGAGTTGTTGAAATTAGATGATTGCATAGAGCAGAGGAGAGATATCTTCTGAGAAATGTTGCACAAAAAGGTAGCAGAGTTCAACAACCAGGCTAACAAGGAACAAAGGTATGATTTAATCAGACATTCAGTGTCACAATAGATCATTACGTTTATCAGTAGTGAAAGTATATTCAAATCCCTATATTAGGGTGGACCTAATCGGTTCATTGTAAAAATCCCCTAATAGGGTAACATCTTTGGTGATGTTTAAAGTCCTGTAACCAGGCAACCTTTAATAGGGTTTAGATCTTAATCGATCTCTGTAAAATCCCTTAACTAGGTAGCACTATGATCAGTGGTTTGTAAGCTCCTAACAAGGCACCTTCATTGTAGAGTAGTGGAGTTGTGAGCTTTGTCTCACCGTGATTTTTTCCTTGTAATCGAGAGTTTCCACGTATAAACACCTATGTTGATCTGAGTTATTTTGCTTATGATAGTAAATGGTTGATTGACTTTTTGTTCTTTAATGCAAAATCTGTTTGCTAGTTTTAGAATTATAATAAAAAATTATGTTACTGATTCACCCCTCCCCTCTCAGTAATTGGTAAATTATTAACAGCACCCCCCTTTGCTTCAATACTCTTGGGTTTTGGGGGCACCTACCTTGGCCATACCTCCTCAAATCTAACCAAGCTAGCTTGCACGAATAGCCAAGCCTTGCCTAGCCTCAAATATCTTCAAATCTCTTCCAACCTGCAATGAAACCTGCTTTCTCGCTTGTACCTGCAATGAAAATATGGAATGGAAGGTGGGGGTGAAGCGGATGTAAGTGAAAGATGGAGATGGAGGATGGAGCTATGAAAATGTGGTGACAACTTGTCTCCTTATCCTTCTTGGCCAAGGGGGAGTGGCTTTCCTTCAACCTATCTCTCAACTGTATCATGTCCATTGTGCCAATGTTGGTGTCACCCACTCGCTTCAATTTTGAGAAGAAGGTGGTCTTGGGCATCATGTCTTCCTTGTCTTACTTGGTATGCATTGCCCTTTGGCTCTTGCTTGCACTAACATCCACCATCCTAACCCTTATTTCTGCCTCTTCTTTTTACAAAATGAGATGGAACTACACCTATCTCTGCCCCTCGAATCCTAGGGATGGAACTACCACTTATTTCTGCCTCTTCAATTCCTATCACACTACACTTATATCTGCCTCTTCATACCTAAGGATGGGACTACCACTTATTTTTGCCTCTTCGAATACTTATGAGATGGACTACACTTATCTCTCCACTTTGTTCCTAGGGGTGGGACTACCACTTATATCTCCCTTCTTCATTTCCTATGAATGAAAACTACACTTATATCTCCCTTCTTCATACCCTAGATGAAATGATGATGAAGTGGTGGATGAAAAATGTAAGTAAGAAATGGAGAAAGAACCAAGCAAGAACAAGGGAAGAAATCTGCCTTATAGACCAGCCTTCACCCTCAAGCATGAAGATCCTCTTCTACACCAACAAGCTCTATCCAAAGAAGAAAAAGACACCTTGAAATCTGCAGTGCTCACCTCAAATCTGCTCTTCACCAGCCTTCACCCTCAAGCATGAAGATCCTCTTCTACACCAACAAGCTCTATTCAAAGAAGAAAAAGACACCTTGAAATCTGTAGTGCTCACCTCAAATCTGCTCTTCTCCAAAAATCGCAGCCTTCTCTAATTTCGCAACTCCCCTAAAATTCGCTGCTCTAGAATAGCAGTCTTCTACAGATTTTCGCAGCCACCTTGGGACAATTTGCTGGTTCTCTTGAAATTCGCTGGTCTTCCTTATAATTTTCACAGCCACTCCTTGACAAATTCGCTGCCTCCTGCTCTTCAAATTCGCTCTTCCCCTCCAGATTTCACTGCCTCTTCAAACCTGCCAAGACAAATGAGGAAAGGATGAGGAAATGAGGAGGGGGAAACTCTCCTTATATATCCGATTTTTGCCTCTTAAAGAGGGCCAACTTGCATGGAGAAAAAAATTAAATAAAAAGCCATTTCAACAAACACTCATTAAATGCATGGGAAAAATCGCACAGCCTTGGGTATTTAATTTTAATTAAAAATTGGGCCAGCCTATTGCAAAAATGAAAATCTGTGCAATTGTATGCTATTTTTTTAAAAATGAAATTGGGCCACTCCAACAAAAAATTGATCCATATGGGGCCCCCTAAATATTGAAATTAACCAAGCCATGGCCCCAAAAAAAATTAATTCACTTACCCCAAAAAAAACTCAATTTAAGGAAAGGGCAGATTTAAATTAAGAGAGCCACTTGCATTGAATTGTGCAAAATTATGGGTTTAAATTAGCCAGATCCAAAATTATCATAGGCCCTAAAATTGAATTTTGGAAAAAGGTCATGTAGGCCTCTAATATAGCTTTAAACTTTCCCCATTGTGGACCCAATAACTTACCTTGAATTTCACACCTCTTAGGCTTTAAAATACATTGAATTTAACACACAAAGGGGCCCAAATTAAATTTCTAAATTACGAACACTCAGCCCAAAAATATGATTTTTGAATTTGCACAATGGGAGTTGCAAATTTTAAAATTTTACAAGTGTGATGCATACCTCAGCCCCATTAGCAAAATCAAATTTCAATGGGAGTTGTTCATGATTTTATAATTAAAATTAAATCTCCCATTAGCAATTTGTCCCTTTAAAACATTTTCAAATACAAATTCAAAACAAAAAAAAATGCTTGCATGTTCAACATTCAAATTGCCCAAAAATACATTTCAATTTCAATTTCGCTTCCCTTTGCAATTTTAATTTCAAATCCACCATCTTGCCATTATCTCCACTTGACAATTTAACATCTCCACTTGAAATCCACTTGACTCACCTGCCAACCCATTTGCGATACACACCAAAATTTTGCAATTAAAACATTTATTTCAAACCAAAATCAATTCTCACCACCCTTAAATTTTACAAATTTTCCAAGAAAATCATTAAGTCCAATTTTTTTTTTTTTTTTTTGTTGAAAATTTCTCAAGTTAGACAATTTCTACAAAATTTTCAAAATTAATCGAAGGCTACAAATTTTACATTTCTAATCATTTTCAAAGCCAAAGATTTTAAAGTCTAAAACTTGTAGATTTTACCCACAAAATATTTCAATCCAAAATAAAGCATCTTTGTTCAATATCTTGTCCAGCCCAAGGCAAAATCGTTATTTCAGGAAAACTAGAGTGTATGTATCGTGAGAATGGGAAAAGCTCACTTGCAAAGCATTTGGAAACGAGTTCCAGGTAAAAATTCATGAAGTTCAAGACTCCTTGGAATCCTTCCAAATTTGGCCGAGGTACCTGAATTGCTCTCAAACCTTACCTTCAAACTCCTGACTAAGAAAATTTGCAACACCTATTTGAAAAAAGGGGGTCCCCAAATTCTTTGGGGCGATGGTGTGAAAACCTCCCAACATATACCTGGTGTTCTTTACCAACAACCTTGAAATCAGGATGCTGCGTCATATAGACTTCTTCCTACAAGTCACCATTGAGGAATGCACTCTTGACGTCCATTTGATGGATTTTCCATTCCATTTGGGCTGAAATGGCAAGGACAAGCCGAATGGTATTTATTTTGGATGTGGGAGCTGTTAATGTTTAGTAGCTAGATTGGATCCTAGCCCTCATTATTTTAATTAGGAAAATTAAAATAATGAATTAAATTATTTTAATAAATAAATAACCTATTATTTAATTAAGAGAATTAAATAATATATTGGGAGATTATGGAGAATTATTATTAATATTATGGATTGATTAATTATTTAATTTAGAAAAATTAAATAAATAATTGTGAGTTAAGAATATTAAGTTATATCTTTAATTTAACTTAATCAAGCTATTGTATTATAAATACAATAAATTAATATTAATTTAAGGGCTGGGCCCCTTCTCCTATACTCTAACGTCTATGGATGTTTGCATTATTGGCGCCAAAGTTTAAGTTTCAAGGTCGGCCTTGGAGGCCGACCCTACCATACTATTATATCTTCCCATACATATAAGAAGACTTTCGGATTTCATTCAGGGTATACAAAAAGCTCGTGAACAACCTTTGCTATCTGAGCGAATTCCTTCCTTTTGATCTGTTTCAAACTTGCTTTAGCTGCGAGTTTCTGACTTGTTCCTATTGTGAATCCTTGGTGGATCTATTCCGAGATCAAACAAGAAATCTTGGCTGCTTCTCATGCAAACCGACTTCAGATCTGAAACTTTCTGTCAATGTGCTCCAGCAGCAAACACTCTACAAACAACAAGGTGCTTGGCGGCATAGTTGAAGCATTATTCTTATCATCAGCAGTTTGAACCTTCAACAACGATCTCCACCACCAAGTTTGCTCCAGATCTGCAACAACAGTCATCTCATCTAGCAATGTTTGATTGAATCTGAGCTATCACTTTGAAGGTGATTTGCTTCGTGGATCGAGGATCCTCAACAAATTCACAGTGAAGTTATTGTAAGTGAAAGAGGAGAAGAGTAATAATATTTAGATCTAAATGCTGGGTTTTTTCTCATAGAGGTTTCCCAGTGTAAAAATTGCGTTGTCTTATTCTGATTTTGTCTAAATTTACTTTTATGTTATTAGATTAGATCTGATTACTTGAAAATTTAACATGGTATCAGAGCCAAGTTGTTGCTAACTATATCAGATCTAATTTGTATTCTTTAGATTTGTTGTCTTTGTGTGTTTCCTTCTTGTGTCAAAATGGTGACAGGATTGAAGGTGGAAGATAGACTTGAAGGTGCCCTCAACTTCATCTCTTGGAAAACACGAATTTTGATTGCTCTTGAAGAACATGACTTGTTGGAATTTGTTCAAAGTGAAAAATTTGAAACACCTACGGATCCGGAAGTGCTTAGTCAATTCAAGAAGAAAGCTAGCAAGGCCAAGAAGATCCTAATAGATTATGTCAGAGATCATATTGTTGCTGTCATCTCGAGGATGTCTTCAACCAGAGATATGTTCAAACAATTGGAAGATATGTTTGAAGTAAACAACATGAGTCAGACACTTACCTTAAGAAGAGACTTACTTCAAATCAAAATGAAAGAGGATGAGTCAGTCATGGAGTTCTTCATGAGGATTTCAAAATTAAGAGATAAAATAAGTGCTATTGATAGTGAAGTTGTAGACAAGGATCTCGTCATGCTTGCACTCAATGGTCTCCCTCCCTCATGGGAACCCTTCATTCAAGGTTTAAGCGGTAGAGGTAACTTTCCCTCATTTGGTCTCCTTCATGCTGACTGCATTCAAGAGGAATCTAGGCTCATATCAAGAGGAATCAAGTCTACTTGTAATGAAAAAAACTTAGTTCTTGCTACTCAATCGGTCAAAGGTGATCATTGCAAGAAGAACAACTCCAAGAGGAACATCGATTTCAGATCCAATGATGCTAACAGCTCAAGGAAGAAGCCAAGAGATCTCTCTCATATCCAATGCTTCAAATGTAACAAATTTGGCCACTATGCCAGGGATTGTCAGGTTCAACTCTTTCAACAAAAGGCTAACCCAAGCGAAGTTGTCAACCTTGAAGATGAGGAAGACTTTCTCCTTTAAGTATTTTTTTTAAAATTAATGTTGTTTGAGATCTAACTATTTTTTTTGTTGAAACTAACATTAGAGTAAGGATATGTGTTGTAGATTTTTTTATTTGTGCGGGAGTGAGGATCAAGAGGGAGACACTTTCTCATCATACTTGAGTTTGGTATATTCTAACCTATGTGGTAATGTGATAGTAACTCTCTTGGATTAGAAGTATTGACTGTTGGAATCATTTGCCGTTGCACCAAAAGCTCGAACTATCAATGCCCGATACAAATGGCAGATTTAACCCAATCCACGGGAGGCGGTTAAGCCATGTCACGAATCTCCAAGGAGGTGCTGACCACCAAGTCAACAAACTCCCCTTCAGCATCGACTAAGCCTTTCAGCACCCACTGAAGGGAGACTCGAACCCGTGACCCAAGGCTTTGATACCAATTGTTGGAATCATTTGCCGTTGCACAAAAAGCTCGAACTATCAATGCCTGATACAAATGCTAGATTTAACTCGATCCACGGGAGGCGGTTAAGCCATGTCACGAATCTCCAAGGAGGTGCTGACCACCAAGTCAACATTGGCATGAAATTTTTCTTTTGGCTCAGTAATCTTAGATCTATTGATTTTAGTTCATGATTGAACTAACTTGGAAGGTTGAGTATATGATTTTCTAACTCTGAGTTCAGGAAATTGGTTGAATTGTCAAATTGCTTGGAGTCCTTCGGAACAGGGTATATTGCTTCTTCAAGAGAAGCTATTGGGATTGATTTTTTCTGTCATTTGAAGGATGTTGGAGTGCCTTGGAAGTTATGTAGGGCTCAGCTACTGCTAAGAGGGAGTCTTAGCCTCATTGATGCATCTTGTGCACCACTCTTGCAGGCAATGCAAGGTGGACATTGTATCTTGTTGTTTCTTTAAAAACTTCCTTAAGTGAAGATACTTGTAATCACCCTTGCGGGCAATGCAAGGTGAAGTTGTATTTATTATTATAACCATCTTTTCGAGCAATGCAAGATGATGTTGAATTAAAAGACCATTCTTGCAGGCAATGCAAGGTGGCAAGTGTAATAATGGATAAGACCACCCTCTGCGGGCAATGTATGGTGGCAATCACCCTTTGCGGGCAATGCAAGGTGATCCTTTTGAGGCTTGTCCTCTTCCACCCTCTGCGAGTAGGTACAGTGGATATTCTTGACCATCCTCTGCGAGTAGGCATGATGGTTCCACCCTCTGCGAGTAGGTATGGTGGATATGTCTTGACCATCCTTTGCGAGTAGGCATGATGGGAATGGTTGATTTGTTTTACAGGTATGCATCTATCCTCTGCGTGTAGGCAAGATGGAAAGTAATGGTAAGGGCAAGAATCCTCCTAGCTAAGAGGGAGTGTTAATGTTTAGTAGCTAGATTGGATTCTAGCCCTCATTATTTTAATTAGGAAAATTAAAATAATGAATTAAATTATTTTAATAAATAAATAACTTATTATTTAATTAAGAGAATTAAATAATATATTGGGAGATTATGCAGAATTATTATTAATATTATGGATTGATTAATTATTTCATTAAGAAAAATTAAATAAATAATTGTGAGTTAAAAATATTAAGTTATATCTTTAATTTAACTTAATCAAGCTATTGTATTTATAAATACAATAAATTAATATTAATTTAAGGGCCGGGCCCCTTCTCCTATACTCTTAACGTCTATGGACGTTTGCATTATTGGCGCCAAAGTTTAAGTTTCAAGGTCGGTGTTGTCGGGATAATTGTATGTACAGGTTATTATATTAGTAAAGTATTATGTTACTCTCGGTCGTTAGTGACCGAGAGGGTAGACAGTTACGTCACGATGGTTCGGTCGTGACCCTTCGGGTACTTTATATACTCTCTCGGAGGTTGGACATGAGATATGATTGTATGATCATTACGATGTAGATGTACTTGCCAGTATGGAATGATTAATGAAAGTATTTATTATTCTATGATATATTCGGTGTTTATTATATTTCCTATACTATGTCTGTGCAATACTAAGTTTACCCCAGCGGGTAAACATTTGGCGCCGTTGCCTAGACGTACTCGGGAAGAGAAGTGAGGAAAGGATTTATGCCCAATGTTTTAAATAAAGATAGAAATAAAAAGGCACAAGATGACGAAGGCGAAGCCGCACAGAAGGCTTTGATCTCCGCGCAACAACGTGAACGTCGGTATAGGCTGAGGCAACTTGCCAAGGACCAGCTTGCCGGAGGGTTGCCCGAAGGGAACCTCGGAAGTGGTACGGAAGGTGTAGAGGCTGACGGAGAACAGTTCACTTCGCCGGAGCATCGGAGAGTGCGGAGTAGGGAAGAACTACTCGAGGAAACACAATTGAGACAGGTCTTACTTCAAGAAGAGCGAGACCGGTTTGAAGATTTGACCCGTACACGTGCGGAGGACCGAGACCACGAAGGGAATCGTACGGTCGAAGGTGACGGTACTGCCGGAGGTGCCAGTGACAGTACGGCCGAAGGCACTGCGAACGCACAGGCGAACCCTCCATTGGAACTAAGGACTCCACACAGTACGGTCCCACCAGTCACACAACTACCGCACGAGCAAGTGCCACCAGTGAACACTACACACAATACTCAAGGAGGAGGTGGTGTCGGAGTACCGAATCCCTCGCGGAGGCAACAACCTACCATGGCTGCGAGTAAGCAGAAACTGCCCAAGTTCACAGGCCAAGCGAAGGAGGATCCTGTTCGGCATTGCCGGACCTGTGAGACTATATGGGCTGCCAATGGAGTTACCGACCAGGACGAATGGATCCGCCAATTCCCTGCAACATTGAGGGAGGGAGCCATTGACTGGTACTCCGATGTAGACAAGACAGGCCTGACGACATGGAATGATGTGAAAAAGGCCTTCCAGACGGAATTTCAGTTGTTAAGGGACGACAATGAGATTCTGGCGGAGATTTACAATACCAAGCAAACGAAGAGTGAGTCTGTCCGTGCCTACGGACGGCGACTGAAGAAACTCATAGGGAAGATGGAGTCAGCCCCGGCAGACGAACTCAAGAAAAGGTGGTTCGTGGAGGGACTAAAAGCTTCCCTTCGGAAGAAAATGAAAATTGTCCCACCCACGTCGTACAGCAACGCGTACAACTGTGCAATGGATCTGGAGAGCGAATATAAGACCTCTAGGAAGACTAAGTCTTCGGATGATGAATCGGAGGCAGAAAGCAGCGAGGGCGAATCGAGTAAGAAAGTGTTGGCCCTACAAAAAGATCTGGCGAGGATTATGAAAGAACTGAAGGCCACCAAGGGAGGCTGGAGCAAAGCAGAGGAAGACACTGTGTGGTGCACAAACTGCAAAGAAGCAGGCCACACAAAAGGTTCTTGTCCGAAGAAGACTTTTTGCGATATCTGCCAAATCACAGGACATTCCACTAAAGAATGTCCCTACAACCTGAGGGCGAGAAATCAACAAGTGCTCTATGCACAAGAGCAACCTTCCACGTCTGGTACTGGCGGACAACAAAATGCTCCATCATCCGGCGGGTATGGAAACAACCAACGGGGAGGCCGAGGCAATGATGAGAACAAGCCGCGGGTCCAGTATGACGCGAAGGGGAGGCCCATGATACAGTGCAGGAGTTGTAACCAATGGGGACATTATGCCCGTGACTGTTAGAATGAGGCTACCGCTCCACTAAAACTGTGTCGGTGGTGCGGACCGGGGAACCATGAGGATGCTAATTGTCCGAAGCCTGGCTGCAACATCCTAGACATGGAACGAGGGGGCACGGAGAAGGTCCTCGCAATCACACGTGGGCAAATGAAGAAGGCCACATATCCTCACCCTCCGACAGAGAAACAAAGGATGCTCGAGGCGAAGGCTGAGATCGCGAAGGGTATGGAGGACCGAAGGGACTCCACAGATGTCGGCATTTCTACTCGAGCAATGGCCGAACAAAATATTTTAAATCAGATAATGCAATTGGAGGTACTAGTAGAGGTCAAGGACCTATTGGAAACGATGCCGCATCTCAAAACGGCTCTATTCCTTGGGCAAAACATTCCAGCAAGCACAGTTGAACGAACGGAGATCACGAGTGGCTCTGCAGCTGACCCCATGACGCTATCGATAAATAATGGGCGGAATCCCGCAGTGGTGGAGATGGGTATTTTGGGTACCATCCTCACGAACACAATTGTTGACGGTGGGTCGGGCATCAATGTCCTCCTGGAAGAAACTTGGAAAAGCTTGGGGAAACTGACGCTGTGGCCACCGACTTTCAATTTATTGGGGGCCGACCAACACGGTATTAAGCCTCTCGGTACATTGATGGCGCAGTAGGTGACTATTGGAACCCAGCCTTTCACCTTAGATTTTGTTGTAATCCCTCTTAAGCAGAAGGGGTATGATGCCATCCTGGGTAGAGGGTGGTTGGTGATGGCCCGAGCCGATCATAATTGGAAGAAAAACACCCTCGCATTTGAAAAGGGGGGAAGGAAGTTTGTAGTGGACCTCAACACGCAGATGGTTGGGGAGGAAATGGCATCCGATTCAGAGTCAGACGACGGGATGGGCGGAGAGGAAGGAAACATGGAACCTAATGCCGAAGGGATACTGAAAGTGGAGGATGATACAGATTCGATGGACGGTCTATTCCACTGGCAAATGGGTGATTATGAATTATTTCCGCCGTCCTGCAACATATTGAAGATTGAGGAAGCCGAGAGTGAGTTCCCTCCGGAATATACAGCATACCGAGAAGGGGAAGTCGAAAGGAAAGAAAGCCCTGCCCAGGAGTTTCGGAAGGAGGAACCCATCTGGCACAAAGAAGCAAAGTTGGAAAAAATAAATCTTGGGGATGAGAGAAATCTGAAACCCATCGTTATGGGAGACAACTGGAATCCTGTGTGGAGGACCGCAGTCTTCAAAATCTTGATTCTCCTTTTTCTTCTTATGTACGGGCAAGAGGCTGTGGTCCTTGTAGCATTTATGGTCCCAAGCTTTTGGATCGCCATTGAAAACGGACTCGGAGACAAGGAGAGGGAACCATTGCACACTCGGTGGACTCTCGAAGAACGGATACATGACGGTAGCAATGGGACCAAATTGAAACTTTACCCGAAGAAGATGGACCCGAGAGGAGGGACAGAGCAACCGAGAGGATGGAAAATGACTCGAGTGGTCAGGGATGTGACTCGAGAGCCGTCTGTACGGGCGACCAAAGAAGCCTCCAGACAGGAAATTGAAAAATACCCGTACGGCTATGCATGACTGTACGGTGAAAAAAAAAATGAAAAAAAAGAAAAATGAAAAAAAAGAAAAAAGTTGAAAAACAAAAATGAAAAAAAAATTGAAAAAGTTGAAAAAAAAAAAGAAAGAGCAATGTATGTACGACACCATAAAAACCAAAACTGTACGGCATCGTACGACATGAAAAGAGTTTAAAAAAAAAAAGAAAAAACAAATGCTATAAGGAGACCGTACGACACCGTATGGCAGGGGGCAAGTGCTAGTTGCTGTACGATAACAAAGGACGGTTTAGTTTAAAAGTCCGTACGGAAAATGGAAGTGAACATACTAAACACTGTACAGCCATCAGCACATGAGCGGCAAAATACCGTACGACCACAAAGACTATAAAATAGTGCATACCATACGGTAAAGAACAATACAAAGTTAGATGCCGTACGGCAAGGAAAAGGCATAAGGAAGAGCACCGTACAGCATACATACCGCACGTCAGCAATGGACAATACTGTACGGAACATACAAATTATCTTCGAGGTGCTGTACCGCTATAGGAGGAAGTGACATAATACATGCCGTACGAGTATATGCATCGAGCGATTAGTGGATTGTTTTGTATAGACAGGAGACTGTATGGAGCCGTACGATAGGCGAATCGGTATCATTGACACCGTACAAAGAGGAATTCTTAACATTGACCGTATGGTCCAGAGAGATTACTGAAAAGTCACTGTATGGTCGCACGTAGGCAAGGGAAGTGCTATCAACCGTACGAATTTGTGATGCATACAAGGAGTACCGCCCAAGGGATGTACGACTGCATTTCGGCCTGAGCATTGAAAAAAAAAAAATAACAAGGAAGGACTGGCAGCAGAGCAAGGAGAGGTTTTTAAAAAAAACAAAAACAAAAAAAAAACGACGACAAATCAAGACAGTTCAAAATAAATAATGTATGGTACCAAAGGGAAGGGCATAAGCAGGTAGTGAGGAAAACATAAGCACTTTGCAGAAAAGAGCATGGGATCAGAAGAAAATCACGAAAATGGTGTGTTTCATAGACTTTGAAGGTGCTAAATTGGCCTTGGCGGCGGGGGCGCTGCCCCTCGACCCCGCTGGGGGTGTTGCCCCCTAGACCCCCAGTCGGTTCAGTTATCGGCCCTTGGAGAGTGTGACCTGTTGATGAGATCGGAGCTGCTACAGGCATGGAGTGTCTACATGCCAGAGGTGAAGAGAGCACTGGAGCAAGTCTTTCAAGAGGGGTACTACGCTTTGAGGCACTTGGAGTAGGTGTTGGCTGGACGTGAGATTGTCTTGGTGGATGCATAGAGAGCTCGGGAGGAGCTGACCACCCAGTTGGAGGCAGTAGAGCAACACTTGGCTCAGCGTACCTAGGAGTTGGAAGCAGAGAAGTTGGCACGGGTGGCTATCAAGGTCAGATTGGTTAGGGAGACAGTATGGTGTTAGTGGAGGCTATAGCTGAACAGTATGTTTTGGAGACAAGTTTGGTGCAGGCACGAGAGGAATGGGATGTGACGGAAAAGACCTACTGGACGCAGCATTGATGGGGAGGGCGGCACTTCATCTTTTCAGGGACGCCCCTTTGCCCCTTCTCAGTGATTTTCTTCTTCTATGTGGTGTATTTCATCTCCCTGTTGTTGTAAGTCGTCGGAGACGACTTGTTTTTTTGGGGGGGATGATGTTGTCGGGATAATTG
Source organism: Chamaecyparis obtusa (assembly GCA_027943335.1). Taxonomy (NCBI): domain Eukaryota; kingdom Viridiplantae; phylum Streptophyta; class Pinopsida; order Cupressales; family Cupressaceae; genus Chamaecyparis; species Chamaecyparis obtusa. Next base: position 129,297 of record BSBK01007276.1, read on the forward strand.
TATGTACAGGTTATTATATTAGTAAAGTATTATGTTACTCTCGGTCGTTAGTGACCGAGAGGGTAGACAGTTACGTCACGATGGTTCGGTCGTGACCCTTCGGGTACTTTATATACTCTCTCGGAGGTTGGACATGAGATATGATTGTATGATCATTACGGTGTAGATGTACTTGCCAGTATGGAATGATTAATAAAAGTATTTATTATTCTATGATATATTCGGTGTTTATTATATTTCCTATACTATGTCTGTGCAATACTAAGTTTACCCCAGCGGGTAAACAGTCGGCCTTGGAGGCCGACCTTACCATACTATTATATCTTCCATACAAATAAGAAGACTTTCGGATTTCATTCAGGATATACAAAAAGCTTGTGAACAGCCTCTGCTATCTGAGCGAATTCCTTCCTTTTGATCTGTTTCAAACTTGCTTCAGCTGCGAGTTTTTGACTTGTTCCTATTGCGAATCCTTGGTGGATCTATTCCGAGATCAAACAAGAAATCTTGGTTGCTTATCATGCAAATCAACTTCAGATCTGAAACTTTCTGTCAATATGCTCCAGCAGCAAACACTCTACAAACAGCAAGATGCTTGGCGGCATAGTTGAAGCATTATTCTTATCATTAGCAGTCTGAACCTTCAGCAACGATCTCCACCACCAAGTCTGCTCCAGATCTGCAACAACAGTCATCTCATCTAGCAATGTCTGATTGAATATGAGCTATCACTTTGAAGGTGATTTGCTTCATGGATCGGGGATCCTCAACAAATTCACAGTGAAGTTATTGTAAGTGAAAGAGGAGAAGAGTAATAATATTTAGATCTAAATGTTGGGTTTTTCCTCATAGAGGTTTCCCAGGGTAAAAATTGCGTTGTGTCTTATTTTGATTTTGTCTAAATTTACTTTTATGTTATTAGATTAGATCTGATTAAATTAGAGTGATGATTAGAATGTATTCTTAGTGTCAACTGCTCTATAAGTTGTATTGGCTTTCTTATTGTGAGCTTCTAAAGACAGATTGCGTATATCTCGATAGAAGTATTAATGGTGTATAGTTGATAACTTAGAACCCTCTTGGTACTAAAACTTTGATGATGTGGTTTCTATACACTTGTGTTCTTGATCTCAATCTCTAAATGATTTGATTGGGACTAGAAATGTCAAACTGTTGAATTAATGTCTTGGGCTCATCTTGTATAGTAGTCTTCTATAGAATCAGAACATGAGCTTCTGTTTGACTTGTTCAAATGTCTTGGTAGGGGTGGTTCTGTATTGGGCTTGATACTTCATTATCCCTTACCTAAATGGCCTTATGTATTCTTGTGATGAATGCTTGCATGCATTCTAAGTGTGTTGCTATGTTTGTTCGAATTATGATATTGATTCTCCATTGACTTGGATGACTTTAACCTAACATGAATGTTGTATGGAAATGTGGATAGTCATGATTACGTGGAGGATTATCATTAAAGGGTTTGAATCTCCTAGAATGCAAATCACTCACAAGGGCGTGAGGATCCAATGATTGACTATCTCGGGATTATTGATCTATGATGGAGGATGGATTGAGTAACATATGGGTGTTGCGTATTGAAATCCAGAGGGAGAAAGACCCTGATGCATTATGAAGGAATCTCTGGTTGAGGCTGCTTTGAGGACAATTCTGAAGTATGACTCATTTGAGGATCCGTCATAACTTGTTGTGGCTTCTTCTATTTAGATGTCAGGGTAGCACCTTGTGATGTTAGTTCTCAGGTGTCTTGGATGTGTTAAATGGGCACATTGTAAGTGGGATAGATCCTACGACAAGGATTGGTTACATTCCACATGGCTCATATGGTTGTAACTCAGTTTGTGAGTTTTATGAATACTTCTTGGACAATTGAAAGGAAGTTGATCCTTCAATTCTTAGTTTATTGGTTCAGAGGGAGTGAACCATGATTTCATGTCTTGTAATAGATATCATGTGGATATCTCATGTTGTACTTATGTATTGCTCATGATGATGAGATCATCAATGTAGTCATGATAGTTTCACTATCTTGGTTGAGAGGGAGTCTCAACCTTCTTGATGTACTTTTGTATTGTAACCACCCTTTGCGAGAAATGCAAGGTGGATGTTGTAACCACCCTCTGCAGGCAATGCAAGGTGGAATTGTAAATCTTAATTTTGACCATCCTCTGCGGGAAATGCAAGATGGTGTTGTAATAATTCTTATAAGTCCACCCTCTGCGGGCAATGTACGGTGGCAATCACCCTTTGCGGGCAATGCAAGGTGATCTTTTGAGGCTTGTCCTCTCCCACCCTTTGCGGGCAATGTATGGTGGGTCCATCCTCTGTGAGTAGGCATGATGGATATGGTTGATTTGTTTTGCAAGTATGCATCCATCCTTTTGCGAGTGGGCATGATGGAAAGTAATGGTAAGAGCTAGAATCCTCCCTAGCTAAGAGGGAGTGTTAATGTTTAGTAGCTAGATCAAATTCTAGCTCACATTATTTTAATTAGGAAAATTAAAATAATGAATTAATTATTTAAATTAAGGAAAATTAATTAATGGATTAATTAAATAATCATGGATGGATTAATTATTTATTTAATTGGAGAATTAAATAAATAATTTATTATTATTTAAGTGGGAATTAAATAATATGGACTAATTGTTTATTTAACTTGGAGTATTAAATAAAAATATATATTGGAGAACTAATATTATTTATGAATTGATTATTTAGTTAATTAGGAAAATTAAATAAATAATTGTGAGTTAAATTATTAAGTTATATCTTTAATTTAACTTAATATATCGAGCTATTGTATTTATAAATGCAATAAATTTAATATCTTTAAGGGCTGGGCCCTTTTGCTATGTTTAAAATGTTTATAAAGATCTAGATGTTACTTATAGGGCATGTCCTATATTTGATTAACTCACCTTTGGCGCCAAGATAAAATGTAATGTGGGGGTTCCATATCTGGACCGACTCAGGAGAGAAGATGCCTATATACATGGCACACTTTGTCATTCATCACTCATTTTCAATTTCAGTCAATTCACTTGCGAGTTAAGTCTGCCCAACAGTGAATTTCTTCAGCAAACATCCGATCTTTCCTAGGTGAATGCTGACTTGATCCAACAGCAAATACATACTGTGATTTGCTCTAAACAGTGATATGCAGCCACAACAAATTCATTTACTCACAGCAAATTGATTCATACACACAGCAAGTTGATTCATACACACAACGAATTGATTTGTCCACAGCCATCTATCATCAGGCCTTTGATTTGATTGATTAGAGATCAGTACATCTTGGAGATCTTTTGCAGCAGTTATGATATCTCCTTCATTGATGATTTTCTTGACGATTGCAGTCAAAGGTCTGTAGTTGCAACTTTTCATTGATCTTCGATCCTCAGCAAATCTGGAATAGTGTTTTCAGTCAGAGGTCTGTAGTTGTAACCTTGTGAAGCAATAATAAAGATCTGGATTTGAATGCTGGGTTTTTTTCCTCCAAGAGGGAGGTTTCCCAGGGTAACTTCTCTGTGTTCGTGTCAATTTTGATTTGTTATTTATTTAATCACTCTAACTTTATTGTTCATTAGATCTGATCACTAAAATTTAACATGGTATCAGAGCCAGGTTCTTACTAACCATGATCAGATCTAACCCTTTGTACTTCAGATCTTGTCTCCTTCTTTGTTGTTTTCTAATGGTGACAGGTCCCGAGGTTGAAGTCAGATTGGAAAGGAAAGGACTGTAAACTTTTCGAATTTGGTTTGTACTAATCTTAAGTGATCAAATTTCAGCATGGTCAGATCGGGATGAACACCTGGGAATATCTAAAGGCCTTTCCTTTGGGCATTGTTTTATCTTGGCCCTGTGAGCTTCTGTGATTGAAGCTTAGATCCAGATCTGATTTCACATCTTCATTCAAGTTAAGTATCTTGTCTTAGACTTGAGTTTACATTAGATTAGGATATGACTTCATATGATGAGGTCATTGTATGAGTTTCATTGCATGAGTTCTTGATATGTTTGATCTACTTAGTCTTGTGTGCTAGTTAAATAAGTGCAAAGTATAGAGTCTTATTATATTTATATACTTTGCTTAAATCAACTTGACTCATGTCATAAGTGTGACTGCAGTATTTAATTAAAAGTTTGGAGTCATACTATTAGAATGTTCATTTGATCATTGATGTGAAGTAGGTTGGTTGTTATCTTCATTTAGTTGATCTATCTTCTTAGCTGGGTTGCCATTATGGTTATATTCATTACTATATTGATTCACGGTTAGATCTTGTCTATCATATCAGTTAAAGCAAATAGTTGATAGACTTATATGTTCTCAGAATCTAATATAGAATCTCTCTCGATATAATAGAGCGATCTCCATGATCGTTGGTAAGCATAATCTTCTCTTTTGCTGAAAGGTATTCTCAGCTTCTTAAATTCTGATTGGGTTTTGCAATGTATCATAGATCTTAAATGGAATCTCTTTGAGTGATCATATTTGCAGATTCACCTTGAAGAGAGAACCTGCCTCCGTAGCCATCAAGCTCTGATGATTGACCTGTAAATTACCTCTTGCATTATCCTCTTATCTGCAGGTTCCTATGACAATCCCAAGTGATTGTTTGGTGTTACACTTGGTTGGTATGAATTTAGATTCTCCTTAGTTTATTGCTCTTTTCTTTGTTGAGATATCTTGTAAATTTCATTGATCATACTAAAACAAAGTTGCTAATTGCTAATTGCCTAATGTTGTTTTTTCATCTTTGATTGAGGAATGCACTCTTGACGTCCATTTGATGGATTTTCCATTCTATTTGGGCTGAAATGGCAAGGACAAGCCGAACGGTACTTATTTTGGATGTGGGAGCAAATATCTCATCGTAATCATTGCCCTCTTTTGTGAGAACCCTCCAACAACTAGTCGAGCCTTTTACTTATCAAGGGTTCCATCAGCCTTGTACGTAACTTTAAACACCCATTTGCAGCCAATGGGCTTCTTCCCAGGTGGAAGATGAAAAAGGACCCAAGTGTTGTTCTTCAAAAGACTATGGTGTTTAGCTTCCATAGCCTGTTCCCACTTAGGTATACCTTTAGCCTTTGAATAAGTTGGAGGCTCATAAACACTGTTAATGTTGGCGATAAGAGCAAAATTAACTGTATTCTACTACTTGCTATTTTTTTAGCTGATCTGCCCTCTATGAGCTCATCATCATGGAGATCATCTATGGTCTTGAGCTACCATTTAGGCTGGAGAGTAGAAGTACCAACATCTGATTCTGGGATGGCTAGAACACGTTCAACATGATGTAGATCAACAACTTCTTGACGAAAGTTGGGTGGTATCATGCTTGGGAGACTCCACAACTTTAGAGTCAGAGTCGTCTGAATCCCTCCCATCAGGTGGACCTAATGGAAGACTAACACCCAAATCCTTAGCCTACAGAGGCTGATCCTTAGGACTCGAAAGAGGAGAGGAGAGCTGTAAAAGGTCCTCATTCTTCATCAAAGACAATATCCTAACTGAATATGAGACGATCAGTGTCTACATTAATCAATGGATATGCTTTGTGGTTTTCATTGTATCTTGTGAACATGAGCTTCTAACTCTTGGAATCCAGATTTGAGCGCTTGGCATCTAGAATTCAGACATAGGCTGAAGAGCCAAAGACTTTCAATTGAGTGATTATAGGCTTACTGCTAGACCGGGCGTCCTCTGGAGTCTTTTTCTTAACGACTTAAGTGGGAGACTTGTTTAGAAGACAGACAAAAGTGTAGATTGCTTCTGCCCAAAATTTCTTTGGAATATTTCTATGTTCGAACATAGATCAAGACATCTTGGTGATTGTGTGGTTTCTCCACTCAACAAAACTGTTCTGCTTTTGGAGAAATATATTTCCAAAGACATGCTTATTCCAAAATTTAATTTGTCTTTTAACAAATAGCATTTTCTGATGAAGCCGGTACATCTTAGTGCCCTCAAAGTAAGGAGAACTCACCCACTACTGCCTTAGAAGCGGTAAAAAGTGTGGGTGTTTGAACCACATTGATTCGAATTTGAAGGATGCTTTACGTGGCTTAGTTGAGCTTTGATTCAATGAAATTTCAAGTAGAATGGGAAAATGATCTGATGCAGTGTAGGTAAGAATGGAGGAAGATAAGATGAAATTCTGCAGCTTCCAAGTAGATGTTACTAAAAAACGATCCAGTCTCTCAGCAATCTGAAGAAAACCATCTCGTTTATTGTTCCAAGTGAACTTACCATTTGGTGGCTTAATGTCCAACAGATCATTATGATTTGTGAAATTTTGAAAATCTTGTACCACTTTAAGAGGCGGACAAATACCACCTCTCTTTTTCTCCATAGAGACAATTGCATTAAAGTCCCCACCAAGGATGATAAGATTATTCATATACTGCTGCATAATGCCAGTTAATTGATGCCATAATCTCTCTTTATCATTGGAAGATGAGGGGCCACAGATGTTGATAATAAGGAATGAAATATGAAAGTGTTGGCATGCCACAACTTGCCAATTGGCCTCTTGAGTTAAAAGCTGACTTTTAATTGAATTTTTGTTCCATAACACAGCCAAACCTCCTGAAGCACCAACACTTTGAAAATGAACTGATTCCCAAAGACCCCAATTATGAATTGTCTTCAAATATGTTTCCTTGTACAATTTGGTTTCTTGTAATAACACGATATCTGCTAGAGAAGAGTCAATTTGTTTCTTAACTCTAGCTCTCTTGTCAGAGGCATTTAAGCCTCTGACATTCCATGAAATGACCCTCATTGCTCGCGAGGAGAACCTTTCGTTCTCCTCGTGTATTTTCGTAAAGATCTAAATTTATCAAATATTGTTGATTGAATTCCTGCCTCCACCTCTTCTTGAGCTTTTACACTCTTTGATTTACGCCCACGTGGCTTAGGTGTCTTCTTACCATCAAATCCAATCTTATTTGATGGTGATTGGGAAATGGAAAGAGGTGTCGAAAGTCAAAAAGTTAATAAAGTTAAATTTAATTATTTGACTTTATTAATGTATAGCCTATAGTTTGTGGGAAATATTTAATTAAATGATCCACGTTATTTTATAATACATTGGAAGCATAAATAAAAGTTATCGGGGACTTAAGTGAAGGAAAATCATGTTACATGGCATGAAAATATCAAAGAAAAAACAATCACGAGAAAATAGGCGCTGAAAAAGCAGCCATGATAAAATAAGGGGTGAAAAAGTTTTGTAAAAGAGATTGAAGAGCTGTCTTTCAGCATGCATGAATAATATATGAATTTGGTGTAACTTTGGAGACTTTCTCTCAAGGGCCTGGAGGACGAAATCCCTCTATGCTAGCATTCTTCTCGCTGTTGCAAGACATAGTTAGAAGGATTGGAGTATGAATTTGCAAGGTAAAATCATATTGGTGAATTCTTTAGTTGCTTAGAATTGAAGTGTTAGGCAAGGGTTCGATTTTGGTAGAGTATAAGTTGAAGATTGTGATTAAAGAATTTGAATGCGATTTATCTTCTCTGAGTAGACGCATCATATATTGTTGGTATTGTGTTTGGAAATCCTTTTTATTCTGCCAAAGGAAGGTCGTTTTCAAATCTGTGATACCTAGAGAAGGCTGTACAAACTGGTACTGATTATATATGCTCAAGAAGTAGCTGTATCAAACCATAGTGCAGCTACAACAGGGTAACAATGTCTCATATCATCAGAGTTAGAGGCATACAGGTCTGGTGGATCAAAGAGTGGTGTTGTATGCGCTTAAGGGCAGATGCTGGGTCTGGAATCAAGCGGGTAATGCTGTCACAGCCTGGACGAATGGAGCAGGTCTGTTAATACATGATTGCATTAGTCAGCAGCTACTTGGGTATGCCTATTTATATATGATTTCATTGTATTTATTATTAAAAGAAAGATTAAGTCTCAAACTGTTGTTAGTTATTCCAGTGCTGATTGTATGATTCTGAGAACTATATATATATATATATATATATATGTTGGAACAGACAACTGTTAATGAAATAGTGATTGCAGTGGTAGTTTTTTTAAAATTTGGTTTGTCTTACCAATATCATATTTAATCTATTCAAGCAACTATAACTTCAAAATGAGCCAGTCAAATTCTAGAAACTCATTGTTCAACTTGCAAGCAAACTGTTTAACAAAATCTCTGTGAGAAAAAACAAACAAAAAAAATCAGAACAGGGCAGACCCTTATAGTGGTATCAAAGCAGTGTATCCTGCCATTCTGGTAGGTATAGTACATAATGAATAGACAGTGACATGAATGATTGGAGTGTGCAACCATTATCGCATCATTATAATACATAGATTAAATACAGAGCAAGAAGAATAAAGATATCCAAGAGAGCACTTAGGCACCGGTGAACATAACACAAACAATATGGGTGAAAGACGGGATTCAGGAGAAGAAAGGTTATTTAATATGCTTGGGGCAGCGATAGGCATAACAAAGAATATAGGAACAAAACTGTTAATCCTAACCGGTGACTGAGAGGGGGGGGTGAATTAGTCAACTTAACTAATTTTTCATCTTATCCTATTAAACTGAATACAACTACTGTTTAAGTAACTTTAACATAAATCACATACATAGGCTAACACATGATTTATATGTGGAAACTCTCGGTTAGAGGGAGAAAACCACGGTGGGATAGAACCCACAATCCTCACTACTGCAGTAATAAAGTTGCCCTGTTAAAGGCTTACAACAACACTTGTTAGAGTGCTACCCTGTGAAGGGATTTGATATAGATCGGTTAAGATCTTGACCCTGTTAGGAGTCGCCTCACTAGAGGACTTAAGAACATCAATCAAGATGTGACCCGGTTAAGGGATTTATATAATGGTTCTTGTTAGGGTTCACTCTGATAAAGGAATTTTTACGAGCTTGACAATAAGAAAAATGATCTTCTGTAGATACTTAATTTGTTGTTCAGATCATACTTGTTCTATTCCTTGCTCGGCTTGGCTGTTCAATCTATGTCGTTCACTCTTGGTGACTGTATCTCTTCTCAGAAGACTCGGCTCTTCTACTCCGCTTTCTCTCTGCGCACTTGATTTCTCCTGCACGATGACCCATATATATAATGATTTTCATATTACTCAATGGAATTGTGGAGCCAAGCAATAAATCCTTCAAAAACGCTGCTGATTTGGAAAGCATTCCAAAAATCTTGCATTGAAAACTCTAGTTCGAGCCAAAACGCTCGCATATAGAACTCCAGTTCAAAACACTCGTATACAAAACTCCAGTTCATCCCAGAACGCTCCCCAAAAACCAGATTGGATTCCCATTAAAGCTAGATAGGAAATCATATAAGCACAAACTGGTAGGTTTGATACTGTTGCACGGAAACCGGTGTGTTGCCGGTTGAGTCATCTCCCTTCTGTGGTTTTCTACTAGCCCGGTTTGGACAAGACTGATATTGTCATGATTGGTGCAATTACATTGGTTACTTAGCAAGTTTGATGGTTGTCGACTGGGATAACTACCGGTTCACCATTGTTGCTCTTACATAAAGACCTGCATGTTTGATGTTTGCCAATGATGACAACTAAGCATAATGCCAACGATCTTCCCCTTTGGCATTGGTGGCAAAACATATCACAACTTGCAAAAGAGTATATACATATGAAGCTCTCATCATTATACTTCCCCTGTCAGGTATCATCCTGTCAACTGGTATATACTACCATTACTTCTCCTGTGCATGTCTGTACTGACCAGTCTCTACCATAATACTTCCCTTGTCAAGTATCATCTTCTCAACTGGTATATACTGCCATTACTTCCCCTTTTTGCCTCTAAGGGACAAATGGTGTGAAAACTCATAATTGAAGCTGGTTAAAGATGCCCTTGTAGACTTTCCTGGCTGAAACGAGGAATGGTTTGCATGCAGCTATGACTTGGTTAATGTTATACTTCATTGTTTGTAGAGAAATAATGAGGTTCTCTATGTCCTCAATTGTTTTGTAATCTGGCTCACTTAGAGGTGTGTCAGCATCTTTTGTTGCTTTCTGCATAATATCAAAAGTGGGAGCTACGTACAACTGAAATCCAATGAGATCTTGGATTCTCTTGGTATGCTCCTCAGATGCTTTTCTCATTGTGAGTGCTAAATTGGTGAGCTCACGACTGTACTCTGTTGCTGAAGAGGTCAGAGGATTGAAACGTGTTGTTGTCTCTTTCATTTCTTGTGTTGTCCGACTGGTTCTTTCTGTGATATCCTTGACGAAATCTTCAAAATTTGATGTTTTTGTTATTAATTTTCCTATGTCTTGAACCCATTTCTTCAATTCTCCGGTGCTGGTAGACACAGTCGTTTTGATGGAAACAATCTGGTCATGTAAGATATTGATTCTTTTTGTTTCATAATGATCAATAGCTACGGCTTTTGGATCAGTTATGTCTTCTCTGATTGTTTGTGCTAGAATTTCTAGTTGATCTATTATCGGTTCTTCTTCATCAATATTTGCATCTGGAGCAAAATTGTACCATTTGTAATGAACCCTTCCTTACAACTTGACCTAAATTTCATAAATTAGTACAAGTTAGGCATAAATTAGGGAATCATTCAAAAATAACTAGTAAATTATTCTAAGTTAACCATCACTATTCATAAATGTTAAAGAAATGAAACTATTGTGTGATAAGCTAATGAACATAGTCTAGACTTAACATTTAGAAGATCTCTTCATATAGGGCACATGGATCTTTCTCCTTTCCTTACTAAGGTCATCATAAGGTGGATGACTTACAGTGCCGAGGGCGCATGAAATAGACTACAAGCGGCTTCCCTCAAAGCATAACCCCAGTGTTGGGATAACCATCATGTGCCCGAAATTACTCCGCCTCTCCCTTCCACAAACTCCCTACCCTAAGAGAACATAGTAAGAGATGAGAGATAAACCCCTAGGATCTATAATTAGAGTGACTAAAGCATGTTCCTAAATCTTATCATTATTTCTATATATATGTATCTACTTGTACATTTAAGAGTATAATATAACTATATATATAATTATGATTATCAATAATATATATATAATTTTGATTATTAATAATTAAACATATTCAATATATATGTATATAATACTTTACTTTAAATATATTTATTATACAACATATATAATTATATCATTTTAATATCTATGTATATAAATCTATGTCCTAATTGAAATATATAAGTTTCTTTGGTTCATTTCTTATATATATTATTCCCTCCTTAATATAATAAATATTTCTTAGTCTTTTGAAAATGTCCATTTTATATTATAATATTATTTTATCTTTCATTCCATGACTATTCATCTTTTTTTGATTGGAATATATATATTTATATTCTTCCCTTAAGTTCCTCCTACATTTCCTCCTTGATTTTCTCGTATCTTTTCTCCTTCATTATTATCTCCCATGTATTTCATATTATTTCTTAAATGTTCTTCCTTTTCTCTCCGTGATATAATGTTTTTCCCACTCAATATATATATAAACATGACTAGTCACGTCTTTTGAATTATAGTATTAGTATTAATAATTTACATTTGATTATTATAAAACTCTTTATGGGTGGTATTATTATTAATTATAATTCTTTACATTTAAATTTAATTTTTTTATATTCTAATTTAGACATTATTTATATTTCTTTTATATTTTAATTTAATTCTTTTATATTCTAATTTAGATTTCATTTATACTTATTTATATTTCAAGTTAACTCTTTTATATTCTAATTTGGATTGTATTTATATTTTATTATTATTATTATTATTGACTATTATTTTAGAAAGAGAACATACTTTTTACAATTTTATCTCTTATATTGTATTTACTTATTTTTATCTTATTGATTTCCATTATTTATTATTAATATTTATTATTAAATCTTATTCATAAAGGGGACATCACAGCCACTCTATCTCGAGAGTCCAGATTCAATATTTCTGCTTCAATGAGAATTTTGATTTCTTCTTCATCTTGACTTGGTTCTAATTGTTCTAGAACTTCCCTTATTATTTTTGCATCTTTTGCTACTCTCCATTTTGTTAGAAGCCTTTTATTAAGTTTTGTTGGGAAAATGAACCTGTAATTCTTGGCTCCCCGGTTGAACTTAAGAAAACTTTCTAACAGGGCTAATTCTAATTTAGCCTTATCATCAACACCTAAGGCACTGTACCATTTAGCAACATTGCTAACCTTTCTGAAATCTAAGATTTCATCAACTATATAATCAACAGTAATTGTTTTAGCCTTACCTTTTACTGGAGATGATAGAATAGTTGGAGTTAGATCACCATCGGTGTCTTCAGTGATGTTCACAATAACTGGTTCGTTTACTGGCTTTTGGCAGACCAGTGTGTCTATGCCCAAAATGCCTTTGCCTCTCCCGATGTCCTTTTCTGGTTTGAACGAAGACTTCTGACATTTAGCTTCAGCATTGTGTTGCTGCTCTAGTATGGTTGTCCAGATGACAACTCCTTCATGAACCGTTTCAACTTCTACAACTAATACTTGACCAATCCTCTTTCTGATCTGCAAATTTTGTTTATGAGCATTTGCCTGATTGGTTGCCTCTTCTAGGCTTAAGTGGCTTTGCACTTCCAGTAGTGCCTTGATTCTGAGCTCTTTCTTTTTTATTATTGAGGATTTCCACCTTCCTTCAATAAGCTCATGTAGTTCTGCAGGAATTGTGCCATGAATCTCGATAGGTGTTCTGTTGAATTTGTACAAGTTGTATGTTACAACATCTTCAATTTTCTTTTTGTCTTCTTCATTAGACAAATTATATCTTCTCTCAACCCATGCCACCCCACCTGTATTCTTTACACCTTCAACCATTTGATCAATGGTTGGCCTTTTTGATTTTGGTTCCTCTTGATTTACCGGTTTCCCAGTCTTCTTTCTTATATAAGTGGCGGTTTTCTCCGTCTCAGTTTCATCTGAGTCTTCTTCTCGAGATTGTTCGGTTGTGACCGATTGCGCCTTCTGTTAGGATTGAGTAATACTGAGAGGGGGGGTGAATCAGTATTACAACACTTTAAATTAAACTTAGACCAATTCTTAATAAACCATATGAATGCTGAAATGAAAAGAACATAAACGCAACTCATAACTCATAACACCATTATTTGGTTTCGAAGAAACCCTAGCCAAGGGAAAACCCTAGTGGGGATGGTACCCACAACTATGCACTAAAATATAATATCCCTGTTAGGAGCTGAGTATTACATAGTACATTTCCTTGTTAGAGGAATATCAACCCTGTTAAAGGTATGCAAAACCCTGTTAAAGGTACACTGAGCTTATAGCTCTTACAATCAATAATTCAGTTACAAAAAGTGTTCTCAAGAGTGAACAATACAAGCATCTGCTATGCTTTGATAGTTCCAGTTATAGCTCTCTATAGTTTCTGTCAATCTCTGATCTTGCATCTGCTATTAACCATTACTGATATCAAATTTGCATCCATATCTCATACATATCTTATTCATCTATCGCTTTCACAAAACTCTCTTTATTTATATCTATTCTGTCATCGAGTCGGCTCTCAAATACAATACAAAACATAATAATTACTCATGTAAATAATAAATACTGAGTCGGCGATCTTGTATTACCAAAGTGTCGGCAATATACAATCTTTGTTTGACTTATCACGTTACCATTCCATCTAGCATTCCCTTAATCATCACGACTGTTCATATGCCCTGTTTCACTATTCCTTTGTCTTCGCATTCCTTCATATGATTGTAACTTCTGGATGAAGCTCTCACAAACCAAACGTTCAATTGATTTTCCTCAACCTCTGATAGCTGGAATCAATGAGAGTTTTCGTTCCCAATGATCAAATATGGCTGAAACCCTAGCTGGCTACTTCTCCAAACAATAACTCCAAAAAACTTCTGTCAAATGATCAACAATATTATGAGGTTAATTTTCTTTTGATGTGCTTTTTATACTTCTCCCAATTACGTCGATCACTTTGTGCTTTTTAATTCCATTTCAAATCCATTTTAGGGTTGCATAATTGCTTTATAGTAATTCTCCAATATGGGCGCCCAAAGTCAAGGTCACAATAAATGCTTTTTAATATCATTTAAATGGTATACATTATGTTCTCACATTGACTTAATAAATTGCTTTATAGTAATTCTCCAATATGGGCACCCATAGTCAAGGTCACAATAAATGCTTTTTAATATCCATTTAAATGATATATATTATGTTCTCACATTGACTTTATAAATTGCTTTAAATATTTGGTGCCATATATCATATTCAATTAATGCACTTTTAATTCACTTACATTGAGGGTCATGGCCCCATTGTGCATAAAGTGACTTTGTAACTTTATAATTCACCTTTAATGATTAATTATTAATAAAGTCACCTTTATAAAAAATTAAATAATATAACTCGCACCAATATCATTATTTCACTAAGTCAACGGAAAAACAAGACGACCACTGCATATACCATGTATCTAGGTGCCCTGCCAAAAATAGTAACTCTACAAATATGACTTACTATAAATAGTAAGTCTTGGAATATCTAAGCAACTCAATGGTGCCAGGGATCGACATTGCAAACATAGCTCGTTCATGTACCTTGCTATAATTAGTAATCCTAACTTTTTTGAAATAGTCACTTGCTATAAATAGTAAGTGTGCCAAACTGAACCGAACAAAGAGCAACCCTAAACACTTTTGACCTCCAGAATGTGAATAAGCCTCCGACACTACCAACTGGGACCCTCAAACCATAGTTCAAAATATCGTTATCGACAACTTATCGTCGAGGGCAAAAAAAGTTATTGGCAAATATCGGAGATAAGTCGGGAACTTCTCGAGAAAATATCGGGAACTTAAAAAATTGCTTAAATTTAACTAGAAATGCATTTTTTTTGCAAAATTCAATAAGGAGATGCATCTAATGAGTCAATAAATGAGTAAACAAACCAAACAAGCTGATCTAGATATATATAAATGCAAATAGGATACAAAATCACATCCTCATGTGGAATGTTGATGGCTCATAGCCATAGTCTTATAGTCTAAACTTTGGAGGAAACTAAAAATAGTAGATTGTCTTTGTAAAACTAAAAGCAAATACAAGTGTCAAGTACAATATCAAAATAGTCTACATCTTCCTCTTCCCGCTCCTAGCAGCTCTATTAAAAACTGGTGGAATGGGAGGGGGTCTAGCCGTAGAAGTTTGTCGTGGCTGTTACTCGACCTCTATCCTGGATGTAGATGGTGGTTACACTGGCAATGACTCCTCATCAGTATCCTCCTCACTCTCAGTCTTAGACTTAGTGCCCTCATCCTCCTCATGAATGTCATCCAATCCCGTTGCGAATCCACTCTCCTCCATAGCTTGCCTTTCCAAATCATTGATGTCATCCTCTGTGAACAATGGAGGCTGCTCCTGTGATGTCCAATCATAGTAAGGATCTATGTCATCCAAATCAAGTGGACCAATTGGTGCTAACTCTACCTTTCTTATGCGCAACCTAAGGTTATATTGCACAAAGACGAGGTCATTGAGGCGTTTCTGTGCTAACTCGTTCCTCTTCTTTGTGTGAATGTTCTCGAATAAGCTGCAATTACACTCACAATTGGATGAGCTACAAGGTTGACATAAGATGCAAATGACAAGTTTTTGCAGATTTGGGACATTTCCACCCCAATTTTGCCACCAAGCATTTGCACGATAAATATTAAAGAGTTAGAAAGCAAAGTGAAAACATATTTTAGTAACTTAGTTTTTATCTACTTATCATGCATGTGAACGACTCTGAAAATCCAAATATTGTACTTGGGGTTTGATTGTTTCTTCCTCTCCTTGCCACGTCTGAGGAGAATAGCTTGCCTGTTGCATTCTGGTACACTTTCATCTCAGTCACAATAAGGTCTCTCACCTCAACCTCGGGTACCATCCTCTTCATGCAATCAATGAATTCCTCCATGACCCCTCCATTGGGATCCACGTAGGATGGAGAGAAGCGAGAACGAGGGTTGAGGAAATACCCTGTTGCATGAATAGATTGGTGGAGTTGATATTTCCACCTCTTGTCAATAATGTCCCATATGTGGTCAAATTTGAGGCTGTCCCCTTTGTAGTAATTTTTAATAGCCTCTTTGGCCCTATCCATGGCCTCATAAAGATACCCCATTGGGGTTTGATCCCCATCTACCAAGCGGAGAACTTTAACCAAGGGCTTTTTCGCCTACAATTGAAAAATCGAAAAATATTATTATTAATCATTAGAGACTAGAGTTATAAATTAATAATGAAAGACTTGATTCTTGAATTAAAAAAAGTTAAATATTCAACTTTTGAAGTTTCCAATTTACCTTCACAATTTCTATAGCAGCATCAAAAAAGTGGTTGTCAAAGACGATGTATGCAACTCTCTCTCCATCAGGCTTCTTTGAATAAGTTGAGTTTATCCATGGTTGACTCACAAACATTTTCTTGAAAGAGGTCAAAGAAGTAATAACACTTTGCAATGTTAAGAAAATCGTTGCAAACCTTGTGACTGTAGGTCTAACCAACTCCTTCCCATGAGTGTGTTCTCTCATGAAGCGGAGAACCCAAGGGTGATTGTAGATATATTTTGTTATCTTTCTTGTATCCTCTACAATCGGTTTCACCCAATCCAGTTTTCCTATGTCCTCCAAAAGAAGGTCAAGGACATGTGTTGCACAAGGAGACCAAAAAAGTGTGCTATACTTGTCTTGGAGGATCCTACCCGCTGCAGCATATGTTGCTGCATTGTTGGTTATGATTTGCACCACATTATTAACCCCCACCTCCATTGCAGTTTGCTCTAACATTAGAGCCAAAGTCTTAGCTGTCTTTACCCTGTCCGAGGCATCCAAGGATTTCAAAAAGACCATTGAATCCTTGCAAGAAACCAAAAAATTGATGATGGTACGATTTCTTCCATCCGTCCATCCATCTGAAAGTATGGTGCAGCCAAACTGTTTCCATTGTGATCTTTGGTCTTCTACCACATCTTTGGCCCTAGAAACATCTTTGAGCAACCTACAATCACAAAGCAAAATTAAGTGCACAATTTTGAATCCAAATTTGCTTGAAAAATTTCTTCGAATCTACTTCAAATCCACAAGAAATTGCTCTAGAATGCTGCAAATGATCTTCTTTCTCCTCCAAACCCTTTCTCTCCTCTCCAAATTAGCTCTTGCAAACTAAAAAACCAATTTTGCACTTTGCTGGGCTGTCACAGTCTATTTCTGGGTGTGCAAGTGATAAGTTTTTAAATTATTGTGATAAATTGCAAACTTATCGCCACTTTTCTCTGCGATAAGTTGCCAACTTATCTGTGATAACTTGACGCAATTTATCGTGAGCCAGAACTTATTGCGGTAAGTTCACTTATCTGTGAAAAGTCTGCGATATTTTGATCTATGCCTCAAATCATCAGTCTTAGCTTACGAGGGCCAATAATAGGCTAATCCATTCATAAACCATATCATCCAAAAAAGGTGACATTACTTGGCTACACACAAGAACCATAATTGAGCTTCATCTGCATAGTTTATGTAATGTTCCAAAGCCTTCGAAACTGCTTCATCTGCATAGTTTATGTAATGTTCCGAAGCCAGTCAAATTCTAGAAACTCATTGTTCAGCTTGCAAGCAAACTGTTTGACAAAATCTCCATGAGAAAAGACAAACAAAAAAATCAGAATAGGGCAGACCCTTACACATGAATACTGAAAGTGCGTGGAGGAGCAGCTATCAGATGATGGTTATGCTTGTGATGGCTGTATAGACGCATACTGCAATCTTCTCTCTATTTACTCCTTGTATGATGCCCGATTTATATCCTTTTCCCATTAGTAGACCATCTCCTTAAACTTTTACCCCATATGGTTCCACCCCTTGGATGCACGGGTCTGGTCCAAAATTTACAGTCACGACCTTTCATTAACTTTTGCTTCATTGACTAACATTTACGTCAACCGCTCCTTAATCTGAATTTATTAGTATCATAGTTCAAATTTCATATACCCCTTAATATATTATCATTTCATCATCTGTTTATTTATTATTTAATTATTTATTATAATATTATTATTGGGATATTCATTTATTTAATTTATATTTTAATTCCTTTATAGTTTAATATTATTATTAAATTACCTTTTATTATATTGACACATATATATAATTATATATGTATATATTAAATTATATATATATTTAAGTATATATGAATTTTATCAACGTAATTATAATTATAATTATGTACATCATAATCATAATTTTATTTTATTATTTATTTATTTAGTCTTTTATTTTAACTCTATTACCTTTAAACTCCATCTCGGAAAAGGGGACATCACACCGAGTCCCGTAGCCAAAATCACTTAGCCTCGGGGAACCTAGGAATAGGCTAATGGAATACTTGAATTGAGCTAGGTGCAAAAAGGGGACATCACATTTTCCTAGATATAATTCAGTTATTTTTTGCTTCCACCTTTGTGAGTGATAGTTGCTGCAGTCATTTTGTGATGCGTGTATGTATATGTTCAGATGATGCTTTTGATGATTGCAATGGGTTGGGTGTGGAGTACTTGGAATCAACCCTTTGACACTTGAAGATTAAGTGTCGAAGATGTGTCATCAGTTTATGACTGTAGAGGCATTGTTGGATAGCTAATTTGAGGATAGATTGTGTTGTCATCTTGTATACAAGCCACTTTTCAGGGATTGATCTACTTTATTTTCAGGACATCATGGGGTGATATGCTGATGATTATGTTTGATGGTTGACCAGATTACTTTTCATGTTGCCTAGGATCGTGTTAGCTAGTAGGATTGCAGATGTAAACTTTATTGTGATGTTTCAGCTGCATATGGTTCATGGTATAGATTTCTGCCCTTACAGGCATATCAGTTTGGGTTTTGATGATGGTTACATTATTGGATTACAGGAGAGGAGAGTGTAGATTTTGCATGATGGATTTATAGTCAAAATCAGAGTGGTGCCACTTTAGTATAGTGGATTCTTTTTGAGATTTATGTCAGACACTGGGATCACATGTGGTTGCAGTTTGGTTATTCTGATGTTGTGCAGGCATTGCTTGTGCACAAATTGATTCTGATTGTACTTGAAAGTGCTGTTATTATTATTACTACTATAGCTAACATACAATGTTAGAAACCTATGTTACCTTGACTTTTTGAGACAAGGGGCGGGGGGACGGGGAAACAGGTTTCTGGGATGGGATTGTTTTTCCTGGAGCAGGGGATGGGAGTGGGAACAGCTATGTAAAAATAGGGAAAATTTAAAATACATAGGGAAATTTTAAATATTCATGTGAAAACATGGATAAAGCATGCTTATATACATTATAGAACCTTAACATATAATGTTTGTGGTGAACAATTGAAGTTTAGAGTTCACACGAGAGTGGAAGTCAAACAAATTATCAAAACTGAAACTGAAACATTAATTTTATGCGACAGCCAGGGGACGGGTTTTTGGAAGTTTCTGAGTTTCTGGGACATCGCCATTTCTGGGACGAGTCAAATTATGCCGGAAACGTGTCCCCAGGTAACACTATTAGAAACCAGTGTTATTCTATATTTCCTTGTAACAGCTCGATTATTAGACAGGTTTACTGTCTTGCTGTTCTTAGATGGTGAATAAACGGTTTAGTTAAGGTTGTTAGAAAAAAGAAAGTCTACTTTGTAATTTTTAATATTTTCTATATACCTGGAATTAGCGGATTAAGGTTTGAATATGATTGCTTTTTAATGTTTGCAGCTTTTTATTTTTATATTCATGTTCATATGAAAAAAAAAAAACATTGCAAAGTCAGAATCTCCTTTCATAGTTACAGTCATAAAAACTGTTTGACATAATTACCCAGTGGAAAAAGTGTAAAAATTTGGCTGGCAAACTGGGGTCGAACATTAGACAAAGTTATGGCTCTTATACAAATGGTTTTGGTATTTTTGGCATATGCTTTATAAACCTTCTAGCCAATGCAGTCTACAGAGTAAAGCCAAAATCTGCAGCCTTTTCTCTTATTCTCTCTGCAAGTACGAAAATGAATGCTTTAGAATAGAGGCCAGAAAAAATTGATTTAGTCTTGTGGTAGCTCTGGAAGTGGGATGGAAGCAACTGGAGAGCTATATTTGGCTAATGGAGATGATTTGGAAATGCAAAATAGATAGTAGCAGATTGAGTTATGCAGAGTTTTATGCGAATGTTGTACAGGAATGAGTTAGGATCATGCCATTAGTCCAAATGGGGTAGTTTTCAATCAAAGAGAGATGGATTATGTAGAATGTTATAGTTTTGGGATTGAAACTTTGTTCTGCATGTGTTGCAGATGCCTCAGTTGCTAGTTTATCATATCATTGTGATCGTGGGGAGGAAAGAAAAAGGAATGTAAGAACTATTTTGGTCCGAAAATCTGAAAGCTTCATCTTGCTGAAAAGAGTTGAAACTGATGCACCACCTCTTATTGATGATTATGTAATCATGGTTTTCAACTTTTCAACTGTTCAAATCATCCCCTTCCAACTGGGAACAACTTTGAGCTCCTTACAAAATAGAAGATATAATTGACTACAAATCATGTGATTGATATGGTATGAATTTTTTTTTCCACTGAAAACTTGCAGAGTTATTAAAGTTACAACAAAAAGATTACAAAGCAGCACTCTATCTGTTTTTGTCATATAAAAAATCTGCTCACCCGTGAGGACAGTTGGAGAACATTAGTATTGTTTGAAGATTTAGTTGTCATCAATAAGTAGGAATCTTCCAAGTTTTTCTTGATGTGTCTGCATCCCCTCATTTTAGTGAAGAACATTGTGTTAGCAAACTGTTTGGTAGAATGTTTTAAGAATGCGCATCTACAATCATCAGTTGCCTAAACATTGATTATGTTGTTTATTGATTTGTGATAATTTCATTTCGTCTTTCAATGCTTGTTGTTAATAATTATGTTTGTAAGCATTAGCAAATACCATCAATTGGAAATAATGTTGGAGAGTAGCTAACAAATGTCTATGTATTTCTGGTTTCTTGACGGTGATGCAGATTCAAACTGGATGTTGACCGTGTCATTCCTCTAATGGCATCCTGCCCTAATCTGAAGGATCTATCACTTTTTTCTTGCTCATTGCTTGCCCCATTTTACCTACGAAATATTGCAAATATTCTTCCAGTTCACCTTGTCAATGTTGACTTGCATGTTGACAGCCAATTTCACTTGAAATTACCAGATTTTTTTGATGAAGTTCTTGATGCTGTGAGTTGCAGATGCCCACATCTTCAGAAGTTAGACCTTGACAGCTGCATACAAGTTTCAAGAGATTGTCTTTTTAGATTTTTAGATCTAAAGATGTCCCTCAAAATCCTCAATTTATGCTGTGATGATGTTGGATGGCCAGAGCTTTCTAATATCTTTGTATCGCTTGAACATTTAGAACACTTGTCTATTGTATCATCAAAGCTCAAAGAATCTGCAGAAACTAATGATGAAGAGGATTATCTGTTTGATAGGAGGAGGATGAGAAGTAGGATGCATCTTAGGAATGTGGAATACGGATCTTCTGTTTTGGATTTCAAGTCTTATGTTACTTCATTTCCTTCTCGTTTGTCCTCATTACGGCTCTACCATTCTCCACATCATTCTGTATCTTTCACTTCAGCTCCGTCCATTGCATTATTAAGGAATCTTGGCCACCAATTACATCATTTGCATGCACAAAATGTATTCAATGGAGGGTGTCATTCTATCTCAGTTTGGTGTGCTGGTCTTGAAACCTTAGATTTGTCACATGCAAGGAACAAAGATCTTTTATTAACAGGGGTGCGTTATTCCTTTCTTTTACATGTAATTGTTACTAATGATAGAATTTGATTATATGCAAATGTTTACTGGAAAAGAACAAAAACTAATGGCATTATTAGTTTTCAGTAGTTTATTTTAGTTGATGTGCCTTTTTAATATTCTTTTTTCACATAAGACTCCTGAGGAGACACATTGTGTTTGAAACATACCTACTCTCATACATAGGAATTTCATGTCTTCAATTGCTTTTCATGAATGTTTTGTTCTTCCTATAATGTTCAGGTTGACTAAATCTTTCCTTTATTTCTAATGTGACCAGCATTAGTTGGGCACAATAAGATTTAGGTATCCCTTTCCTCTCTCTATCTCTCTCTCTCTCTATATGTATATATTGTCATTGTCCCCCTCCCATTACGGGTCCCATTGGCTATTTCATGGTTGTAGCCCATATGATCCCCATGGGCTATTAATTTTGCATTGCAAGGGAATCGATACCTTTGGGCTGGTCCTATTTGGACGATACCTTTGGGCCCAATCTTTGATTTAAATTGTGTCTCCATCTTTGGGCCACTCATTTCAAATTTATGTATGGGCCGACTTGCAACTTTTGGATGAGTTTTTTTCTCTATTCAATATCCGACGTTAAATAGATACAGAAATCCGATGTTGGTCTTTATAATGGAGTATGATGCAATTTGGTAGCGTGCCACCTGGGGATGGTGGAGGTCCTGGGTTCGATACCTGCTGCTCCAAAACCCATCCCATGGTAAACAAGATTGCGGCTAATTTTTGTTTTATGAAAAGGAAAAGACATTCAAAGAAAAAAGATATTAGAACAGTATATTTTTTAATTAAGTTACATGTTTTTTGCCAACGACTTAAAGGTATATATTGGCCTTTGTCAACTATATTTCTCAATTTGGTGAATTCTCTTTGCTAAGACCAGATTTGTTAAGGCCGAGTCAATCGATATTGTTCATCTACACATATTTGACTGCTCATATTCAGCAATAATGAACAATGCCATGTATAATAGTGACATACATATATCGGTCTGCTCATATTGGTGATCAGGGATGTGTGATTAACTGTATAAATGAACAACACATATATCAGCAATAGAGATCAACATTGTGGCAAAAGATTATTATAGGCGGGTGACATCTTAAATCTGAGGATGCATTTAATATTAGCAGGCAGCAGCATTCATCTGAGGCAGCGATGCAAATCGTGGCAATAATCTGTACCTTTGGTATTAGCTCGCAACACTATATTCATCCTTTATCACTGCTATCACAGAAATCCTTGACATCGACAGTTGATAATCAAGCTCGGATAGGAAGGCAAGACATATTCCACATCAACATTTAGAGGGCAGCAACATCGGCATTTTTATCAGATCAAAGTAATCAGTGGATTGTTCATAGATTTGAAGCTCCCTTCAATCCAAATATTGCTTATCTTTTCATGCTTTCCAACGCGGATAATTGTTTGCAGGCCAAGGTGCATTTACTTTCTCAATTGTACCCAAATTGTTTATATGAATATAAGACCGGTGGCAATTTCCTTCCGAACATATTGTGTATTTGGCATATTTTTCTTATTGTTGCATGCTTGGGGTATTTGAGTGGTATTAGGGCCTTGAGGCTGCTACCCTGCTCGACTGAGGTTTATAAGTGGAAGGAAGCAGGATTGTATAGTCTACTAGATGTTACTTCCCTTCCTTGACGGATTTCAATAACTGTAATAACTGTTTCATGTGAAGTATGAAGTTAGTTGATTATGTGGTTTTTGATGTTTAATTAAGAGGATTATGATTAATACGTTTATGGTTTTAATTATGAGGACTGCTTGATAAATAATATTCTCAAGGAAATTATATTCAATGGATAAATAATGTTTTGCGATACTAGAGATAATTTATTGTTTAAAAGGATTACGAAGATTAATATGACTAATCCTTCCTTATCAGCGGATGTAGGGGAAAATCAATCTTACAAATGGGGGGACAGTATCATCAGAGAGAGGTGTAGACACAACGTGAATGTTGGAAATGCCATCCGAGCAGGAATCCATAGCTATGTATCTTGGTCATTAGATTTTGGGTTGGGATTGTTAGCCTTGGTTGTCCTTGGTCATGTTGGGTTGTGTTGACGTGCGTTTTATGATACACCAACCTTAGAACAAACTATCGAGATATCTTATCCTCTCTTGATCAAATTCCCGTGTATGCTAAGATTGTGGAAGATCATACAGGTGACTCGAAGGTTCCTTTTGTGTCGGGTCTTGACCGTGGATAAGCTCAATGGTAAATGTGATTTGCTGTTAATCACGAGGGGCCTTACGTTTTCATTGAACAAGTTGATTTAATAGGATACTGGATGTGGGAGCTATCGAATGATATTGCACTAAAGCACTTCTTTTTGGGATGTTCAAAAATATGTGGAAAGCAAAGGGAATAGGGTTCTGAATTTTTTTTCTATTCCTAAGGGTAATGCTGACAATAGAAACTGCTTTGATGGACAAATTCCAAAATAACCGAGCTTCGCTTTGCCAAGATAAACTACAACTATGCGAGAATTGGTGCAATCTTCATTGGGTTATGCAAATGATTTTCATACCACAATGAACACCATCAAAACAAACAATGCACATTGAATGATAGAAGTTAAGCATCCATAAAAGTAGGGTTTAGGCTAACTTTACACAACATCTTACAATTAGAAAACCATCAAAAGTATGAACCATGGAATTCATCAAAACATCATCACATTCTCCATTGAAACCAAAACATTTTATCTAACCAATCTAATCTAAATGAGGGAATAAGAGAACAATCAAGCACGAAGACACTTCAAGTAGTGACCAAACTTCAATGAAAACTCTATTGTCTCAGTAGCTCATAGCGACAATCTTAGAATTCTCTCCTTTACAAATGAGAGATGAGGCTTTTATATAGGTCCCCGATTACAATGATTGGTTCGAATTGAAACAACAATCGATGGCCCGGATTATGCCACCTCGGCCCAAATTAGGGTTAGGGTAAGAAAAGAGAGTCTATATTAATTTGTGTCCACACATACTAATCAGGAGAAAGCCACCATCTTGGTGGGTAATAAATGCCCACTATGCATGCCCATTTAGCGAGAAAGTGGGGCGACATGAATGCCCGCTATGCAATAAATGCACCTTTGCACAAAATAGCCCATGTTTGATTATGTTCCTTGAATGCAGTGAAGTTTGACTTGGAGATCCTTGACAAATCAGTGGAGATGATTGGGTGTCCTGTCAGCATGTTGAATATCACTTAAGCTCAAGCCCTTTCCAACTGCATCATTTTGTGATTTAGATCCAACTTTTATTACTCCTTTTGAAATTATTTCCCTTTGACCTTTTTCTTCCTTCCATTTGCCTTCTTGGGAATTCATTGTCCTGAAATGGATTAGACCCCCTTGTCGGTGATTTTGTCATTCTGGCATTTCTTCACATAGAACTGCTTGATTATGGTCTTGGACTTTCAGAGTAAATTCAAGATGTTACACTCTTCCTTGTAAATATCTGCACTTGAACTTGATATTCGAACCTTGAGCGCCTCAAACTGGATAACTTGAAATTTAGACGTCTTCAATACTAGAACTGAAATCTTAGGCCTTGCATATGTTCCTTGAACATCTTTAACTAGAATTTTCTCCTGCACAACAATATAAACAACATAAGAATCACATAAAAATTCCTTTCGTGTTTTCTCTCTCTAAAACTTTCTCTCTAAAAATCCTCATGCTTCTTCCTTTGATTCTTCAATTCTCGCATGCCCTTTCCTTATTCAAAGATTTTTCCCCAGTATTTATCTTCATCAATAGGCTTTTTATATGGGTGCGTATGTTCGAAAGGGTTGAAATTTGAACACTTGGGTCATCACATTATTTCCAATAGTTTAACTAAATATTGGATGAGAAAAATTCCAATATTTAATAATTCCAAATTTATTCCAATACCTATTTAGATTTTCCCGTGCCTATGATATCCATGTTTCATGATATCCTTTTAAATGACCTTGGGCACACATATTAGATATAGGGGAGGACTTCAATCTTTAATTTTACCCCTTTGGCTTGTCATCTCTAGCACATATATGATTAATATTAGAATTTTATCATTTATAATGTGTTGCTTGTCCATGTACAACTCATTGCCTATGTTCAACCCATGCGCGTCAGTGCATTTTAATTAGTGAAGGATTTTAATGTTTGCCACAATTTTTTAATATTCCTCCACAACTCTAATATTTCTCATGGAGCCCTTTCTCGTAGGTGCATCTTGATGCGAGTAAAGGTTTTTGAACTTTATAAATATTCCTTTGTCGTGTATTGGAGGATTAAACTTTTATAATTTTCCTTGCCCCGTGAATGCAAATTAATTTTTTGCGAAGCCTGTGAATGACTTGGGTTAAAACTTAGTTATTTTCTTTGACTTGGTGATTCTGCACTCTTAGCATGTTTGTGGTTCCTATGTAGACTTCCATCTTTGGAAAATTCCTTGACATGCTACAGGTTGCTCTTTGAGCGCATTCTAGGCCTTCTGATAGATTTTTATTCATTTATAATTCCTTTATTTCATTGTTTAGAAGCTTGCTGCGAACTTTTCATTATAAATGTTCCTTGACCATGTAGGAAATGTGTTAGAGAATGTTTTATTTACCATGAGGGAACTTTTTTCCTCATTCCTTGATAGTTGTTGAAATGCGTTGGGCACGATTTAGCATAGACGATGGAGTTTTCCATTTGTTCGCATTCCTTGACTGGCTTTCAAACACGATGAGCGCGATTTGAGACAGTAGACCAAAATTTTCATTTGCTAAATTTCATCACTTAGTGTATTCGACACTCGAGTGCGATTTGCTTTCTACCATGGAATATTTGTTTTTTTTTGAAAAGTTCCTCCATTCCATTGAAATCGTGTTGAACGCGATTTGGGCTTACCTAAGGACTTACATTAATTAAAATTCCTTCACAATGCTTGTTTCTCGTGCTGGACTGCGTTTTGGGGCTTCCGGCGGAATTTCACTTTGTTTACATTCCTTAATTCATTCTGATATGCGCTGGGAGCGTTTGAACCTTCTTGGCAAACTTTTTGACTTTTTCCAATTGCACAACCAACATGCAAATGTGCTTGAGCGCATTTTGGGTTCCATAGATAAGATAAATTATTAATGTCCAACAAGAGACCACCAAGAGGGTCTAAGGGACTGAAAGCATACACCAAGGCAACCGCCAACAATAGGAGCACCAAACGGTGTCCATGGAAAGAACAAACAAGAAAGTAAAAGAACCAGCTGAAGACCCAGAAAGAGCAGTTAGAGGCCCGTTTTGGATGAGAAGTAATCCAACACCGAAGGATACGGTCCAGGGCGAGGAGAGAGTGAGCCCCAGACTGTCTCTGAGTAGCTCTAGAGGTGAGGTGCTACTGTCGAGTGTGGCCTCTACGAGGTCTCGCAGTCCTGGTGTGACCAGAAGAAAGAGGACCGAGAGGACGCTTCGTGTCCCGGGCCAGGGACACTGAAGTGAAATAGGATGTGATAAGCTGATCGGAGGTTTGACTCGACGGGAATTGAAGCTGTAGGGTGTGGTCGTGAAGCCGCGTGGCCTCTTGTGGAAAAAGAGCAAGGCACCGCTGATCGGCGTATCTGAAGGAGGAAAGGGATCTGTACTCTCTGAACAAGCAATGAAACCTTCCACTGATCTCGTAGTAAATGGGGCAACGAAAGATAAAGTGTGTCTCTATTTTCGCCTCCAACAAAGTGCAAAGGTGGCAGATCCGGTTTGCTCTGTCACTGTGGTGGTCCGTTTGGATGTGGAGCCGGTGGGAGCCTACTCTGAAAGACCCCAATGAAATATGAAAAGCATGACTCCAGTGGCGAGCCAAGTACAAAGGGCGCACAATGATCCCATCCTGAATATCCATATAGTGCTTTGCATAAAAGGACATCCTTGGACGGAGCCCCCCTGGGAGGGTTACTCCATGTCGTAATAATATATTGCCTTTAAATGTCAAGTCTGGCATGCCCATTCAGCTCTTGTTGGGAGGGAAGGTGGTGAGCAAAGGCGTCTAGAGAGAACTGAAAAGGGGGAAGACGATCAATCGCAATCCCCATGGAGAGAGAAATCTTGGAGGAAAGCCTCGAGCTCATCAATGTATATGCCAAACAACGTAGGGGAATGAGGACAGCCCTGCTTCACCCCAATGGTGCTCTGAATCGGGTCGGAGAAACCTTGTGGGGTCTTGAACCTGCCCACCACGCTCTCGTTAAGCCTCATAATAGCCGTAAGGAGAATCTCGGAAATCCCAATGTTTCTGGGCCTTTGAAAAAGAGCTGCTCGAGGAGTAGAGTCAAACGCTTTGCGAAAGTCCGCAAACCAACAGTAGACTTTCGTCGAGTGGTGCTGGGCCTCCTCAATAATAGTCCGCAAAGTCAGAATGTAGTACATGGTCTGGAAATCTGTACGGAAACCAGCCTGCCCCCTTGCACGGCAATGCCGCCAATCAAGCTCCCTAGATGGAATAGTGTTCAACATGGTGGCATAGAGTTTCGAAAAAGTGTGCCCAATCATGATGGTTCTGTAGTTGCTGGGGTTCAAGATTGCCCCGGTCTTATGAATCGGGTAGATGATGTGCCGAGACCACGAACCAGGGAAACTAGTACAAACCACTCTATTAAAGTGCACTGAGAGAAAGGAGCCCAGAACACTGATACCAAGTTTGAATAGCTCTGCTTGGAACCCTTCCTCATCCGCTGTCTTGCTGCTACTCATGAGTCTAATTGCCTCACAGATGTTGGAGAAAGTGAAGAGATGGCAAGAGGGCAAAGGAGTGAGGTGGAGAGAGGGCTGGCCGGGGATGTCATAGAGAGTGGAATCGTGTGAGATCAGAGAGAGAAAATCTAGGGTGGATGGGGGGGAGGGTGGTGAGGGAACAAAGTGCGCCAGAAGAGCTTGGGGGACTGTAGGAGAGAAGCACAGAGGGATCTGCATTGCAGCGTGAAGTAAGACCGCTTCTCGTGGCAAAGGAGATGGCGGTGGGGGAGCCTCAACTAGGTGAAAGAGTGAGAGTGAGCGGAGAAAGCTGAATAAACCAAACGGTGGAAAGACTTGCAATCCTCATCAAACCATTGATTCATAGGACAAGTGTTCTTGTGCTTGGGGCTGTGAGATATGGGGTGGTGCGGTGAGGAATGGAGAGGAGAGCTAACTCCCAAAGTGTGGCCGCAAGTAAGTCGAACATGGAGGAAGCATCTCTGTACTCGGTAAAGGGGGCCTGGAGAAGGAGCTGTCTGAAATGGGAAACAAAGAGATCACGATCGTTCTCAAGGAAGCAAAAGGAGGTGTGGGTGAGGGTCTGTACGGAAGGTAGGGGAGGGGGGATGGGTAAGGGGGGTAGTGAGACTTTGATGGAAAGGCCGAGGAGGGCGTGGTCAACCAGGGGGAGGCGTGAGACGGTGAAGTAGCAGATGGAGTTAATGAGGGAGGCACAGGAGAGGGCGTAGTCCACAACACGTATGCCACCACAGTGAGGCCAGTAGGTGAAGGATCTAGACCCAGGAAAATAGGGGAGCCCATTTAGAATCACCAAGTCCGAGGACTCACAAAGCTGGAGAAGCTGGCGACCATATCTCGTAAGGGGACCACGACTGTCCTCAGAAGAGCGCTCTAAACCCAAGGTGATCGAGTTTCTAATGTCCCCTTCCCAGCAGTAGGCCATTTAGATGCCTGATTAGTCTATCTATCCATCCGGATAGACTAATAGACTAAGTGTGTTATAAAGTCACTTTATGTTTTGAAGTTACTTTATGTTATAAAAGTGAGTTAAGTGAGCTTTTATCCCACATGGCTTAGTTTGGTGTGCTTGCACTCACTTTGAGGTTATAAAAGAGAAAAGTACATCTCGGAAAAAGCACCATGAAATGTGAAGAGAAATAAGAAATATAAAATTTGGTTACTCATGTGACTGGTTCATTTCTAAGGATGCAAACCCATTGGAAATTTGGAGGTTTGACGCAAACCTAGCCTTCTAGAGTGAAATCATCTAGGTTTCACCATTGGAATTCAACGAAGTGGTAACAAGAAATCTTCCTTATACAACATTGTTTATCAGAGTAAATGATTGAGAATAGGTGATTCAAGTAGAATATATATATGCAATAGTTGGCCCGCATTGCAGTGAACAGAAGTGGAATAGATATTATATGTGTAACCTTGCTTACAGCATCCACGCACAGTCCCATTCATTGGGCTCGCAGGTTATTTGACATCCAAGGTTCACTCCAGTCAGATATCTACGACAGCTGTAATAAACAGTCTCATGCTCACATGACTATCAAGAAGTGGCGCCAACAATATTATAAGACTCTTGAGAACCAAATAACTGCAGTGTACGCACCTCCCTCACCATTTGCGGCAGCTAAGAAAACTGACTAAACACAGGTCTGTAGCATGCAACTGCAAGTGTCACGTGACTCCAACAGTCGCCTACCCAGTGTTTGCTACCTGTCCCCACAGGAAACCTCACACCTGGCACAGTGTAGTTAGGTTTAAGCCATGGTGGTGATTGTGATCAGTCATGGCAGTATTATTGACCATTTCAGCTGGTAGTATCGGGGAGGGAGAATAAGGAGTGTTACCATTTGGGAAGCATGGTGACTGGTCCAGGACAACAGTGATTTGAGGATGTTTGCAAACAGCTTCCACCTTTCATGAATAGCAGTTCTCATCTCTACACAAGAGCGTGGAGACTCGGTTGGTATCTTGAGCCTCTGCTAGCTAGTTGAATATTGTCAATTTGGAAACGATATATATATATATATTGTATTTCCTATTCCTTGTTGAAATATAAATTATCTAGAATACATTCTTGCATGAGAAGTTCAAACAGTGCGTAAACCTTGTAGTGCATTTGAATACGTTTTGTAGTCATTTGGTAGAAGTAATGGTGAGATGAAATTCATATAAGAACACAAACAAAAACAGTACGTATCTAAAGGAATTTTCTGGCATGCTGTGGTAATAACTAAGTAGTGATGTTGTGGGAAATTGGGGCTGAATACAATCAGTTAAACTAGTTCAGAAAATTGCCTCAGAAATTGGCTTAGGAACATTTCAGTGGTATCAGAGCCAATGGGCTTGCCAACCTAGTGGGCATTTATTTACAATTTTGGGTAATGCTATCCAGGCATGCACAGTAGACACAGGGAATATCATTTCAAACATAACAGGGCTGAACAGGGACAGTCTGGACCATCAATATAGGTAGATATTGAGAACAGTCATACAGAGGAGGATGAGCATATTATTTTTGAACAGGGCACTCGAGGTGTAGGCATGGCATATGAGGATAGAGAGGTCAGAGAAACAATGAGGGCTCTTTGTGAGGGACAGGACCACATTGCTGATGTGGTACACCAGCTCACGGGGGTTATGCAGCAGTTGACAGTGACAGCCAGAAGGCCCCAGAGCCATCACAGTGGTGGTAGTAGTGTAGCAGGGTCACCCAGAGTTGCTAGAGCAGCCACTCGCACTACAAATAGGCCCCTTATGCCTATGTTCATAGGGAATAATGCCAAGGAAGTAGCCTAGCCCGAGGTAGCAGCTGGACTGTCGAATAATGTTGTAGCCACACATTACGAGTGGGATATGTTACCTGACAGAGTCAAGGCTGACTTTACATTTGTTCAGTACATGACACAGAGGAGGGATTTTGGCAGAGCACATCAGGATAGGAGGCCTAGGGGACCGAACATGGACCTTAAACATGCTATGAATAAATTGACCCTCCCAACTTTTGATGGCAGCGGTAAGACTTCCACAAGAGCTTGGATTCACAAGCTAGATGCCTTCTTGACCCTGAAACCCATGTCAGAGACATAGGCGATTAAGTTCACAACCATGCATTTAGAGGGTGCAACATATGATTGGTGGCATCATGACCTTGTCACCCAGGATCACAGGTTGATTGCATCTTACGAGATCTTCAACACTAAATTGATCACCCGCTTTGACCGGAAGGACATTCAGGTCTACTACAGGGAGTTAGCCCAGTTGTGACAGAGTGGATCATTGGACCACTATTTCGATGAGTTTCAAAGGATATCTATCATGGTTCCGGATATGGTAGAGAAGAGGAAGGTAATGCTGTTTATTGAGGGACTACAAGACAGATTCAGAGGGCTGGTTAGAGTTCTCAAGCCAGACACACTGGATGACGCCATTAAGTTGGCACATGACTTGGACTCGCCATTGGCCATCCTACAGCCACCGAAGAAAACCTTTAAGGGGTCTTCTTCCTTTAAGAAAAATAAAAATCAGAATAAGATCACGCCTCCTAGACTTGACTTCGAGACTCGGAATGAGTTGAGAAAGAAGAAATTGTGCTTCACATGGAGAGAGCCTTGGGCTTCGGATCACAGGTGCCTTGGGAAAGGCCAGGTACACTACATTGAGGTGGTATCCGATGATGATTGTGAGCAGCAGGAGGGCAGTGATGAGGAGGCTTAGGAAGAGCATTCAGCAGAGGGGAAGAAGAGGGAGGTTCACCGTGGGCAGCCCCCTATTACTTTGGCATCCCTCTTGGGTATTCTCGCATGTCACCCCTTTCGCCTCAAGGGGGTAGTCAGAGGACAGTGTATCATTTGTCTTCTAGACACAAGGGCAACACATAATTTCATCAGCACCGGTTTGGTTTCCAGGAGATGTTAGCCAGAAAGACTACTTTATTATATGTCGTGTATTAGTTATGTTGTTTTGATAGTAATTAGATATTATCGAAGGGCAGTTGGGTTGGCCGGTGACGTTTGGTCACACCCCTTCGGGCAGATAAATATGTACCACCTACTGGTGAAGGATTATTATGGATTATTATGTGAATCTACTTGCCAGTCTGGAATGATTAATGAAAGTATTTATTATTCTCTGATATATTCTATGTTTGTTATATTTCCTGTACTATGCCTGTGCAATACTAAGTTTACCCCAGCGGGCAAACAAGAGAGGACTCCCGATAGATAGCATTTCGGAGTTTGAGGTAAAGGTGGCCGGGGGAGACTTGTTGAGTTGCACAAGAAGGATTTCAGGACTCCAGATTCACTTTGGAGATTATCTCCTTGTTGAGTTGCACAAGAAGGATTTCAGGACTCCAGATTCACTTTGGAGATTATCTCCTAGAGGCAGATTTCTACGTCATAGACTTGGACAGTCTTGACACCATCCTAGGCATGCAGTGGCTACAAACCCTAGGGAGCTATACCATCAATCACTAGCTGAAGCAGTTAGAGTATATGCATGGTGATCAGTTGGTTACGCTTAAGGCCATGACAGATAGTGGATCACGAGTGGTTTTAGCTCACAGGATGGAGGCCATCATCAGACACAGTTGTTTTCGCTCTCGGGTCAACAAGAATAGTTGCATAAACACACATTAACTGATAAACATGAACACAGGAAAGTATTGCAATTCGGGCCATGACAGATAGTGGATCACGAGTGGTTTTAGCTCACAGGATGGAGGCCATCATCAGACACAGTTGTTTTCGCTCTCGGGTCAACAAGAATAGTTGCATAAACACACATTAACTGATAAACATGAACACAGGAAAGTATTGCAATTCGGTAAACATAAAGTATTCAGAAAACCAAATCATGTCATTCACACTCAGAGCAATGTGTACATATAACCTCCGAAGAGACACCACCGAAACGTCACGTCGTAACGGTTCACACTCTCGGTACTAACTGCCGAGATTAACATAAGTTTATTACACAACACCCGTACATACAAAATATACCGACAACATCATCCCCTCCAAAAAACAAGTCGGCTCCGACGACTTTTACAAAATATAACATAGACAAAAATGAGCCTACTACAAACTACTCAGGAGGGGGCGTAGGAAGCGTCCCTGATGATGATGGCGCGGCTGTGGCTGTGCCGGAAGTGACTTTAGCCTGCAACTCGTACACTTGAGTTGTCCGAAGCTGTAAGGCCTGTTCTGCCCTCATCTTATTAAGCTCCATAGCCTTCCGAACCATGCTAGCTGCCTCGAGTACTGCCTTCTCCTTCGCATCCACAGTCTCCAAAGCAGAACCAAGGCGAGTTTCAAGAAGAGCCCGCTCAGCACGCTTAGTCTCCAATGCAGCCTGTAAAGTCTCCAACTCTGACCCCATAATACTCCGCTTAGCCGCCCAAGACTCCCTCTCCTGAACCACTGCAGTCTCCAAGGCTATAAGACGGGAAGCTGCCTCTGCTGCCAATCCCGTAGCCTGATGTACTGAGGAAGCATGCTCTAACCACCTGAGAGAAATACTCCTCTCGAAAGGCCTGTTCTAACTCTCGGATAAGACCGTGAATTCGGCTCTCGCCCACCGTCGCACTAAGAGCCCAATCCTCCAACATTGTAAGAGACTCCTGAGTAGGCCATCCCCTAGCCTCAAAGCACTCTGCAAATGCCTGTGGACAGCCAACCCGCACAAAGGTCAAGAGGCGCTCCAACTCTTCAGCAACCCCCTCCTGAGCCTGAAGCTTTGTTGAGGCTATGACCCGCTGGGCTCCAGCAGCTACTGCGGCTACATCCGCCAAGTACTGCTCCAACACTTTCTGCGCGGACTCCCTCGCTGGCACCGCCCTCCGTGACCCTGTTAGGGCTGGTGGCTCCGCACTAGCCTCAGCTTGCGGTCTCTGTCCCTCCATAGGAACTTGTCTCTCGGATATCTCTCTCTCCTGGGCTACTGGCTCTTCTCTTGGTGGCGACATCACTGCATCCAGGTCAATAACTTCTGAAGGCCTCTCTAACACTACTCTGGTAGGGGAAAGTGAAATGGGAGCTGCCACTGCTATCGGGGGTAATGTGAACTGCTCCAACCATGACAGCACTGAAGAGTCCTCATCCCCCGTCGGCAACGCTCGAGCCGGCTCCTCCAATACCCCTGGCCCAACTCGCACAATGGCCTCAGTACCAACAACATCCAATGTAACCTGCTCTCGCGGCGGTGTCTGCTCCTGCTCTAAACCTCCAACACCATCTTTGCTAGTCTGTCCTGGGTCAGTTGGCTGAGCTGTAGGTGGCTTGGAAGCTTGACCCGCCGGGTGTAGCACAACAGGGGGCCGGAGCTCTCCGAACTGTGGCACGAGTACAGCCTCCAATGTGGTACCGAACGGTACAGAGGGCCCCGCTGCAATAGTCGCCAAGGGTACTGGTGGCGTGAATAGTACAAGAGGTGGTGCACTCTCAGATGATGGAGTTGGAGCTAATGCACTTTCAGATGGTACCTCTGTATCGAGAGTGTCAGAATCTCCCACTGCAACACTCTCGCTGCCTTCCTCCAAGTCCTCACTCGACTCCTCTCGGCCACTGTCCACATTCTCCCCTTCCGACTCTGAGAGGACTTGGCGCTTCCTCTTTGACCCTGTCTGTACTCCGCCAGCATCCAAGTGACGCCAATGAAAGATAAGAGGCTCTCCCGTAGCAATATCAACTGGCTGTGGCCTCAGCTTCTCTGATGGAATCTGCTCTCGGGCAGCATTCAGGAACAACCCGATGGCAATATGGGGCATGTAAAATGTCCGATGCTGCAGAGTCATGAACTCATACAACCTCTCCGCCATAACTGAAGCCCAATCGTACATCGTACCATTACGGATCCCGTTCATGAAAATGAGATGTGTAAGGGCAATGTCGGAGGCCCTACTAGCCCCGGTCAACCTGCTCTTCACGATGTCCATCAGACACTGCCACTCTCCTGGAGCCACAAATGATTTCTTGATTCCCCGATTCTTTGAAGAAGCGCCAGCCAATGACTCCAACTCACTCTGAGACAGGTTTCTGGAAACCAGCTTAATGTACTTTTCCTTTTCTTCGCGGGACAGTTTCCTGGGCTTTAAATCTATTTTCTTCCCGTGCATGCCAGGTATGCCAAAAACCCTCGATATCTCCTCGGCAGAAAATGAAATTTGTATCTCAATGCCACAATACTTCAGAGTGCTACGCCGGCTATCCCGATCGAATGTATCAATCATGCCTCGGAGAGGTCCCTCGTACTCTCTAATGGAGGGCAAAGGCATCTGAATTGCCCAGTGTACTGCTCTTCGAAGCTGTCCCTTCAAAAAATGTGCGTCTGGAGCGTTATCCCACCATGTTCGGCACTCCACTCCGCTCAAACCCTCAAATGTCACAGTCTTCCAAGTAATCTCTTCCTTTTGTACGTGTGGACGGTGCTTTCTGGCAGTATCCATGCTACCAGTAATGCGGACTCCAGACTGTGAAACCCTTGGTCCTCTGCTGCTACTGGCTGGTTTTGAAACCTGTAATTTCTGTCTCCAAGTACTATGCTGTTGTGATTCCATACTACTGTGTAGTGTCCAACAATAACGGTCTTAACCGTTTTTTTTTTTGGAAAGTCTTCCTCTTACCGTACAAATCAACTTCCTTCAGCCAATGTACTTTTTCCAATATGCAAATATGTAGCAGCTCCGGGTCTCATCAACTGGTCACACTCTCCAAGGGTTGATAACTAAACCGACTGGGGGTCTAGGGGGCAACGCCCCCAGCGGGGTCGAGGGGCAGCGCCCCCGCGGGGTCCTGGGGCAGAGCTCTATGAAACACCCTATTTTTGTGAATTTCGTCTGCTCCCATGCTCTTTTCCGCAAACCGCTTATGTTTTCCTTACTTCCTGCTCATGCCCTTCCCTTCGGTACCATTCGTTCTTCACTATGAACTACTTTGTTTTGTCGTTTTTTTTTTTTTTTTCCAATCCCCAAATATGCAACCGCACACAAACACCCTTCACCTGCCGTACACGTAAAACAAAATGCTTTTAACACATACCTCCTTATGTGATTGCCGTACGGGATTCAGAAACACCCCAATATAATGTACGGCTACATTCACTTGCTCTTTTTGCGTCCCTGTACAGCCGTACGGTCTTCACTGTGCAGACATTTTTGTGCTTTGTACGGACTCAATGCGGATGTACGGCCTTCCAATCGATATGCTATACGGACTAATAATGCTATACGGTCATGTCAGAAAACTCATGTTTTTTTTTTTCCTTTGTACGGATGTTATGCAGCGTACGGCGTGTTCAAGGCTTAATTATATGGGCCGTACGGTGCCGTACGATCATAGTATTACCACCCCGTTGGCGTACGGTCAAACCTCCTTTGCAATTTGACTACCGTACGGACGTCCTCGTTTCTAACATTTCTCGGTTCTATGTACGGACTTCCTATACCGTACGGTCTTTTAAAATGTTGAACATATGTGCCGCACGGTATCGTACGGACATTTTGCTCACTTTTATTTTATTTTATTATTATTATTATTATTTTTTTTGCTTTTTCAATTTTTTTTCTTTAAGTATCTGGCCCTCGCGGTGACATCATCGGCCGTTCGTGATACACTTTCAACTTCGAGCCGTTCACCGCGTCCGGTATTTCCCGTCCATCGAGGGTCCACAGCTTTACAGACCCATTTGTAGCCACCTCCCGAACTTTGTAAGGGCCTATCCATTTTACTTTAAACTTCCCAGGCTTGATTTCATTTCGGCCGTTGTATTTTAGAACCAACTGGCCCGGTGTAAATTGCATTCGTCGGAGATCCTTATCGTGCTAGACCTTCCTTCGTTGCTGCGTCGCTTCAGTGGCCCATTGTGCCAAAGCCCGTTTTTCGTCCAACTTATTTAAGAGATAGAGTCGTTCCCTCAGACTCTCCATATCTCCCAATTTATTCTCAATTGCAATCCGCAGGCTACGAACCATGAATTCTACCGGTACCACGGCCTCCTGTCCGTACATGAGTTGGAACGGTGTCTGCCCGGTGGTCACCTTGTAAGATGTTCGATAGGCCCATAGTACCGAGGGTAGCCTTTCTTCCCAATCCTCGCCCTCAACGCCGCAGGATTTGTAAATGACTCCAATCAGGATCTTATTAGTCGCCTCTACTTGACCATTCGCTCGAGGGTAGTACGGGCTCGAGAGAGTGTGAAAAATTTTGAACTCTGTCGTCAGTAGCTTGATCACATGGTTGACGAAATGTCCACCTCTATCACTCGACAACTGCAATGGAATGTCGTACCGCGTTATTATCTGCTGATAAATAAACTTCGCTGTACTTAGAGCAGAGTTATCCGTTAGTGCTCGTGCTTCCACCCACTTGGTCAGATACTCTGTTGCCACAACAATGTACCGACAGCGTCGAGCGCGGTTGGGCTTCAAAGGCCCCACAAAATCCAATCCCCACCGTTCAAACAATTCCTTTGCATGAGAGGGGTTAAGTGGCATGTAGTGTCGTTTGAGAGGTCTCCCTGCCCATTGGCCTGTGTCACAGCCGACGACCCACTCCCTGGCATCGTTGTACACCGTCGGTCACCATAAGCCTGCCAACAAGACTTTTCTGGCGGTGGTGTCGGGGCCCATATGCCCTTCGGCAGGTCCCTCATGAGCTTCTTTCAACAATCTTGGAACCTCTTCCTCCATTACGCAACGCCTCAATATTTGATTTGGACCCATTTTGTACAGCAGTCCGTTGATAAGCTGGAAGGTTCTGCTCCTCAGAACCAATTTTCTACGCTCTTCGGGGAGCATTCCTTCTGGAAATCGGGCCGTGGACAGGTACTCACCGATACTTGTGTACCACTTCAGTAGTACGGTGATGTGAAACAGGTGAGTATCTGGAAAGTCATCGTTTATTCCTACTGGAGGCTTGCCGGACTTAATTCGTGACAATTGGTCCGCAATCACATGACTGCGTCCTGGCCGTACAACAATTCTGAAGGTGAATTCTTGAACGAGCAGCAACCACCTGCTCACCCTTCCCTGAATGATGGGCTTGTTAACCAGGTACATCAAAGCCTGGTGGTCCACGAAGAAAGTAAACGGTGTCGCCAATAGGTAGTGCCGAAACTTTTGAACCGAGTAGACCATTCCAAGAGCCTCTCGCTCTGTAGTGCTGTAGTTCCTCTCTGCCCTCGAGAGTAACCGACTTGCAAAATAGATTGGGTGATCCAGCCCATGTTCGCCTTCTTGTGCCAGGGTGGCCCCGATGGCGTAGTTTGACGCATCCACATGAACATGGAACTCTCTGTCCCAGTCCGGAAATGCCAAGATGGGGGCTGCCAACTGTCTCGTTTTTAAGTCATCGAATGCCTCCCCTTGCTCCTTCGCCCAGACGAACGGCTCCCCTTTCTTCATAAGTTTATCCATCAGGTATGAAATCCGGGAAAAATTCTTTATGAACCGTCGGTAGTACCCGATATGGCCCAGGAATGACTTGACACCGGTTACGTCACTGGGAGCCTCCATTTCAATTATCACCCAGGCCTTGTCGGGGTCCGTCTTCAACCCTTCCTTACAAACGATGTGTCCGAGCAGCTTCCCCTGCGGTACCATGAAACGACACTTCTTCGGGTTGAGTGCCAGACGTGCCTTCCGGCACCGCTCCATGCACTCTCCGAGTGCTACGTGTTTGTCTTGGCTACTGAAAATGGACCAGTCATCCAGAAATGCTTTAAAATTCCCTCTCGACATCTTGTCAAAGATGTGCAGGATGATTCTCTGAAAAGTTGCAGGTGCATTACACAGGCCGAAGGGCATCCGGTTGTAGGCGTACACACCATCTTCCACTACAAAGGTGGTTTTTACCTTGTCCTCCTCTGCAATGGATATCTGGTTATATCCTGAAAACCCGTCCATGAAGGAATAGATCTCATGCCTTGCCACCTCCTCGAGTATGCTGTCTGTGAAGGGTATCGGGAAGGGATCCTTAATGGTCACCGCATTGAGACACCTAAAGTCTACGCAGATGCGGATTTGGTTAGCCTCTTTCTTCTGAGATATCATGATTGGTGACACCCACTCACTTGTGTCTACTCGGAAAATTATCCCCGTGTCCAGCATCCGCGCAATCTCGGTCTCCACCTTTGCAGCATAGTTTTTGTTCATCCTGTACGGCTTCTTCCGCACAGGTTGGGCTCCAGGAACCGAAGGGATGCGGTGCACGCAGAGCTCCGGAGGTACGCCCTTCAGGTCTTTATAATTCCAGGCAAACACGTCCTTATACTCTGTGAATATTTTGAAGGCTGCCGTTTTTAACACGGGATCCTAGTCATCTCCCACCAGGATAGTCTTGGGATTCTGCTCGTCCCTGAGATTTATTGTTTCCAGTTTTGCCTCTTTGTATTGGATAGGTTCTCCCTCCGAGAACACGTGGGCCGGGCTTACTCTCATCTGGGCTTCCCCCTCTATATATTTTGTGTACTCCGGAGGGAACTCGTTCGTGTTCTCTTCCGTAGGGAACTCATTCCCGATCTCCAGTATATTGCACGATGGCTGAAATACGTCGTAGTCACGCATTTGCTAGTGAAAGAGACCATCTAGTGAATCCGTATCTCCTTCTATCTCGAGTACCCCTTCATCGTTCGGTTCCATAGTTTCTTCCTCTCCGTCCATCCCGCCACCATCGGAGTCTGAGTCGGACGCCATTTCCTCTCCAACCATTTGTGTGGCGAGGTCTACCACAAATTTCCTCCTCCCTTTCTCGAATGCGAGGGTGTTCTTCTTCTAGTTGTGATTGGCTCGGGCTGTCACCAACCACCCTCTACCCAATATAGCGTCATACCCCTTCTGCTTGAGAGGGATTACGACGAAGTCTAAGGTGAAAGGCTGGGTTCCGATAGTCACCTGCTGTGCCATCAGCATACCAAGTGGTTTAATACCGTGCTAGTCGGCCCCTAACAGATTGAAGGTTGGTGGCCACAGCGTCGGTTTCCCCAAACTCTTCCAAGTTTCCTCCGGAAGGACATTGACGCCCGACCCTCCGTCAACGATGGTGTTCGTGAGGATTTTACCCAGGATACCCATTTCTACTACTACCGGGTTCCGTCCATGGTTTATTGACAACGTCATCGGGTCGGCTGCACAGCCGCCTGGGATCTCCGTTCGTTCCACCGTCGTAGGTGGCATGTTAGGCCCTAGGAATAGAGCTGTTTTTAGGTGTGGCATGGTCTCCAACAGGTCCTTGACGTTCACGGGTATTTCCATTTGCAGTATCTGCCGTAGTATACTTTGCTCCGCCAATTCTCGGTGAGAAGTGCCGGCGTCGGCAAGTTCCTTCCAGTCCTGTATCTCTTTTTCGATCTCGGCCCTCGCTTGTAGTACCCTCTGTTTCTCTGTCGGAGGTTGTGGGTACGTGGCCTTTTTGGCTTGGGCACGGGTGACTGTCAGGACCTTCTCAGTACCTCTACGTTCCAACTCCAGGATGTTACAGCCGGGCTTCGGACAATTAGCGTCCTCATGGTTGCCCGGTCCGCACCACCGACACAACTTCTGCGGAGTCGCGGCCTCCGTCTGACAATCACGGGCAAAGTGACCCCACTGATTACAACTCCGACATTGTATCATGGGTCTTCCCTTGGCATCATATTGGATCCGGGGCTTATTCTCATTGTTGCCTCGGCCTCCCCGGCGGTTATTTTTATATCCGCTAGATGATGCAACATTCTGTTGTCCACCCGTACCAGACGTGGAAGGTTGCTCCTGTGCATAGAGTACTTGTTGGCCTCTTGCCCTCAAGTTATAAGGACATTCTTTAAGGGGATGTCCTGCGATTTGGCAGATATCACAAAAAGCTTTTTTCGGACAAGACCCTTTTGTGTGGCCTGCCTCCTTGCACTCCGTACACCACACTGTATCTTCTTCGGCTTTGCTAGTACTTCCTTTGGCGGCTTTAAGTTCTCGCATCATACTCTCAAGGTCTTTTTGCAATGCGAGCACTTACTTGCTCGACCCGTCCTCACTACTTTCCGTCTCTGAATCATCATCAGAAGATGACCTTGTCTTCTTCGAGGTCTTACATTCGCTCTCGAGATCCATTGCTCGGTTATATGCATTACTATACGAAGTAGGCGGCACTATCTTCATTTTCTTTCGGAGGGATGTTTTGAGTCCCTCCACGAACCATCTCTTTTTCAATTCATCCACTGGGTTCGACTCCATTTTTCCAATGAGTTCTTTGAGTCGTCGGCCATACGCACGGACAGATTCATTCTTGGCTTGCTTCGTGTTGTAGATCTCCGCCAATATTTCATTATCATCCCGTAACAATTGGAACTCTGTCTGGAAGGCCTTTTTGACATCGTCCCATGTCGTGAGCCTTGTCTTGTCAATGTCCGAGTACCAATCAATGGCACTCTCCCGCAGTGTTGCAGGGAATGGACGGATCCATTCGTTCTCGTCAGTTACCCTGTGTGCAGTCCATATCGTTTCACACGTTCGACAGTGCCGAACTGGATCCTCCTTGGATTGCCTCGTAAATTTCGGTAACTTCTGCTTATTCACCGCCATGGTTGGCCGCGGTGGAGGCAGTGCACCGATACCATTCGTGCCCACACCTCCCTGAGTGCTGTGGGTAGTTTGGACTTGTGGTACTTGTCCTTGTGGTAGTTGCTGGGTTGGTGGTACTTGCCCTTCTCCTGGCACCGTATCGTGCGGGGTTCTCGGTTCCAATGGAGGGTCTGCTGGTGTGCTCGTGCCACCCTCTGCAGTATCACCCTCTCCGCCGGTTTGGTTCTCCGCGCTTGGTGTACGGAGACCCACCTCAAACCGTACTCTCTCCTCTTGGAGAAAGGCTCTTCTCGCCCGTGTCTCCTCAAGTAACTCTTCCCGACTCTGCACTCTCCGTTCCGGAGAAGTGAACTCTTCTTCGGCTTCTGCACCCTCCGTACCACTTCCGAGGTCCCCTTCGGGCAACCCTCCGGCAAGCTGGTCTTTGGCAAGTTGCCTGAGCCTACACCGACGTTCACGTTGCTGCGCGGATATCAAAGCCTTCTGTGCGGCTTCCCCTTCGTCATCTATCACTTTCTTACTTCAATCTTTATTTAAATTATTGGGCATCAAGACAGACTATACACATTGCTCAATCAAAAAGAACACGTATTTTTTATTAATTCATGTTGCTTTACAACATTCTCAATTGAACTACAATTGAATTTTTGTGTTCCGTTCCCCTTCGTCTCAAACTTCAAAAACTTTACTGTTTGTCATTTCCCTCCTCCCGACGGCGACGAAGATGCTCTTGGGCATGGAATGCACGGAGGATGTCCTGGCGGCGGTCCTCACGGTCAATTTCCTCTTGCCGAATACGTCGTGCAAGTGCTGCTTGTGCCAGCAACCGTGGAAGTTGGTTCAACAATCGATTCGCTGCAGGGTTCGCCCCAATCGCGTCCCACACTACGCCTGCAGGGACGTCTCCGTTCGTTGCCTCCCTTTGGACGTGAGTTTCAAGGGCTACTTGAAACAAAATTCGGAAGTCACGTGCCAGATTATTCTCTCCGTCGTACAACTCGGTACGGGCTTCCTCGGCTTCTGGGTTTATCGCACTAACGGGTAAGCCCATTATGCCTACTCGCCATCTGGCTATGTCTAGGCAATGGCGCCAGATGTTTTCCCTCTCGGGTCAACAAGAATAGTTGCATAAACACACATTAACTGATAAACATGAACACAGGAAAGTATTGCAATTCGGTAAACATAAAGTATTCAGAAAACCAAATCATGTCATTCACACTCAGAGCAATGTGTACATATAACCTCCGAAGAGACACCACCGAAACGTCATGTCGTAACGGTTCACACTCTCGGTACTAACTGCCGAGATTAACATAAGTTTATTACACAACACCCGTACATACAAAATATACCGACAACAACAGTAACATGGAGT
Organism: Chamaecyparis obtusa; assembly: GCA_027943335.1. Taxonomy (NCBI): domain Eukaryota; kingdom Viridiplantae; phylum Streptophyta; class Pinopsida; order Cupressales; family Cupressaceae; genus Chamaecyparis; species Chamaecyparis obtusa. The sequence goes on from BSBK01007276.1 coordinate 172,961, forward strand.
GGGCAGCCCAGTGCTTCATATCCTCCAGACCCTCATCGGAATATGATATATTGGCGGTGCAGAATAGAGCGAATGATATTGCTGGTGCCCTATCATCCATTCTCAACAGAGTATTGTTGACAGAGGATGTAACTACTTTCATTCACAACAAATAGGAGGAATTGAGGGAAACGTATATTCAGAGCGAATACCTTGCGCTCTGTGAAAATGGAAAGCTCGAGGGGAAATACGCAAAGTTGGAAGCAACTAGATTAATGAACGGGGTCAAATACCCAACTGTGTTTCGACCCGACTGGATTCGGTTGGTGCTTAGGAGAGTACATGATCCAGGAATGTGGCTAGCTAAAGGTCCAATTACTCCGATTACCAAAGGAGATTTCCAGAGAGTAACTAGGTTCAACACCATAGGGGAAGTGCTTACATTGAGGACAATTGCAAACGCCGAAGTCACACGGCTCACTGTAAGAACCCTTCACAGGTTCTCAATACTGTCTCTGTGGTTAAGCTGAACCTGGTTTGTTTTATGTGTAGTTTTGCATGGTTTTTGACAGGGTAAATAAGTCCGATGGAAATAACATACAACAGAAAATATAAAACAATTTGACTTTCTCTTTTATTTATCCTTTCAAGTAGATATTGCGTCTAATGGAAAAGCATTCAAAATCTCATTGACAACATTAAGATAAGGAGTAGACAATAAATACCATGGAATTTTTGAGGATTTATTTATTTATTAATGGCTGGCTGAAACAGTAAACATGGCACAGCTATCTATTGGACCACTAGAATGCCCTGAAACTTCAGCCACTGTCTAAGAAGCTAATGGCAGCACCAAAGGAATTTATTTCAGAATTTTAGAAGCCTTGTAGCATAAAAATCGCAGCCCCAGTAGGAATAACAGGCTGTGCTAAAAACCACAAAACTTCTGACAACCCGACAGTAAATGAATTGCTTGTTGACTACTGACAAATCTCTGAATATAACTTCTCTGTGTAAATCAATCTTGATTTTAGAATGAATTCAACTATAGCAAAATCATCTGGTATTTCACAGACTTTGATGCTACTGCACAAGACTCCCACATTTTCCTGTACCGATACTTGCAGATTCTTCACAAAAGAATTCTTCTGTTCAAACCCTTGGCCAAACCCTTCTCAGAGCAAAGAAAGAATATCAATATTCAGCCACGTCAAAAATGAGCACACAAACTCCTTATATCTCCCAAAAGCTCGAAATAGGGCTAAAACCCTCTACGGTGCGATTTTCCAAGTACTTGCGATTTTCAATAAATAAATTAAATTACTTATATAGTGGCATGATAAATATCTCAAATAAATGAAATACAATTTTGCCCCCCGCTCTCATGATGCTTAGATCCTTAGTTAAGTTATAAATTCAACATAACATTTATAACTTAATAATATAAAGTACACCATTAATATTTAATTAAAAAAAAATCAAATATTAATATTTCTCTTGATAGTTATCAAAATCACATGTCGCCTGAATTGGAGACAATAAAATAATGCTCTGCCACGGCTCAACCCTACTTACTAAAAATAGCAGGGGTCCATCTCTAACAATCTTGACTTACTAAAAATAGTAAGTTTCTCATACGGAGCCCTGGAGACCTCAAGCGAAGACCAAACCTGCTCAACTCTGTCCAAGGGTGAAGATGCAACCCACAAGAGACCCCCCTAACTATCCTCATCAGCCTACGAGGGTCAGTGATAGGCTAATCTACACATCTAACTGATGTCAATTAGAAGGGGACATCACCCTCACCAAGTCGAAATCCAATAGTCGTATGATGACTGTGACCGATATTGCAGATGATGGTGTCCGATTTGCTACTGTTGTCACCAGTTACAAAGTTTACTACTCGAGCAACCTCAATAGCAGACCAGGTCGTGCGATACATATCGCATAGGATCATGCATGATAATGCATAGTATGACATTTGCGCTATGCCAAGGAACCAGATATTTGAAAACCTTAAAAAGCTCGGTATGGTGAAGAAGTGTTTGAAGTATGAGACTTTGTTGGTATTTCTCTTTTTATATCAAAATTTCTTTCCAGGAATAGGTAAGGTTACCTAGTTGGCAGATAAATTGGTAATGGTTCAAATAGGTGAGATAGTTAACAGTTTGGGGAACCGGTTTAACAATGTAATGCCTGATTACTGAGGCTTATCAGCTAAGAATGCATCAGAGGGAAAGAATTCGTTCGACCATTGTAGAGGAGTACATGGATGAAATATGCTTCCTGGTGAGCACTGATCACTGCATCATCTAGGTTGTTGAGCCTAGGACTGAGTATGCACCGAAACTTGGTTACGAGATCACAACCAAGACGTCCAAAGCTTAGGCCGATGCATTTCAAGAAAGTAACTTGGATCTTTCTGCCAACTGGTTTGGCACTTACGAGGAGATTAGTGCAAGTTTGCTGTAAGGAAGATGGAAATCTTCTATAGTTAAGGAAGGAGAGCTGAGGATAAGGGCACTGCTGGAAGTGCAAAATCATTTGAGCCTGCTAGAGGCAACCAGTCAAGCTGATCTGTACAAACAGAGTTTTAACATTAGGAAGAGGATTGGTCAAGTCTTGATAGGCGAAGTTGATGCAGTTCATGATGAAGGGGTCGCCATCTGGTCAACGGTTCTGAAACAACATCAAGCCGAAGCTGAATGTCAAAAGACCGCAGTGCAACCAGAAAAGGACAGTCAAAGGAAAGGGCATTCTGGGAGTTGAGACACCGGTCCAAGCTAAGTCTACAACTGAACCGGTCATTGTAGACATCATCGAAGATACGTGTGGTGATCTAACTCCACCAACTATCCTTGCATGTCCAGAAAAAGGTAAAGCTCAAACCCTAACGGTAGATGATATAGTTGATGAAATTCTGGACTTTGGAAAAGTGACCAATGCTGCAAAGTGGTTCAGTGCTTTAGGCATTGTTGATAAAGAGAAAATTGAAATTGCATTGTTGGAGAGCTTTCTAGATTTCAACCGGGGTCGTAGGGACTACTGGCCCCACTTCCTTGCTGAACTGAACAAAAGGCTAATGAGCAAATGGAGAGCCAGTCTAGCACAAAACAATAAAATTGTAAGGGTGTTAATATTTTGGCCTTTACAACCAATATCTAATGACTTGGAAATTTCGATATGCATAAATAATAATATTAAATATTAGGGAATATTTAATATTTATTGTTTATTAATAAGATCGATTTTATATGCTTAAATGGTTTAATCTAAATAATAAATTAAAAGGGGTCCAAGTCGTCCTCTTGGGTAAATATATTTATTATTTAAATTGTCCAAGTCAACCTCTAGAGGAGGCACTCCATTTGCATATATAAGTAAATCGATTCTTGGAGAAGACATATCAAAAACATAACATATTTTCTTCTATCCAAGAATCAATCATCCTTGAGCGATTTGGATCTGCTATGCATGCCTAAATCGAGCATCCTAGAGTGGAATTCGGCAAGCTTAGTATTGGGTGGACTTTATCAAGTGCTGGCCCGCCCTTTGTGCATTGAGCAAAATCTGTCTATATGCTGAAGCGAAATCTGTACTAAAGCGAATTCATACATTAGCAGCTGCGAATTGTATTAAAGATGTTGATCCACCTTTACATGCGATTTCTATTATAAGTGGATTAATACAGATCGTAGGGCAGATTTGAGTTTAGTTTCAGCCTATCCAAGGACACACAAAGTACAGATTGGTGACAACTCGGAGAACTCAGAGAAGCCCTAGGCAGGCTAACTCGGGTCATATCTAGAAGGAATTGAAGGATCAGATTTAAAGATTCCAAGGACGGATTTCAGAGTTACAATCTGGGTACTATCTCTCCTTCTTTGTGATTATTTTGTTTTTATCCCGTGCTTAGTCTTGAAAGACCTCTATAGTTTGATCATTCCTTGATAAATCTGGAAAATACTAACATGGTATTAGAGCCTAGGTAGAGAAAAAGATCAATTTTCAGATCTAGGAATACAAAGTAACTCTTTCAAAGCTAAGAATGGCAACCGGGGTTTGGCCCGGAAATAGTAATTTGACTTGACTTCTTATTACGAGGTTTTGATTTGCAATATCTTTGGTTGCCCTCTATGGGAAAACTTATTGGTTCTCATTGGCTGGGAAGATATGGGTAGAACTCAAGGTTGTGTCAAATACAATTCGTGCATGTTTGAAATTTACCTTTTGACCTCCTTGAAAATTTTAAATTGCCTTTCCTTATTGGATCATGACGGAATCTAAAACTTTGTAAATGAACCTAAGTCTCAGAAGGAGCTGTTAGGGATTACATAAAACTCTGACCATATTGATTTAAAGAAAGTAGATCATCTTGAGTTAAGTGCGTGGCATGTATGATTTAGAGGGAGTATAATCATGGGCTCTAGTGTTGTACTATAAACTCCTTTCTTATATAGGACCATAGCTGGTTAATGTCATAACTAATTCCTGTCATATCTAGCTGATTATCTGATATTAGGACAACTAGATGGGATGCATGTTTCACATTCTGTTGCAATATACCTTCGTATTGTTTGACATATGATGTATGGGAACATTAACTGTTTCACATTGGTATTCACATACTGGTTTTATGCATTTGCATTGGCATTATTAATTTGTAGGAAGCACACTTGGTATATTAACCTTACATCATTGACTCATGTTGAGATATTGGTTTATGATATACCTTGGCATGTACGTGTTGAATTATCATTATTTGTAGAGAATATGATTCTCTGTTAATAGCTGATTGGATCAACTATTTGGAATGTCTGTTTAGCTGATTGACATAACTAATTTTAATAGCATTCCTTGCCCAGGCATATGTTATCTTTTACGCGGTTATAAAGGAACATTCATTGCAGATTGTTAGCCTTTTGATATATAGGCACATACATCGGCTGCATATTGCCATATGTTTTGCATTGGTTATCTTCTATTTATTGGTTGTTCCAATTAACCGATTGACCTCCTAGTGCATATTATCTTTTTTTAAGGCATATTTTCAGATTGCCCTTCGATTATTGGTTAGATTCAAGCTACCAAGAATCATACCTTGAGAGGGAGTTTTGATCTTGTTAGAGGAGATAGGATTATCCAGAAGGAGTAGGTCACCTTGAGTAACATATATCTTGGTATGACTTAATTATGGGTATGTGGTTTAAGAGGCAGTTCAATCATTGCCTCACTTAATTTTGTGTAATGAACTCCCTCCTTATGTCATGTTGAATACTTGCTATGGAAGCATACTTTGCATTAACATATTTTTGTTTTGTATGTATGGATGCATACTTTACCTTAGCATATGTCTCACTTATGTATGGGATCATTCACAACTGATTAGCTGCATACCCTGCATCAATTATACTTATGTTATGCATGAGGAGCATACATTGCATTATGAATAGTTACATTGACATATTTTTGTTATGACACATGTTATACCTTACGTTGTTGATTGTTCATATAACTGATTAACTATTTTCTTTATTGATGCATGGGTGCATACATTATTGGTTAATGAATGTTGGAACATACTTACATTGGCATATCTTGTGTATGTTACATTTTACAATTGGCATATTTCTTGGGAACATACATTATGATACTTAGAGATAATGTTGTTGTATACATGGAAGCATCCGTTATATGGATATATGTTATCCTTTATATATGCTTTGCTATTGATGATATATATGTGTGAATGCATTTCTTTGTAGAGGGAACTATATTGCATCTTGCTATGATCACATTGCACCTGGTTATATGTTGGACTTATGTGATTACTCTTATGCCTATGGCTAAGACTTGTCTATGGATACTGCATGAATTATGCTTGTTCTATGAGAGAACTGCATTTGGATATTGGTTATTACATTTAGTATACTTAATATGAATGTATGGAGCATACGTCATTTGTATACTTTAGCATGTATGTATGGAGCATACTTTAGTGGCTTATTGTGTATGTATGGATCATACTTTCTTTTATAGCGGAGTCTATATTTATTGATTATAGCTGAGACTATATTACATGTGGTTCTATGTGTGAACACATTCTCTTTACATTGAACTTGATTCTTATAAGATCATATTGGTTACTCATATGCTTATGTGGATTCATGAGATAAGATTTTGATTATGAGATACATTTGGTTATGGTTGATTCATTTGGTTACACTTATGCATATGGCTAAGTTGTTTCTTATGAATTGGATACTTTGAGAATATCATGGATTTGATATTTCTCTTATGGATCAAGGATCCATTGTTGAGCATTTGGTAGACATCATGGACTTGATGTCTAGAGACCATTGCTTTGAGCATTTGGTGAATATCATGGACTTGATATTCGTTAGACCAATGCTCATGATATCATGGACTTGATATCTCGGGAATCAAGGATCCACATCTGAGGAATTGGTGGACATCATGGACTTGATGTCGATAGGCCATTACTCCTAGCACTAGGTAAATATCATGGACTTGATATTCGTTAGACCAATGCTCTTAACTTCATGGACTTGATGTTGTTTTCATGTCATGGACTTGACATTTCTTGAGTCTTGGTGACTTGTGAATTCAATTATCCACAAATTGGATGGTATACATCATGGACTTGATGATACCATGAATATCATGGACTTGATATTCTATTGGCTGAGTCAAGAGGACTCGTGGATCTAAGTTATCCAAAAACTGGATAGAAAACATCATGGATTTGATGGTTGACTCAAGATGACTTGTGTTTGGAATGAATGCTGAATATATCCTATGGGGGAGTATTGGCAGCCAATTTGTAGTAGTTGTTGTTGCATTCATGACTGTGATTGTCATTGATGTCAACACAATGATCTTCTGGAGATTTGCAGAGAAGCAGACAATGTTTGAGTTAGCGCACTTGGGATATTGAAGATGAAGCTATGCGAAGTTGAGGACTTACTTTATGATGTTTTATAAGATCGTGGTTAAGAGCGCAAACAAAAATTCATTTATTCATGACAGTTATGAGGAAATCAGTGGAAGTAGTATTCAGGCAATGTTCTTGAGTAGCAGTTTGTGGAAATCGGATGATAATTTTTAATCAGGATGGAATCTGATCATGCGCAATTATGAGGCAGTTGAAGACATGATGTTAGTGACGTAGACGTGAGCGCAAGATCCGAGGTCGCATGAGTGAAGAATTATCTTAATTGAAAGCCGACAGTTTTGTGGAATTTTTATGTAACGTGTGGAAACTTTTATTTTGTAATTTGTATGCCGACTTATTTGTAATTACTTGAGTGTGGTATAAAGGAAGGAATGTTTTCCTTGTTGTAGTGTGTATGTGTAGTATGTAATGTAAGTGTGAATGAAGAAGTTGTGAAAACGAAATTGTTGAAGAAGGATATGTGAAGTATAGAGATTTGGTATTGAGATCTGAAGGAGCAGTTGGTGCGGTTTGGCACAGTAAGAGGAGTATTGAATTGTTGAGATCAGTAATCTTTTGGTATTATTCTATTGAGTAATACAAAGATCAGTTGGACAGTGAGTTCAGTGATCTTACTTTGAAGCTGTTTGGGCAGTGGGTCCTTTTGTCTTCCATAACTCCTAACAGAGTTAGAATCTTTTAACAAGGATTCAAAGTCTCCTAATAGGGACTCATATGTACTGAATGTATTTCATAAGACTTCTAATAGAGTCCATCCTCTCATAAAGAACTTTCATATTAGTGCACCTTTTGTGGGCATCATTCCCATCGGGGTTTACTCTTTGATAAAGAGGTTCCCTAGTCAACATATCTTGTGTCATTGTGTTATTGTGCATGTACATCTTTCTATGGTTGTTGATTACTTTACTTACATGGTTAAAATCTATTGAAGTTGATAAAAGTTATATTTGTCTGATAACTGACTCACCCTCTCCTCTCAGTTATCTTGGTGGACTTTACTTTCTAACAATTGGTATCAGAGTAGCAGGTCCTTGAAGGAAAAGTTTAACAGCTTAAGAAGATCCATGGCGAATCATTTCAGGAAAGAAAGCCCTAAGTCTGATCGAGTAAATTTTGACAGATAGAAAGAAAAGATGAAGACACACCTACTTTGTTTAGGAGCAGGTTATTGGTTAATTACAAAGAATCAGAAGACTATCATTGATGAGGATAAGATTAAAGATTGTACAAATGAAGAGAGAGATCTATTCATGTGTAACATACTTGCCAGAGAAGCCCTCTTGTCAGCCCTTCTGGAAAATGAGTACAGTGAAGTAAAATATCTAAAAACATCTCGTGAAATTTGGTTAGCTTTATAATCTACTTTTGAGGGTGATCAACATGCAAAGAAAGTCAAATTACATAATTGGATATGTGCATTTGAAGATATAAGAATGATGGAAGATGAATTTGTTAGAAGCTATATTGGTAGAATGTTAGAGATTGTTGCAGGTATAAAATCTTGTGGAGGAACCAAGATAGAGAATGAAGTGATATGGAAAATTCCGAGGACATTGACTCCTGCATTTAAGCGAACAACACAGATGACTGAACAAGTTATACCTTTCACTACGAACTTTACCAGAGAGACTCTTTTTGGAAGATTGGAAGTAGCAGAAATGAACTTGAGGCTATTAGGAAACTTACCTAGAATGGAGACAACATTCGGTGCTCTTAGTGTTCGCCCTACTTTGTCAAGAAGTATAAGTGTGAGCGGAGATTATGCTAGCAACAATAGATCTAGAAATGAAGAAGACAGGAAAATTGAAGAAGGTATTGCCTTGCTTGTGAAAAGAGAACCAGACCGTAAGAAAATTTTTAAATGTTGGACTTGTCAAGAATATGGTCATTTTGCATCTCAATGTCCTAAGAGAGTTAAGAAGGATAGAAACAACTTTAAGCTTAGAAGATCTAAACAATGTTATTATGATAATGATGAAGAACTTGAATCTAGTGTGGAGAAAACTTTAAGTGAAAGTGATACTGAGCATGATGATATAGGATTTGTAGCAATAAAAGAAGAAAATCTTGAAACTGAAATTAAGGAAGAAAATGCTTTAGTTTCTCAAGTAGAAAAGAAAGTTGATTGGATTATAGACAGTGGTTGTTCACATCATATGACTGGAGACATGAAAAAGTTCATAAAGTTTAGCAATTATGATGGATGAGTTGTTGGAGTTGGAAACAATCACCTTGTTTGATTAAAGGTACAAGATCTATTACTCTTGATGGAAAGACTAATACTGATGATGTTTACTTTGTGGATGGTTTGAAACATAATCTTTTGAGTTTTGGACAGCTAGTTGATAAGGGATATCAAGTTTGGTTTACTGAGAATACTTGTGTAATCAAAGACAAGGATGGTAATTTGATTGGTACTGGATCTAGAACCAGAGGTAATGTATTTCAGTTGAATCCTACTGAGATGACATGTTTGATTACTAAGATTGATGACAATTGGTTATGGCATAGAATATTTTGTCATATAAACTTTGAGAACATTGTGAAAGTGAGTACTACACTTGCAATAAGAGATTTGCTTAAAATTATGAACCCTACTTACATGATTTGCAAGGAATGTGTGGTGGCTAAACAGAAGAAAAGCTCATTTCCCAGTAAGAAGTTCACAACAACAGAGAAGTTGAAGATTGTTCTTACAGATTTGAGAGGTCCTACAAGGACTAGAGGATTCTACGGAGAAAGGTATTTTATGATTCTTGTTGATGATTTTACAAGAATGATGTGGATTGCATTTCCTAAAGAAAAATCTGAAGCATTTGATAAGTTTAAGATCATTAAGAATAAAGTTGAGAATGAATCTGGAATGAAGATTAAATGTTTGAGATAAGATAGAGGTGGAGCATTTACTCCAAAAGAATTTAACATGTTTTTTGAAGTGAATGGTATTAAGAGATAGTTTTCAGTCCCTAGGACACTTGAACAAAATGGTATTGCAGAAAGGAGGAACAGATCAGTGACTGAAGCAGCAAGAGCTATGTTATTTGAAAATGACTTGGTGAAGATATTCCAGAGAGAAGCAGTGAACACAGTAGTGTATACAATGAACCGAGTACAAATCAGAGCAGACACAGACAAGATACCTTATGAACTATGGTTTGGACATGCACCATCAGTTAAGTATTTTAGAATTTTTGGAAGCAAATGTTATATTAAGAGAGATGATGACATTTGAAAGTTTGATCCTAGAAGTGATGAAGGTATATTTCTTGGATATTCATTGAAGAGTAAAACTTATAGATGTTACAATAAGAGAACTAAGACTATTGTTGAGAGGGCAAATGTTAAAGTTGATGAAAAGTTCAAAATTCAGGAAAGAATGCTTGATTATGAATCAGATGAAGGAACTCAACCTAGAAGTAATCCAGAGACTATTGAATTATTCTATGAAACTGACAGTGATTTGTTCAATGAAATCTACAGTGAAGAAATCATTGAAGAACCTATGGTAGAAACAAGAACTGAGACAGTGACGCCTAACAGGAATCTTTCAAGGAATCATCCTACTAAGCAGATTATTGGAAGCATAGACATAGGAGTTTTGACACGGAATAAGGTACATGAACAATTGTGTTTGATTTCTCAAATTGAACCTAAATCTACTAGTGAAGCTTGTGAAGATGAACATTGGATTAAATCCACGAAAGAAGAACTAGATCAAATTGAAAAGAACAAGAAATGGGAATTGGTCCCTAAACCTAAATATAAGAATGTTATAAGAACAAAATGCGTATTTAGAAACAAGATGAATGAACAAGGAGAAGTAGTAAGGAACAAAGCAAGATCGGTATTGAAAGGAAACTCACATTAAGACGAAATTGACTATGAAGAAACTTTTCACTAGTAGCAAGAATTGAAGCAGTAAGAATGTTTTTGGCTTATGCAGCTTACAGGAAATTCAAAGTGTATCAGATGGATGTGAAGTCAACATTTCTGAATGGAGAATTGGAAGAAGTCTACATTGAGCAGCCTGAAGGTTTTCCTTTAACTCAAGAAGGAGATATGGTATGTAAACTGAAGAAAGCTTTATATGGACTGAAGCAAGCACCTAGAACTTGATATGCGAGATTGGATAAGTATTTGATAAAGTTAGGATTTACAAAAGGCACCATTGATAGCAACCTATAGACAAAGGAAATTGAAAATGGTTTGTTGGTTGTTATTTTTGTTGATGATATTATCTTTGGAGGAGAAGATGAAGCCACTGATAAATTTGCAGATGAAATGAAAACTGAATTTGAAATGAGTATGATTGGTGAAATGAAATCCTTTTTAGGATTGCAGATAACACAGAACAGTGATGGTATCTTTGTAAGTCAGACAAAGTACTTGAATGATTTATTGAAGAGATTTGGAATGGAGAACTGTAAACCAGTTGGAACACCTATTGTAACTGGATACAAGTTATGTAGCAGAGATGAGACTCCTGCAGTGGAACAGAAGAAGTACATATCTATGATTGGAGAATTGTAGTATTTGACTCATACAAGACTTGATATTGCACATGTAGTTGGAATTGTAGCAAGATTTCAAGCTGAACCTAGAGAATCATATTATGCAGCAGTAAAGATGATACTGAGGTACTTAAGAGGCACAATTGAAAATGGATTGTGGTATGAAAAATCTGATGATTTTACCCTATGTGCATATACAGATGCTGATTGGGGATGTAGTGTTGATGATAAAAAGAGCACCAGTGGTGGAGCATTTTTCCTTGGAGGAAGATTAGTTTCTTGGCTAAGCAAGAAGCAGAATTGTATTTCACAGAGCACAGCAGAAGTAGAGTATGTGGCAGCAGCAAACAATTGTAATCAGATAATTTTGATGAACCAAATGCTAAATGATATTGGAATAAAATTTGTTGAGCTTGTTGTTATACATTGTGATAACACCAGCATAGTTAGTATGTCTAAGAATCTTGTGTTACATTCTAAGACAAAGCATATAGAGATAAAGTATCATGTAGTGAGAGAGAAAGTTGCAGAGAAAGAAGTCAGACTTGAGTATATAAGCACAAAAGAGCAGATTGCAGACATATTTACAAAACCTTTGCCTAAGGATACATTTGAGTATTTGAGAGGTATGCTTGGGGTTATGCCCAGCCTACTTTTGAGAAGTGATGCAGATTGTTGCATCCGTCCAGTGGTATATGAGCCTTATGTTTCTTTTGGACTGGATGTTGGTACTTCCTCTATGAGGGAGTATGTGTATCTGAGCTGAGTCATGAGGACTCTAGTGAATGTATTTTCTAAACAGTGTCTTTTGACATTGAAGTTGTTGTTGACATAATGATGAAACATTTGTCATTGATGTCAATGGGGGAGAAGTATACATGAAAAACCATCTGTTGGAGAAAACTGAATTGGAAAACGAAGCAAGATTTGATTGATGAAGAGGATTTGAAAGCATTTTCAGAGTAGTAGTGTTGGATTCATGGAACTTGGATGTTTTTCATCTATTTGCCATGAATGCCAATGGGTGAGATTGTTAGGAATGAATGCTGAATATATCCTATGGGGGAGTATTCGCAGCCATTCTGTAGCAGTTGTTGTTGCATTCATGACTGTGATTGTCATTGATGTCAACACAATGATCTTCTGGAGATTTGCAGAGAAGCAGACAGTGTTTGAGTTAGTGCACTTGGGATATTGAAGATGAAGCTATGCGAAGTTGAGGACTTACTCTATGATGTTCAATAAGATTGTTGTTAAGAGCGTAGACATAAATTCATTTATTCATGACAGTTATGAGGAAATCAGTGGAAGCAGTATTCAGGCAGTGTTCCTGAGTATCGGTTTGTGGAAATCGGATGATATCTCCTAATCAGGATGGAATTTGATCATGTGCAGTTATGAAGCAGTTGAAGAAATGATGTTAGTGACATGGATGCGAGCTCAAGATCCGAGGTCGTACGAGTGAAGAATTATCTTAATTGGAAGATGACAGTTTTGTGTAATTTTTATGTAATGTGTGGAAACTTTTATTTTGTAATTTGTATGCCGACTCATTTGTAATTACTTGAGTGTGGTATAAAGGAAGGAATGTTTTCCTTGTTGTAGTGTGTATGTGTAGTATGTAATGTAAGTGTGAATGAAGAAGTTGTGAAAGCGAAAGTGTTGAAAGAGGATATGCGAAGTATAGAGATCTGGTATTGGGATCTGAAGAAGCAGTTCGTGCGGTTTGGCATAGTTAGAGGAGTATTGAATTGTTGAGATCAGTAATCTTTTGGTATTATTCTGTTAGGTGATACAAAGATCAGTTGGACGGTGAGTTCAATGATCTTACCCTGAAGCTATTTGGGTAGTGGGTCCTTCTGTCTTCAATAACTCCTTACAGAGTTAGAATCTTTTAACAGGGATTCAAAGTCTCCTAACAGGGACTCATATGTACTATATCTATTTCATAAGACTCCTAACATAGTCGATCCTCTCACAAGGAACTTTCATATTAGTGCACCTTTTGTGGGCATCATTCTCACCGGGGTTTACTCTTTAATCAAGAGGTTCGCTAGTCAACATATGTTGTGTCATTGTGTTATTGTGCATGTATATCTTTATATGGTTGTTGATTACTTTACTTACATGGTTCAAATCTATTGAAGTTGATAAAAGTTATATTTTTTTGATAACTAGTTCACCTCCCCTCTTAGTTATTTTGGTGGACTTTACTTTTTAACATAGGTAAATATCATGGACTTGATATTCGTTAGATCAATGCTCTTAACATCATGGACTTGATGTCACGGACTTGACATTTCTTGAGTCTTGGTGACTTGTGGGTTCAATTATCCACAAATTGGATGGTATACATCATGGACTTGATGATACCATGAGTATCATGGACTTGATATTCTATTGGCTGAGTCAAGAGGACTCGTGGATCTAAGTTATCCACAAATTGGATAGAAAACATCATAGATTTGATGGTTGACTCAAGATGACTTGTGTTTGGAAAGTCTCATGGACTTGATATTCAAAAGAGTCAAGGAGACTCGTTGATCTAGGAAATCCACAAATTGTTTGAAAATATCATGAATTTGATGGACTTGATATCACTTATGATTGGTAAACATCATGGACTTGATGTTATCATGAATATCATGGACTTGATATTCTTGGGTCGTGGAGTCTAGTGGATCTAGGAAATCCACATTTGGATGGTAAGCATCATATGATATGATGTTTCTTACATGAATATGGGATGTATGGTTGACGAATAATGAAGAACATTTGTGTTCTCATTATATCTTGTAGATAGTGATCTACTATCATAGATGAGAGATCTATGGCTTCATTGGATAAGGAATCCATTTTGGTTATGTTTTGTGCCTTGAGTCGCGAAGACTCGTGGATCTAGGAAATCCACATCCGGTTGGTAAGCATCTTTTGACTTGATGTTACCATGGAAACATGATTTTCATATGGATATGAAATCTATGGTTCGCAATGATACTGAACATATGTGTTCTTATCAAAATTGGTAGAATGGAGATCTAGCTTCATAGAAGTGAGATCTATGAAATCCATTTTGGTTATGTTTTATGATGAAGAATCCATGAGTGGATCTTTGCCTCAAGTCCAAGAGGGAGTGTTAATATTTTGGCCTTTATGGCAAATATCTAATGACTTGGAAATTTTGATATGCATAAATAATAATATTAAATATTAGGGAATATTTAATATTTATTGTTTATTAATAAGATCGATTTTATATGCTTAAATGGTTTAATCTAAGTAATAAATTAAAGGAGGCCCAAGTCGTCCTCTTGGGTAAATATATTTATTATTTAAATTGTCCAAGTTGGCCTGTAGAGGATGCACTCCATTTGCATATATAAGTAAATCGATCCTTGGAGAAGACATATCAAAAACATAAGATATTGTCTCCAATCCAAAAATTGATCATCCTTGAGCGATTTGGAGCAGGAGATTTAGATCTTCTATGCATGCCTAAATCGAGTATCCTAGAGTGGAATTCGAGAAGCTTAGTATTGGGCGAACTTTATCAAGTGCTGCCCCCCCTTTGTGCATTGAGTGAAATCTGTCTATTTGGTGAACCGAAATCTGTACTAAAGTGAATTCATACATTAGCAGCTGCAAATTGTATTAAAGATGTTGATCCACCTTTACATGCGATTTCTATTATAAGTGGATTAATAGAGATTGTAGGGCAGATCTGTGTTTAGTTTCAGCCTATCCAAGGACACACAAAGTACAGATTGGTGACAACTTGGAGAAGAACTAAGAGAAGCCCTAGGCGTGCTAACTCGGCTCATATCTAGAAGGAATTGAAGGATCACATTTAAAGAATCTGAAGGATGGATTTCTGAGTTACAATTTGGGTACTATCTCTCCTTCTTTGTGATTATTTTCTTCTTATCCTATGCTTAGTCTTGAAAGACCTTTATAGTTTGATCATTCCTTGATAAATCTGGAAAATACTAACAAAGGGAAGCTTTGGTAAAGGTAAAACCAGATCTTGATGATGATATAGTGAAGATTCTATTGGAAGTAGAGTCACTTAATATGAATATAAGAGACATGGTGGCCAAAATAATAAATGGTCATGATAAAGAAGTGTACGAAGAGATAGTCCAACTTTGGAAGAATTATAACTTCAACACTCTTCAGAAGGGACAAGAGAAAAGAACAGCAAAAAAAGTTTCTTTGGAAACACCTAAGTCAACAGGTTCTCAGGACATCTCTCCAGACGAACTGACAAAGGAGTTGGTACCACCGGAACAGTTAACAACTGCTAGACAAGTCACAACAAGTGATCAGGGTACAACCGGTGAAAAAGAAAATACCGGTGAACAACTCACAGTGAATAGGTTAACTTCGGTGAAGAGATTCTAGTAGGTGTACAAGATACACCACTGAGACCAGCAAAACAAGAAATGGGGGAGTCATCGGCTACTATGACTGAAGAAAAAGAAACTGAGAAAGCTGAAACGATCATGTGTGATCAACAGGTTACAGAGGAACAATAGGAAGAAGAGCATCCACCAGAAGAAGAGGAGCATCTAGAAGAGCTACTATAACAAGAAAAGCCTCAACAAGGAGAAGTGCCTGTTATAGAGGAAGAGGAGAAGCTTGCTGAAGAAGAGTCTGCAAAGGATATAAGGCAAAAGCAACTGATAGTTGTACCAAGTGCTTCTTCATTAAAGAGAAAGCTATCTTTTGCGATAGACCCTGAATCTAAAAGAGGAAAAGTTAGCACATCTCCAATAAGTGACACTGTGGTTGACATAAGCAAAATGTCAACTAGGTAGTTGATGCAGCTTACTAAGAGAAAACATGACATGGTTCTCACAAGCGTGAAAAATATTTTATACAATTTTTCACCTGACGCTAATATAGATGAAGAGGAACCCATAATTGATCAATTAGAAATACTAGCACAAGCGATTGGTGAAGATGGTACTAATCCAGAAACAATTGCCATTGATCATTATGAAAAGAAAAAAATAACTATTCTTCATGGAAAGGTTGAAGAACTTAAAGCTACTATGGCTACCAGCACTAGTGAGCTATAACAACAGGTACAAGAGGCTGGAAGGTTAATTACAAGAACTTCAAACTTTGAAGATTTTGTAAAAGACATAACAAAGAGAAGCAAAAGGACAACACAAGAGCTTAAGGAGACCACCAAAATTCGATGCTAAGACCTCTTCTGCTATTGAGTACAGTCGTGAGCTAACAAGTTTAGCTCTCACATTGAGAAAGGCATCAGAAGAAAACTCTAAAAGAATCCAAGATGCCATTGGATTTCAGCTATACATCGCGCCTACTTTTGATTTGATGCAAAAAACAACAAATGATGCTGGAAGACTTCTTAGTGAGCTTGACTACAAGACTATTGAGGATATGGAGAACCTAATTGTCTCTCTACAAGCTATGAAGTATACCTTAGATCAAGTAACAGGTACTTGGAAACCGTTCCTATTCTTTGCCAGGAAGATCTATAAGGATATCTTCAACAAACTCCAATTATAAGGAATGTACACCCTTTGTCCCTTGGAGGCAAAAAGAGGAAGATTGTTAGAGAAATGTGAGAAGCTACTAGATGAGATTGATCAAATAACAGGGAGAGTTCAGACCGGTACAACAGGATACAGGTAGAGCAGGTCTACAAGGGAAGTATAATACTCTATAGGGAGTGATGGAGTGATGTGTTGATGTGTTTTGCCACCAATGCCAAAGGGGAAGATTGTTCACATAAAGCGCAATTGTCATCATTGGCAAACATCAAACATACCGGTACTCATGATAAAACAATGGTGGTGAACCGATAGACTGACTAAGTGAACAATGTAGCATAACCGGCCCCGTTTATACCGGTCCGGTCTTGTCCATCCGGTCTTGACAGACACCACAGGTTGCACAACGATTTGCACTCGATTGCAAACTTACTGGTTAGTGCTTTATAATCCGATCCGGATTATGCAGAGCGTTTTTCAGTTAAATTGGAGTTATCTCTTTTTAGATAAAATGGAGTTAGCTTTATTTTTCTGTGAGCGTTTCGAGGTAAAGTAAAGATCAGTTTGTAAGCTTTTTGATCAAGAGTTTTACATGCGCAATTTTTGGGAGAGTTGCAACTTGGCAGCACTGTTAGATGTATTTTTAATAAGATAATTCTTATAAATACAGGTCATTATGCATGAGAGGATGTGTTTTTGAAAATCAAGAGCAAAGAGCAAGCGGAGAAGAAGAGCAGAGTCTTCTGAGAAATATCACAATCACAAAGGGTGAAGGAGAGAGAAAGATTCAACAACAAAGTAGAGGAAAAAGTGAACAGGTATGATCTGAATCGACATATACAGTGTGAAAATAAGATGATTGCTTTCATTGTGAAGCATAGTTAAATCCCTTAATCAGGGTTAACCCTAATAGGTTCCATTGTATAAATCCCTTCACCGAGTGACATCTTTGCTGATGTTTTAAATCTTTTGATAAGGCAACTCCTTACAGGGTTAAGATCTTGACCGGTCTTCTATTAAATCCTTTAAACGGGTAGCACTCTGGCCAGTGCTTTGTAAGCCTTTAACAGGGCAGCTTTATTACTGCATTAGTGGAGTTTCGTGAGTTCTGTCCCATCATGGTTTTTTCCTTCTAACCGAGGGTTTCCACGTATAAATTTTGTGTTGACTTGTGCATTTAATTTCTGTTTATGATTGTTAAAATATTCTTTTGATTTCAATATTAACAAGAATATTTAATTTGAAGAAAGAACACAAGAAATTGAATTTACCGATTCACCCCCCACCCCCTCTTAGTAACCGTTTAGGATTAACACTCAATTCCCACCAATTTTTGAATGAAATAGGAATATATATATAGACTTAATAAATTGGTTGAACTAAAAATTGCTTGCAACTGTCCGTAGCTTCACGTGCTCCGACTACAAACTACCATAAGTTCTTTGAGGGTTATTTGTTATTGTTGGTCTTTATTTATTTGTTGTTTGTCTTTATTTATTATTGGTCTTTATTTATAAAAAGTGATGGGTCTTGTCTTTTTCAGCCGGCATCGATACAAACAAAATCTTCCATATCCTTTTAATTACCGTCCTTATTTCTGTAATGCCCAATAATTGTTTCGAGCCCGATGGTCATTTAAAACTGCTTTTATTGTCGTTATGTCCGCTGAAGACTGCTTATTGATACTGTTCCTGTCATAGTCTATTCAACCCATATTAATATTAAATCAGATGTCTTTGGATATGTGTGGAACTGTAGCATATTGCCGTGTGTCATTTCAGAACAACACTCCATTAAATGAGCCGCTTTAGTTATGGCAGATATACTATGCTGAACTGCAAACACCCTCGAGTATTTATTTCAATCTGGAGATGATGCCGTTTCTTTCCAGCATACCATTGTGTCTTAGTTTGGAAAACATCATTATTTTTGAAGGTTATGATTGTGGTCATCCCAACAGTTGATAGGTGATTAAAAGACTTCCTAATAGGTATCGTTTGTTTGTTTTCATAGGCATTCAGTAAAAATCGTAGCCACTTGTTTCGCAACATTATTGCATATTAGTGACAATTTTTATTTACTCCTTTATTTACTTGAATTCTGTTCATTCAATCACCCACCTGTGGATATGTAGTTCAGACAGTGTATCCAATGATATTGTTTATCTCGTTTGAATGAATTTGTAGACTAAAGAGATTTACAGACTTTGTCATCAATGCCAACTATGGGTCAACAGCGCTGAAGCAAGATTTAAAATTTTCACAAGCCATGACCTCTCCCTAAGAATCCAAAGTGACTCAGAGCAATTGATTAGGTGAGAAAGATACAGCAATCTCAGAATTCAAGTGTTGAGACACATTATATGATTAACCTTCCGAGTCGAGTGTTGATGTTAGCGTCAGGAGGACGAACCAGAAGTTATTAAACGCTCTCAAGTGATGCATCACATCACTTGAGACGATAATTAATTAGTTATTGACTTACTAAGAATAATATAGAGATCGATAACAATTAATTAACTTCACTGCATAATTACCAATCACTAAGTAATCGGTTATGTATATAACATCAACTAAACAAATGATGATTACCATTTACAAAGGGCACAATCTGAAGAAGAAACATAATTATGATTAAAATTGAAGAGACTGCGGTTATCATAAACAAAGAGGTACAAGTGAATAGACACGATAACATTCAGTTATGAATGGATGCGATCCATTCAACCACACAGGTATAAGATGACATCGAATTTGTCTTCCCTAACCACTGAAGACATTAACACATCGGAGATCGATATATAATAATTGATAATATATATATATATATATATATATATATATATATATATATATATATATATATATATATATATATATATATATATATATAACGACATCCATACATACAGAGGTATTTAAATATTATCGATTCAAGAGCAAAAACAGTACTATATATATATTGATCGACATAAAAGAAGACAAGAATACATACAGAGATTGATACATTCAGCGATCTATGCACACAGCGATCATATACATATATACAGTGATCACACACACACACACACACACACATATACATACTGCAATTACATATATACGATAGTCAATTCAGATTGAAGATTGTGTTAAGGTGACAAAGGTGATTATAGCTGCAGATCGATCTTGTGAAGATGCCTTATTATTTGGATATATTGTAACCACTCAATTCAATATATATATAAGTGATATTATTGCTGGGTTTTTCACCTTTAAGTTGGAAGGTTTTCCTAGGGTACATACTGTGCATTTTGTGAACTAATTTAAAATCTGCATTCTTTATTAATCCGATCATAAAAACAACATGGTATCAGAGCGGGTTTGAAAAAGATCGTCATCAGATTTATTTAGCAGTGAAGTTCTTCATCCCTCATCTTCCAGGATCAATATTAAGACTCGAAAATGGTATTTGGTCTCAAGGTCGAAGATAGACTTGAAGGTGCCTCAAACTTCACTTCATGGAAGTTTAGAGTTCTTATTGGACTTGAAGCAAATGATCTTCTTCAGTTTGTGGTGGAAAATTTATATGAAGTAGATGATCAATTAGAGAAACTTCTATTCAAGAAGAATGCCATTAAAGAAAAGAAGCTCTTGATTGACTCTGTAAAGGATCACTTAGTGCCTCTCATTTTCAAAATGACAAATGCAAGAGACATGTTCAAAACTTTGGAAAGTCTATATGAGATCAACAACACAAGTAGGGCTCTTGCATTAAGGCAACAACTTTATCAAGTCAAAATGACAAAATGAGAATCAGTCATATCTTTCTTCACAAAGATCTTAGAGTTGAGGGATCAACTAAGCGCCATTGGAGATTAAGTTATGAATACAGATCTTGTCATGCTTGCACTTAATGGTCTACCTCAAACTTGGGAACCTTTTTTCCAAGGTATCAGTGCAAGATCTAAACTACCTAAGTTTGATTGTCTCAGGGCTGACTGCATTCAAGAGGATTCTAGGTTGGCTGCTAGGGGAATTGTCAAAGGCTCTCAACATGAAGACACTCATGTTCTTGCCACTCAAACTAATAAGAAGAAAGGAAGAAATTGGAGAAAAGGGAACTTCAAGAGGAATAGAGATCAAAGATCTGACTCTGCACCCGATTCTAAGAAGATGAAGAAAGATCTCTCACATTCAGTGCTTTAGATGTGACAAGTATGGTCACTACGTAAGAGATTATGTTACAAGGCTTAAGCAACAAGTGACAAACATTAATGAAGTATCAATAGAAAAGGAAACAAAATCAAGTCTAATGGATTCCTCTTCATATCTGCCTTATCAAGTAGTGTTCCTTTGGATAGTGACACCTAGCTAATTGATAATGGAGCTTCTTGACACATCACAGGCTATCGGGAACATCTCTCGAATTTGGTGGAAAGGGAATCTAGTCTTCAAGTGATCACTGGAGATGATGCATGCTATTCAGTGAAAGGATTTGGTGCTACATCACTCAACCTAGAATCCATGATTTCTCTTCATCGAAGTAATGTCTTATTTGTGCCTGGACTCAAGAGGAATCTCATATCTATTTCAGCTTTGGAAGACGACGGTTATCACTGAACATTTTCATAAAGGGGAGTTCTTGTATGGCCAAAGAATTCCAGCATCAAGACTGCACATGTAATTGGGAATCGCCATGAGAGTTTGTACAAACTTTTCATTCATCTAGTCCAAGGTCTTCTACATGACTCTTGTAGTTCCAACAAACTATGGCATAAAAGACTTGGGCATCTACATTACAAAGCTCTTCCATCATTAGAAAAAATGGTAAAAGGAGTTCCTAAACTTAGTCATGTACATGATGGTACTTGTAAAGGTTTTGCTATGAGTAAAAATACTAAGTGTCCATTTCATAGTAGTGAGATTAGGTCAAAGGAAATATTAGAACTTGTACATTCTGATTTATGTGGCCCAATGTCAAAGACATCCCTAAGTGGATTTTTGTATTATTTGATTTTCATAGATGATTACTTTAGAAGGACGTGGATTTATTTCTTAATGTCTAAAGAGTCTGATGAAGTCCTCTGCAGATATAATGAGTTTAAGGCTCAAGTAGAAAACTTGTTTGGAAAGAGAATTAAAGCTTTAAGGTCTGATAATGGAGGTGAACACACATCTGGTAGCTATTGTGATTTCTTCATTGAGGTAGGAATCAAGAGGGAGTCCTGTGTCCGTTACAACCCACAACAAAATGGGGTTGGTGAAAGAAAGAACAAATCCATTATTGAAGCTGCAAAAGCTATGATCCATGATCAAGACCTTCAAACCTTCCTATGGGCAGAAGCCTCCAGAATTGTAGCCTTATATGAATTTAATTTCCTTACAACGGGTCCCTCAAATTACAAGACATAATATTAGTAAGTTGCTAATCAGAAATTGGTATTTAACTATTGAGATTTCCTTATTCAACAATTGGTCTTTAACTGTTGTGATTTCCTTATTCCGTTTGGCTGTGTTGGACTTTCTGTTAGAAATGGTCTTCTTTTGGACTGGCAATCAACTAGGATCCCTCATAACCTCTTATGGCGCACAACAAACTTATCTCTAAACACTTCTTCCTTAGTTGTATGATTCCTAAAGAACAATCTTTTCATTTAAAAAGTATGGAATTATAATCTAATAAAAAACTTTTAAAATGTAAGCCTAATCTTTAGTAAGGTATAATGAATATAATATATATCTTTGAAGACCAAAAATGTTAGAATATTGTGTATTGAGAAATAAATCTTGCAACAAGAAGAATAGACTTTTGATCGAAATTGGAAACTCGAAAAATAGTGGAACAATGAACTAGCTGAAATTGGGAAATTAATTGAAATTTGGAAAGTCTTTGATTTTCCGCACAACTCCAAATTTTTTTGATGAACTCTTGATTTGATCTTTATGCACAAATGCAACCCTTGGATGTAATTGCTTGTCTATGGGACATGAGGGTTTTCCTCCCAAAATTCATTCTAGAAAACAAGAGGGTTTTTGTCCTTCGGCCAAAAGATGAACACTAAACACTCAATATTCAAGAAAAAAAGGGTTTCGTCAAAATAATGAATGACTTTTTTAGGCCCAACTTCTTTTAAATCACTTGTTTTCTATTTTTAGCCCTTCTTAAGAAGTCTAGAAATTATTTTTATTTTTCGTTTAATATTTCAATTTGTCTCCTTCTCCTTGAAACACTTATGACGAGTGTTCGACGAATTTTCCTAATTAGGGGACGTAGGGACGTGGGATGGGTTTCATAGGAGGGACCAAGGGCCTAAATTTGGGGACAAGGAGATGGGCGGGGAATGGTGGTGTAGCAATCGTGGAGGGGGTGCCGCTGATATAAAAATTGAAGTGAATTGAAATCTTCATGGCAAAATCTGAAATATAACATCTTTACTAGTGTACAATGAATAGCAAACTAATTTTTTGAAGTTAAAGATTGCATTTAATATGTAATGGCACGTGCCATATGGCAAGCAACTTGGGGGCATTCCCAATAGAGGTGCCAAAGGTGGTGGTTCTGAGGGGGAACGTTTCCCCGAAGTCCTTAAATCTTAGAAATGGTGGTGGTTCTGTGCAGGGACATTACCTCAAAGTTCTTAATGAAAAACGAAAAATGTTGAGAGGGGGAGAGGGTGAATCAGTATTTGAAAACTTTAGAGCAGAGATAACAAATCTAAGACACACTTGCAAACAAGGAGAAGAGGCACAAGTTTTTGTCACGTGGAAAACCCAAGATGGGTTAAAAAACCACAGCTCTACTAATCAAGTGGGCAACAACCCCTTCTTACAAAGAGCTACAACTCTTTCAGAACTACAATTGTGAACTGGCTTCAACCAAGTTACAACAAGGCTACAACCTTTTCGAGAGGATAAAGATGTCTGACATACAACCAAAAGATAGTTCCTAGTCCTTACATAAGCATAAAGACTTCAAATGTTTAATAGACTGCCATGAAACAAATTCAATTCAAGAACCGACAATCAGATCTCTAGCACTCCTTATACACTAAGGCTAGCATCACTTCAATTTGTCATCTTAATTGAAAGAACTCTCAACTGCTCATGAGTTTTTGATTCCAGAATAAAATGAAAACCTGCACAATACCACTGTGTTTTTCTTCTTGCTACAGATTCTACAAAAGATGTTCTAAAAGAACATACAACCGTTCACCACAACACGGTGTCTCCCCGTGTGCTAATACTTGATTTTTCCTTGTATATATTTTCTCATGAGTGTTGTCCTTTTTCTCCACTCCTACTGTTACTCATGTTTTAATAGTTTTTGTAGAACAATGTCATCATCATGAAAGATTGACCAGTCTCATTTTCAGCAGTCACTAACAGTCACACTAAAAAGTTCTATTAGACCCGAGCCCCCTTTCTTAAAATGTTACTACTCCTGCTTCAATCTTTTTACTAATTGCGCTTTCATGAATTTCCGGTTCCTAAAAAACGCATATGTTCTTCCTTTCGTTTTATATCTTTGCAACTTTCGACCAATGTATTTATTGGTCTCCTTGCAAAATACTCATCATCCCGTTGTTTTGATCACTGAGAAGCAGTGTATCAACATGAAACTGTCCCAATTTGGAGACCGTCGACAGTGTATCGGTATTCCACCTCTATATTGAACTTACACTTTTGTTTTTGTTACCGACCTGACATAGACAGAGTTTTGCGCAATGTGTTTTGGCTATGTCAAAACGCTTCATCTCCTCTACTCAAAATGACCTGTCCATTCTCTAAGTTACCGTTCATATTTGGACACACCTGCAAAAAGAACACGCACAGCTGTATATTTTTTACCGTTTCTATATGGATATCCGTTTTTAAAAAACTGTGCTTGGTTGACGAACACTTGTCTCACAGCTCCAACGCAGCCTCATGGAAAAGATAGAGATGGTGCTGTGAATAAAAAGAACTGCAATTTGTGAACACATGTATCTCTGAGAAAAGGAATGAAACGTTTTTATTACTGCCGCATAGGTTCGGTTCCATTCTTACTGGCATGTATGATGAAAAACGTTTTAACATTTAAATTAGTAAACTCCCGACACATTCCTGCTTTGACCTGCTCACGACACACACTCAAATGAATATTGGACAGTCCTCATTCTTGCACAGACTTTACGAAAGACAACCTATAGAATCCAACTGCAGAGTGGTGACACACGTCTTCCATCCAACTTGGAGGAATTGGAGAGCAGAAGGTTGATTCACTTGACACTTGTTAGACCGCAAACAAGGAGATGACTACCTGACAAACACAACAGCAAGACAGAGCATCGAATGACAAAAAACAACACTTAAATCTCGGAAACGTCCCCCTATAGGGGATGCAACTTATATTGTTGGCGAGGGGGGGGGGGGTGGAATGTGTCCTTGTGGAACACTATTTATGATATCATTTTAGGCCCTCTTTTAAAAAATAATTTACATTATCACTTTTAGCTATTTTATTTAATAATAAAAGTTTTTTTTAATAAAATTAATTTTTTTTGTGAGCTACTTATGTTATATTATTAAATTATTTCCTTAGCTAAAAAATGGGACATGATTGCTAGCCCTTCAAATTCTATCTCAACCTTGTAGTGCTTCTAGCTGTGTTTATAATTGGGGTTTGTTTGATACTACTCACATGAAGAAACATATAAGTTGACTTTCACTTAACAATGACTCATTGAACAAGTTTTGGTGCAATACAAACACAACAGCAAGCCATAGCATCGAATGACAAAAAACAACAATCTCCCCCTTGTTGTCGTTGATGGCAATCCAACGAGTGAAGAGAAGAACAATTCACCAAGCTGAGACAACTCCCCTTGAATGACTGAACCAACCTGAATCAATTGAAACAAAAATTGAACCAATTCCTCCTGAAAGTCTACTCCTTTGTCATCAATGACCACGAAACTGAAATACAAGAGTAGCTCAAAAGATGTAAGAATGAAGAGAATCCGCTGAAGACAAATCTTTCACTGAGGTGAAACATTACCAAGCTTGCTTCGAAGATACTCATGGCGATCTCAGGGTAGAGGTTTAGTGAACACGTCAACAACTTGCTCCTTCGACCACACATAGTTCAACTTTACCGTATTATTAGCAACTTGGTCCTTTTGATAGTGATATTTAATAGGAATGTGCTTGGTGCGGAAGTGCATCACTGGATTTTCGAGATATCAATGGTACATGTGTTGTCACAAAAAATACAAATAGGATTAGTAAAGTCAAGTTTGTAATCACATAATGTATTCTTCATCCAAATTACCTAAGTGCAATAGTAAACTGCTGCAACATATTCAGCTTCAGCAGTGGATAGTGAAGTGCAAGACTATTTCTTGCTAAGCTATGAGACCAAACAACCACCCAAAAAGAAATCACTTCCACTGGTACTTTTCTTATCATCTACGGAGCCACCCCAATCTGCATCTGCATAGGCTGTAAGAGAGAAATGACAACTCTTTGGAAACCAAAGACCAAGATCAACAGTGCCTTTAAAATACTTAAAAATTCTCTTAACAGCTTGAACATGTGTTTGCTTTGGAGATGCTTGAAATCTAGCAACATAACCAGTAGCTTGCATAGTATCCGGTCTAGTGGCTGTAACAAATAACACTCCCTACCATAGATCTATAAAAAGTCTGATCAACAAAAGGAGACACAACATCCTTATTTAGTTTACATCCGGTTTCCATAGGAGTGCTAACCCGATTACAATCTACCATTTTGAATCTCCTAAGCAACTCTCTAACATACTTAGCTTGGCAAATGAAAACACCTTTAGAAGATTGATTAATTTGCAGCCCAAGAAAGTAAGTTAACTCATCTATCATAGACATTCTGAATTAATCTTTCATACATGCAGCAAATGTCGTAGACATTTTGACATTGTCACTCCCAAAAATTAGATCATCAACATAAACCACAACAATGAGAATGCTGTTACCTTCCTGTTTGACATACAAGTTGCTGTCTACATATCCCTTTTTGAAGCCCTGCTGCTGCAAGTAATTATCCAGCCTGTCATACCAAGCTCTAGGAGCTTGTTTGAGTTCGTAAAGGGCCTTTTTCAGCTTGCACACATAATCCACATTGTTAGAAATAAGGCCATCCGATTGTTCAACATAAATTTCTTCAACTAAATCTCCATTTAAGAAGGCAGATTTAACATCCATTTGAAAGACTTAAAAACCTTTAAAGGAAGCATAAGCAAGAAAAATTCTGATTGCTTCTAATCTTGCAACCGGTGCAAAGGTTTCACTAAAATCCACACCTTCAATTTGAGAATAACCCTTACAAACTAAACGAGCCTTGTGTCTAATGATCTTACCATCTTCATTTACCTTGTTCTGGAATACCCACTTTGTACCTATCACATTTTTGTTGATAGGTCTTGGCACAAGCTCTCAAGTGTTGCTCTTTTTAATTTGGTCTAACTCCTCTTTCATAACAACCACCCAATGTTTATCTACAACTGCCTCTTCAAAGCACTTAGGCTCAATCATAGAAATAAGTGAGAAGTCATTATCCTCAAAATAGTAACATTTTTCCTAGCATTCCTAGTCTTTCTTTCAGCTATAACCTGATCAATTGGGTGATTCTTTTTAAAAAACTTTGAAGGAGTTTTGAAATTAGAAGCATCATGATCACCTTGAGAATAATACTCGGAATTCATGTAAACTTTCAGCATCATTAGAAGTAGAAACTGTTTCTTCATGAGCAGATTGAACTTTACCTTTGTCATTCTCACCACTTTTGCTAGCTGTTACAACTTGAATATGACGAGGAGAAGAAGGTACAATGGTGCTGGTTTGAGTTTTAGTTGATACCACAGTGCTGGTTTGAGTTTTACCTTCTTCAGGGCTGTCATTATTCTCACCAAATTCATTAGTAACCTCATGAATCTTAACATTAGCACTCTCTACTAATTTATGCAGCCTTTTATTGTAGCATTTGAATGCTTTACTTTTAGACGAATAGCCAAGAAAAATTCCCTCATCAGATCTAGATTCAAACTTACCCAAATTATCTTCATCTCTTCTAAAATAGCACGGACTCCCAAAATTTTTAAAGTACTTAATAGTAGCTGGTTTACCTTTCCAGTCTTGTTGAACTTGGGCCTGAACAACGTTCTATTCTGAATATAGACTGCTGTGTGGACAACTTCTCTCAAAAAACATCTTTAACTTTTCTTTCATTCATCAAACAATGTGCCATTTCTTGAACAGTTCTGTTTTTTCTTTTCACAACACCATTTTGTTGTGGTATTCTAAGGGCTGAAACCTTTTTCTTGATTCCATGTTGCTCACAAAACTTAACAAAATCATTTGAAGTAAATTCTCCCCCATTATCTAAACGCAAGCATTTGATTTTCAACCAGATTTTCAAAAATCTTAAACTTCTCTAAAGCCTCTGATTTTTCTTTTAGAAAAGTAACCCAAGTCATACGAGAAAAGTCATCAGTAAGAAGCATAAAATATTTCTCACCTTGAAGATTTGCTATCCTAGTTGGTCCACAAAGATCCGTATGAACAAGCTCAAGTGGCGTACTGCTGAAATGGCCTTTTGGTTTGAAGGAAACTCTAGTTTGTTTACCCTGTTGACAATTTTTGTGTCATGTCCCCATTTTGGCTGACCTCGTTTAGCGTGCCGGATTTGCCTATCATCGACTCTCATAGGCAAATGGTGTGGAGAGAGAGTCAATTTTGCGATTCAGATGATCATCTTTGCTCTTGAAGAAGTGTTATGAGGTTATATTTTATTATTATGAGTTATCGGGGGCCTACATGTTCTAATTTTAAGTTGAGTTGCACTTTTTATTTTATAATATTATTTTATTATAAAAAGTGCTTTTTAATGAGATTTTATAAAGGAGAGTTCTAGAAGTTCCAGGAAAAGTGAATAAATAGAGGGCTAGGCCTCTCATTTGGACATGCTTGATTTGATATCTCTTCTACTTCTTCATTGTGTAGACATTTGTGGTCTTTTGGATCTGCAAATTATTATTCGATCTTTGGGAACGAATCACTCCCCTAGATTGGCAATTTTGAGGGTGTGAAATATCACTTGAATTATTGCATTTTTGGAGTTGGTACTCAGCCATCTCAATTGTGCTTCATTGAGAACTTGTTTGAAGGGTTTGCAATTGTTGGAATAAGGTTTGAAATTCATCATTGGCATTGGAGAATCAATTTGGCAAAGGATTGAAGACAAATTTGATCATTTTCAGAATTGCCATAATCAGGGTTTGAACCAATAAATTGTTCATATCTTCTCAACCCTTTGGAGAATCATTTTGTGCTTTGGTAGGGTTACTACCTAACCCTAGGCGCCCAAGTTCATGCCTTTTTGGGCCCTTAAAATCTCTGCAATTATTTTATACAGAGGCACATATTCAGACTGCCAGTATCAGGGTTGGAACTACATAATTGCTCATATCTTCTCAACTACTTGGAGGACGATTTTATGCTTTTGGGAGGTCACAACCAAACCCTAGTCGCCTCCATTTAGGGCATTTTCGTCACTTAAAAAAATGCACAAAAAATAACTAATTTTCGCAGCTTTCAGAACAGTCAATTTCGGTGAAGACTGGGCACTTGCAGCAGTACAGGGTTGCAGATTTGTCACAGTTTGGAGGGCAGTTTGGGGCGAATTTGGGTGTCATCTTCATCAGAATTTTGTCTCCAACACAGGCTTCGAAACAGGTTCATTTAGCTCTAAAAATATATGTTTATTTTGGTAAATTTGTGGTCAAAGATTGACTGTCATTTTCAGACCAGACTGGGTAAATAAACAGTCCCAGAATTGTTGCATTGAAGTTGGATATTGTTCATTCATATGCTTTTATTGTGTTGTAAATGCATAGTGGTAATCTGGTATTGAGACCTAGAAGAACTCATGATTGTATTCACAGTCCATAATCTGAAGTATAAATCAGAATTGCATCTGCTGTCATAAATTAGTCTTTTGGTTGTTCTGATCAGTCCATTGTCGCAATCAGTTGGGACTGTATTAATAGGGGTTTCATATTGTCATCTATTACATTCATATGCACATCAGTCCTTATTCCTCTGAAGATATATAATCTGAACAGTGAGGACTCATAGCATTCTATTTGATCGGAAAACTATTAGATCTGCTGTTGTAATATCAGTTATTAAAGTAGATGAACAGTTCAGTCCAGTATATCAGTTGTAAACCGGATTGTATGCATTAGTGAGGTTTGAGTATGAGGGTTAATGCAAGCTATGTTAGCAGTCTTATGCTTATGAATTAGACACCTCAGTCAATTGTTGTAATCAGAATTTACATACATAGATAGGATTCAGTTTATGAGGTTTTTTCATGATTCATAATTATATGCATAATCTGAAGGTGGTTATATTCTGAAAATTGTTATTGATTCCTTCTTTTCCGGGCACAAGAGATATACATATCTATTTTGGCATGTTATGTTATTGTACTTTGTGGATTTGTTGCACAACAATTAGTTCAATCGCAGCTCTATTCAGTTACATGCCAACTGTTTGACGAATTGCCTAAGTTCAGTTGGAGGGTTTCAGTGGCCTTTATAGTAAGGGTCATTACATTTTGCAAACAACATCAGCTGGTTTCTCTATTATAGGAATATCTCTTACAACCTCCTTTTTGCTGATCTTGAAAAGATTATGAAAATTAACATGCCCAAAACGCTTGTGCCAAAGCCAAGCATCCTCTACCTTGCTCAAACAACAAGTCTCATCAATAGAGTCATCAAGAATATAGAGATTATTTGCTGCTCTAGTTGGTTTAGCTATGACATCAACTCCCTTTTTAATAGTATAAGAATTTGAGTTAAAGCTAAGATCATACCCTTGATCACATAGTTGACTTACACTTAAGAGATTGTGTTTCAATTCTTCAACATAGAGAACATTCTCAACAATGGTTTTAGCATTATTAATTAAGATTGTACCTATACCAGCAACCTTTGCAGAAGAGCTACCACCAAATCTAACCTTTCCACTTTTCATTTTCCTGAGAGAATGAAACTTACTTAAATCACCTGTGATATGTCGGGAGCAGCCACTTTCAACATACCATATATCCTTCTCACTGCTGGCTAGAAAAGCTGTTTGAACAACAAGAGCTTTAAGAGGAGTCTCTTGAATTTTTCTTTTCCAAACCTTGGCCACTTTAGTCCTTTTAGGTTCAACATTGTAGAACAAATCTGCACTATAGCTGTTGCAAAATCTTGAAGTATGGCCAAACTTGTTATAGCTGTAGCAAAGTAAGTTGTACTTTCTAAAGAATTTTCTTCATGCTGAAAAAATTCTTGAAGGGAACAACTCTACAATCAACAGCTCTATGTCCAAAATAATTACATGCAAAACAGTAGCCATAGAAGAAAGGTTTATTTACCTTGTTAGGAGCAGGCTGACTACTTTCCGGTGATGAGGAGTTTTGATCAGGTTGCATGCTAACTCCTCTCTTATATTTGGTAGGTCTTTGAGAACCAAGAACGTCATCTAATGTGACTTTACCATTGTTGAAAGACAGTTCTTTACTAAAAAGCATAGAAGTTTTACCAATATTTCTGAGAGCAACAATTTCAGCTTCAAGCTTAGCAATGTTTTCTTCTTTTATCTGAATTTGATTTTTCAAATCCTCATGAATCTTTTTGGCTTTCTCATTTAAGATTTTAGAATCAACAAGCTGAGTTTTTGCCTCTTTAAGAGATGTAGCAATCTTCAACTTTTCAACACTCTCAACTTGTAGAAGATTTAGATTCACAAGACTTAGATTCTTCTTTTTAGTTTCTTAATCTCAGCTAGAGCTGAAATCAATTCAACTTCAAGGTCCACTTCATCATCTTTCTCATCTTCATTTTCTTCGAAACTCACATCATCAACAGCCATGAACATGACTTCATTAATTCGAGAATCACTTTCGCTACTTGAAGAATCGTCACTGTCCCTTTTTGAAAACACCACCTTCTTGCCCTTTTTTAGATTTCCAATTCTTCTTGGCAAATCTCCTAGTTTTCCGGAACTTAAATTCTTTTTCATCATTGCTATCTTCTTCTTTATCGAACGGATACCTAGAGGCAAAGTGACCAAGCTTTTCACAGTTGAAGCATTTCTAACCAGATTTGCCCTTACTTTTGTTAAAGCCCTTTTTCAGCCTTTTAATGAGATAAGCTATTTCCTCAATTGGGTCCTCAGCCGAGCCATCACTATGATTATCTTCTTTGTCCTTGCTTCTTTTAGAAACCTTGAATGCAGATTCAATTTTAGAAGGCCCTTCAACGGTAGTCCTCATCTCACAGTCAGTTAAGATACCATGCAATTTGTCAACTGTTAGAGTGTCCAAATCTGACATTTCTTCTACAACAGAGACTTTAGCATCAAGCCTCATGGGAAGAGAGCGAAAAATTTTGTGAACCACGGTTTTCTCTTCAACATTTTCTCCTAGACCTTTTAAAGCATTGACAACCTCATCAACATGAAGAAAATAAACAACAATGTTCTCATTATTCTTCATGCGAAGACCTTCAAAGACAGCCCGATGCGTTTGAAATTTAGACTTCTTGACTTTGTCATCAGCATGATATCCATTATGCAATTTATTCCAAACATCTTTTGCGGTAGCAGAGTGCATGACCTTTACGAATTCAACTTCAGTTAGACCACGCAAAATTGCATTCATGGCCTTGGCATTATTCTCAAATTCTCTTTTACCATTAGCATATGTAGGAGATCAGGAATAGTATAACCATTTACAAGATTGAGATAGACATCACAGCCAAGAGACATGATGTAAATCTTCATGCGAACACTCCAAAATGCATAGTTGTTCCCATCGAAAAGAGGTGCATGATTCGTAGCAAGACCTTGTAAGGCACTCATGATGGGCACAAGGATCGAACTCTCGAGCTTTTAAGCACGAGAAGAGAGTGACCGACTCTAATACCAATTGAAAAATGAAAAATGCTGAGAGGGGTAGGGGGTGAATTAGTATTTTAAAACTTTAGAGCAGAGAAAACAAATCTAAGACACACTTGCAAACAAGGAGAAGAGACACAAGTTTTTGTCACATGGAAAACCCAATACGGGTTAAAAAACCATGACTCTACTAATCAACTAGGCAACAACCCGTTCTTACAAAGAGCTACAACTCTTTCAAAACTACAATTGTGAACTGGCTTCAACCAGGTTACAACAAGGCTACAACCTTTTCGAGAGGATAAAGATGTCTGATATACAACCAAAAGATAGTTCCCAGTCCTTACATAAGTGTAAAGACTTCAAATGTTTAATAGACTGCCATGAAACAAATTCAATTCAAGAACCGACAATCAGATCTCTAACACTCCTTATACACTAAGGCTAGCATCACTTCAATCTGTCATCTTAATTGAAAGAACTCTCAGCTGCTCATTAGTTTTTGATTCCAGAATAAAATGAAAACCTGCACAATACCATTGTGTTTTTCTTCTTACTAAAGATGGACCAGTCTTGTTTTCAACAGCCACTAACAGTCACACTAAAAAGTTCTATTAAACCCGAGTCCCCTTTCTTAAAATGTTACCGCTCCCGCTTCAATCTTTTTACTCACTGCGCTTTCATGAATTTCCGGTTCCTAAAAGATGCATATGTTCTTTCTTTTGTTTTATATCTTTGCAACTTTCGACCAATGTTTTGTGCAACGTGTTTTGGCTCTGTCAAAACGCTTCATCTCCCCTACTCAAAATGTCCCGTCCATTCTATAAGCTACTGTTCGTTTTTGGACACACCCACAAAAAGAACACTCACAATTGTATATTTTTTACCGTTTATGTTTGGATATCTGTCTTTAAAAACTGGTGCTTGGTTTGAGAACACTTGTCTCACAGTTGCAACGCAGCCTCATGGCAAAGACAGAGATGGTGCCGTGAATAAAAGGAACTTCTGCAGTTTGTGAACATGTGTATCTCTGATAAAAGGAATGAAATGTTTTTATTAGTGCCGCATAGCTACGGTTCCATTCTTACTGTCATGTATGATGAGAAACGTTTTAACATTTAAATTAGTAAACTCCCGACACATTCCTACTCTGACCTGCTCACGGCACACACACTCAAATGAATATTGGACTGTCTTCATTCTTGCACAGACTTTACAAAAGACAACCTGTAGAATCCAACTACAGAGTGGTGACACACGTCTTCCATCCAACTTGGAGGAATATGAGAGCACAAGGTTGATTCACTTGACACTTGCTAGACCGCAAACAAGGAGAGCACTAGCCGACAAACACAAGAACAAGACAGAGCATCGAATGACAAAAATAACACTTAAATCTTGGAAACGTCCCCCTATAGGGGATGCAACTTATATTATTGGCGAGGGGGGGGGGGGGGGGGGGGTGGAATGTGTCCTCGTGGAACACTACTTATGATATCATTTTAGGCCCTCTTTTAAAAAATAATTTAGAATATCACTTTTAGCTATTTTATTTAATAATAAAAGTTTTTTTTAATAAAATTAATTTTTTTTGTGGGCTGCTTATGTTATATTATTAAGTTATTTCCTTTGCTCAAAAATGGGACATGATAGCTAGCCCTTCAAATTCTATCTCAACCTTGTAGTGCTTCTAGCTGTGTTTATAATTGGGGTTTGTTTGATACTACTCACATGAAGAAACATAATAAGTTGACTTTCACTTAACAATGACTCATTGAACAAGTTTTGGTACAATACTAACTGTCTTTAAATGAGAAAGGCGGAGGACAAATTATAGTAGTCTATTGATTTGAATGAGATTGACCTTATAGGTATTGGATCGTGTAGGATGACGAGTCCTCTTTGTTTACATAGGATGAGATTGCTGATTTTGAGAGGCAGACAAAATTGGATTGTCATTGGATGACACTGATGTGGTAGAGAAGTCAGTGCCATTTAGTAGCAGGTTGGAGCCAATAGGGACAATGCTCTAGTTGAGTTCAGAGGCACAATAGAGTGCGAGGATCAAACCTTTTACTACCGAAAATATCACTAGAATGGCAAGAGAAAATTGTTTTAAACTTGTGATATTTTACTTTCCTAGATACACAATTTATTATGATTTTCAAAGACAATCATCATAAATTAATAATGGTTGTCATGGTCGGTTAGCTATTGTGTCCAGCTCTGCATGATTGATTGTAAACCCTATTTGTATTTATTAAACAAATCTAATAGAAAACACTTATGTGATGTCCCCTATTTGAAATGAGAAATAAGAATACATAATAATAACAAAATACAAAGATGAATAAATAAATAGATAATAGTAGATTATTATGTAATATATTAAAGATAACACATCTTCAATAACATTATTGCACAATTGATTATTTCCGTTAGTATTTATGTACTTGATAGCCGGGTGATATCCTGCAAGATATAAACTCTGTCTTAGATGTTGAAATCTTCAACAGTTTGCTTGAAACAAGTTCAAGACAATGTATAGTTGAAAACCTTTGACGCCCAACAATGATACTATTCCCTTCAAGGAGAATTAATGAGTTGTGATCATCAATAGAAATCAGCGCTCGGGAAATATTTTCAGTTTGAGTGCCACTGTGGAAGGTTCATAACCATATCGATTTCTTGTTGAACACAAATAATTTACCGCCAGTGTGTAAGGATGAATCACAAATATTGGTATGGATACACTTACAATTAAGACAATCAATATTACTTGAGGATATGACAGTATTAAGCATACTACTCATCGCTAATTGGAATGATGGCGATTATGTTATTACAATTATGTAGAAACACCAATTACAATAACAAAGGCGACAAGTTGCAATTTCTTAAGTAGAAAAGATGGATACGGGTCTGCCTATCTGTTGGTTGAGGAATAAACACGTTTAATAGCAGCGATTAGTTAGAAGAAGAAAACCTTAAGACAATGAGGCATCACTCTCTTAAGAGATGCATCTATTCATAAAGATTTGAAGATATAAATAAGGATATAGGAGGATTTCAATAAAAACATTGAAGGAGAATAAGAAAATCAGGAGATTACCTTACTCAAGAAAGTATATAATATATAGAAGGAAAATTAGAGTATATAAGTTATATTTGATACTCTTTATAGGAATAGTAAAAAAGGAACTGAATTAATATATATAGCATTTTCTCGCATCTATGAGTTAATATAGATTAGATAAATAGCATGTTTGAGTCTTCTTGGAAATTAAAGATTATTATGTGGTCTTATATATTTATAGATATATAGAATAATTATGTTATATATATACATACACTTATTTATTTGTAATGCATGAGATATTAATATGCATATAGCCTATTCCTTAAATCTCTTGCTATAGCCCCGCGAGAAGATATGTTGGTGTTGCGTAGGGAGAGGCGGAGTAAATCCATAGAATGTAGGTGAATCCTAAGATGGGCTAGGGACATGTCCTAAAACCTTGAGGGAACCTACCTAAAGATTGTTGTCAAGCGTCCTATGACAAGTAAATCCAAAATCTCCTCAGGGTTTGACAGTCCGAACCGGTACTGAGAGGGGAGGGGTTTATCAGCACTTGTAAAACTTTCCTTAATAAATCTGATAAAATGTACTTATAACTGCAAGCAAAACAGATTCAAGCACGAAAGTAGCATCAAGCAATCAATCACAAAGTGACACCAGATTTATCTCGTGGAAACCCAAATTAGGTGAAAACCATGGTGTGAGGAGACCTCACAAATTCTGCACTCTTCTGAAGTGCGCCCTGTTAGGAGCCTTCCTTGTTAAAGGATTACAATGCACTATTAGATGCGACCTGGTTAAGGGATTTGATACAATAAGTCCAGTTAGTGCCTACTTGGTTAGAGGACTTAGAACACCTGAAAAGATGTCACCCGGTTAAGGGATTTAGCAAAACGGACCGATAAAAGTCCATCCAAAATAATGGGATTTAACTATTGTAACTGTTAGAAAACAATAGAAGGATTGACCTTGTACAAATGACTTTGCATAGCCTGATACGATCTCTGTTATGCTCAACTGAGAAACATCACCGGTCGCCGCTGGTATGTTCTCCTTTTCTGTTGTGCTTCTTTGCACACTCTTCTCTCTTTTCTTGTCTTTTTTATTCACCTTAGCTTTTTCAGCGTACAAGTTCACTCTTTTCTTTAGGCAGAATCAGGGCAACCTATATTCTTAATAGGCAGAAGAATATATAGGGTCCTCGCTCTAATTGCACCACTCATGCACGACCTAATACAAATCTCCTTCGGATTCATCATCCAGTGGAGTATTAGTTCATTGAGGAAACATTCGATGCATGCCCTTGCTTTATTTGCTTTATGAAGAAAACAATAGATGTGTGTTAATCACCTTTCCTTTGTATGAGATAACTTTGTTAGAAAGTAAAGTCCACTAAGATAATTGAGAGGGGGGGCGGTGAATCAGTTATCTGATAATTATAACTTTTATCAACTTCAATAGATTTTAACCATGTAAGCAATATAATTACTAACCATAGAAAGATATTCATACACAATAACATAATGACACAAGATATGTTGACTAGGGAACCTTTTGATCAAATAGTAAACCCCGGTGGGAATGATGCCCACATAAGATGCACTAATATGAATATTCGTTGTGAAACGATGGACTCTGTTAGGAGTCTTATGAAATACATTCAGTACATATGAATCCCTGTTAGGAGATTTTGAATCCGTGCTAAAAGATTCTAACTATGTTAGGCGTTATGGAAGACAAAAGGAGCCATTGCCCAAACAACTTCAATGGCAAGATCACTGAACACACTGTCCAACTGATCTCTAGATTATTCAATAGAATAATATCAAATCATTACTGATCTCAACAATATGTTACCTCTTCTCTGACTGTGCCACACCGCACTCACTGCTACACCAGATCTCAATTTTAGATCTCTGTACCTCGCATGTCTTCGTTCATAAATTCGCTTTCACAACTTCATTCACTTCATCATATTCATTCCATACATATCACAACAAGGAAAAACATTCGTTCCTTTATACTACACTCAAGTAATTACAAATGAGTCGGCATCCAATTACAAAATAAAAGTTTTCACACGCTACATCAAAAATTACACAAAACTGTCGACTTTGAATTAGAATAATTCTTCACTCGTGCAACCTCGAAGTTTGGGATGTCATCCACGTCACTAACAATATGTCTTCAACTTCCCTTTAACTGCGCAAAACCAGATTCCATCCCGATTAGGAGATATCATCTGATTTCCACAAACCGCTACTCAGGAACACTGCTTGAATACTGCTTCCACCAAAATGTTCACAACTTTCATGAATAAATGAATTACTGTCTGCGCTCTTAACCATGAACATATAACATATCAAAGAGGAAATCCTCAACATCGCATAACTTGATCTGCAATATCCCACGTGTGCTAATCAAAACATTGTCTGCTCCTCTGCTCCTCTGCTAATCTCCAGTAGATCACTGTGTTGACATCAATGACAATCATAGTCATGAATGCAACAATTGCTACAGAATGACTGCCAATACTCCCATAAGATATATTTAGCATTCATTCCTAATAATCTCCCCCATTGGCATTGATGGCAACATGGATGAAAAACATCCAATGTTCAATGAATCCAATACTGCAACACTGCTGCTCTGAAAATGCTTTCAAGTCTTCTTCATCAATCAAATCTTGCTTCGTTTTCCTATTCAGTTCTCTCCAACAAATGGTACAAATGTTTTTTCATATACACTTCTCCCCCATTGACATCAATGACAAAAATTTTATCATTACGTCAACAACAACTCTAATGTCAAAAGACACTATTCAGAAAATACATTCACTAGAGTCCTCATGACTCAGCTCAGATACACATACTCCCCAATAGAGGAAGTACCAACATCCAATCCAGAAGAAAGATAAGGCTTTCTTTAGTCCATATAAGGCTTTCTTTAGTTTACATACCATTTCTCCTTCTTGAGTCAAACGAAAACCTTCAGGCTGCTCAATGTAGACTTCTTCCATTTCACCATTCAAAAATGCTGACTACACATCCATCTGATATACTCTAAATTTCTTAAAAGCTGCATAGGCCAAAAACATTCTTACTGCTTCAATTTGTTGATGTGAGTTTTGTACCACTACATAACATATAGCAATTGAATACTTGATACAGCGTACCAAACACTCAACCCTCTCTTGAAAAGTATACGAGGCTACTCCAAGGTTCCTTACACCTGTGGATACTAACTCAGTTATATAAATGTGATTTGCTGGTAATCACTTCGGCGGGCTTACGTTGTTCACTTGATGATAATGGGATTTAGCTTTGCAATGTATACTCAATGATTTTCCAATTTATATCACTTCCAACTTTGCTCTTCAAACTTCAACTTCTAAACTACTTCTTGCTTTACTACTGCTCCTATGAATGGAAAGATTGGCGAATGGACAGGGATCAAACCAAATGAAAGCTTACCAGCGGCGCTACCTCCATTGGTGCGATGAGTCTAAGGGTTACTCTTAGGATTTTCACACTAACACCTATCTTCCAACCCAACTTGAAGTACAAGCGGAAAGATAAAATGCAAGTAGAACTTGGGAGCAATTGACTAGATTACCACACAAGGCTCCTTGACAAGCCGCCAAGATGCTAGTGGCCTAGTATAAGATCCTCATCAAACATTCACCAACATCACCATTACAGCTAACCATTTACTTCTAATCTAACAACATGAAATGAAATCCTATTTTAATTTGAGAGATGAGAGGAACCATGCAATACACCAAAATGATCATGTATGTCCACCATGCAAGTCACAACAATGAATAGAAAACAATTTTGATAGTATTTTGGCAACAATTCTCCAACATAACTCCTTTTACAAATGAGTACAAATGGCCTTATATAGAGGCTCAAAATTACAACGAGTGGCCAAGATTAAGAGGCAAAATCAAGGGCCAAGATTAAACCTTACAAACCCTAATTAGGGTTACCATCTTTCAACCAATTACATGAGGGCACCAACTTTGTGGGCCAATGAGAAAATTACAATAATCTGTCAACCAATGAGAACATAGGACACTTGGCATGATTTGATTGCATGCACATGAAATTGCCACCTCATCAACTTTGTCTTATAAAGTTCATTAATCTTTGAGATGAGATGAAGCCTTGGATGCTTGAGCTTGTCCTTAGAAATTTTCTCACCACCACTTGAACTTGCTTGTACTTGATGTCTTGACCTTAAAAGATTAAGGTCTCCATGCACTTGGGGTAATCTTGCCTTGACCTTGGTGGCTTGCCTAGGTGTGAACCTTGTGCAATTTAAGAGCCTTGCTCTTAGCCACCGCCTTGAAATCAAACTTGACCTCTCTCAACCTTTCAATCACTTTCCTCCTTGCTTCAATACTTTGCCATTTTTAACCTTCCTATTTGGATTTGATCTGCATGCATGCATCTTTGTTTCAATAACCTTTGGTTTTGGGGCACCTGCCCTCACCATATGGCCTTGATTGTTCCACAATCCACCCATCACTGAGTTCACCAACTGCTTTCATCAATGCTTTCCTCCTTGGTTAACCCTTGACTGCCTTCAACTGTTCGAACTGCCACAACCTTGCCCTTTTGGCATAAGTACTTGCCTCAACCATAGTGGTGCAGTGCATCTCCCCAATTGGATTTGGTTCGAATGGCAAAGCATCACTAGTAGTCTTGCACCCGAATTGAAGAAGTAGGACCCCATGTAGATTTGCCCCCGATTTTGTACTATTTAAGTTGCAACTCTAAATTCATGCTAGTGATCCTAATCCAATCAATTTTCCTTAACCATTCTCAATCTCTTCAATAAAATAAAATATCCAAAGATCAAACTGTGTACCTTTAGCATAGCTTGGGATCCGACTGAGAAGCACGATGAGGTCGCTGCACTCTGATTTGCAATCTGACTTTGTGAGCCTTGATGACTTGATGTGACCAATTCTGTCATCTCATATCTGCTGCTGGGGTAGACTGAACACTTCCTTGCACAAATCCATACTGATTGATCTTCTTTGCCACAGGTGACTAGCTGTCTCTCAACCTCTCTCTTAATTGAATCATATCAAAGGTACCAATGTTGGTGTCTCCAGCGTATTTCAATTTTGAGCGGAAGTTGGAATTGGGTATCATGACTTCCTTGTCTCCTATTTCAGCATTAATTCCTTTGGGTCGCTTGCTTGCATTAACATCAGCCATCCTAAACACTTATCACTCCCCGCCTTTTCTACAATGCTGGTGAAACTACACTTATCACTCCAATCTTCGCCTAGGGGTGGAATGCTACACTTATCACTCCCCGCCGATACCTTAAGATGGACTACACTTATCACTCCAATCTTCTCCCTAAAATGAAATGCAATAATGCAATCTACACTTATCACTCCCTGCCTTTGCCTTAAGATGGACTACACTTATCACTCCAATCTTCGCCTGGGGGTGGAATACTACACTTATCACTCCCCGCCGTTACCTTAAGATGGGCTACACTTATCACTCCAAATCTTCGCCTAAGATGAAATGCAATGATGAAATGCAAGCGAGAACTTGAGGGAAAAAAGCCAATCAAGACAATCGAGTAATCAACCTACTAACTAAACACCTAACTCTACTTTTGAAATTAGTTTTCAACATCTAGACTAGCACCAATGAAATGAAAGCAATTAAGGAGAGAGGAAAAGACAGGCCACTTACCAAATATAAAATTGTGAATTCCTCCTTGATATAGTTGCCTTCGCTGTATTCACAAAATTTCTCTATCTCCACAAGTCTGAAAATACAGCCCCCAAATAGATCAAATCTTCCCCAATTCACTCTCAAAATCTGATTGCTATGAATCTTCTATCAATAAATTCTTCTATTACAAATCTGATTTGCCTCAACTCAAGCTTCTTCTCTTCATTAAACTCTCCAATTTTCGAATTTGCTTTTTCGGATCTGCTTTTTCGGACTGCTTTTTCGCTCTGCTTTTTCGGACTGCTTTTTCGCTCTGCTTTTTCGGACTGCTTTTTCGCTCTGCTTTTTCGGACTGCTTTTTGCTGCCAAGAGAAAAGGAGAGAAGTGAATGAGATGGTGAAATGAAGTGGGGGAGAGCTCCCCTTATATACCAAATTTTGCCTCCAAAAAAAAGCAAGGCCGACTTTGTAGGAGGGAAAAACAAAAAAAATTAAAATTGCCAAATTAAACATGAATTAAATGAAATAAATTGCCCAGCCCTAGGGGATTTTATTTTAATTTAAAATTGGGTCAACCTAGTGCAAAATTATCGGTTTAAATTAGCCAAATCCGAAATTATCATAGGCCCTAAAATTGAAATTTTGAAAAAAGGTCATTTAGGCCTCCAATATAGCTTTAAACCCTCCCCATTGTGGACCCAATAACTTGCCTTGAATTTCACACCTCCTAGGCCTTAAAATACGTTGAATTTAACACACAAAGGGGCCCAATTTAAATTTCTAAATTACAAACACTTAGCCCAAAAAATATGATTTTAATGCATTTAATCATGACAACCAAAATTAATTTTTTATTATTTTGCAACCCAAAAATCATTTTGCAATTTAATTTCCATTTGGCAATTTTATCCTTTTTTATTTTTGCAATTTATTATCTCTAATTGGCAACTTTAAATTTATTCTTTAATTTCCATTTTTCTCCACCAAAAAAAATTTACAAGATTTTCCCAAAAATATCCAATTTCACAATTAAATTTTGAAAATCTCGAGTTCTTCAATTTCATCAATTTTCAAAATTCATCTTAGTCTGAAAATTTTGCAAATTTGCCCTGCCAGATATTATTCTAACATTGAAATAAAATATTCCTATTGAATTTCGTTTGGCCTAAAAACAAAATCAACAGTTTAGGAAAATCAATGTTTCACACAAGGTGAAAACAAGCTATACCCTCCCAAGCACTTCAAAAATATCCCAGGTGTAAAATTTTCATTTCAAAACCTTTGGATCGCCCAAAAATTCGCTAAGGCACCTAAATACCCGGATCTAGAAAAAAATGTCAAGGCTTGCTCAAAAAAAAATGGGGGTCCCCAAATTCTTTGGGGCAATGGTGTGAAAACCTCACAACACAATTCTTGCTACTGGTGCAAAAGTTTCTTCATAGTCAATTCCTTCTTGCTGTGAGTATCCCTTGCATACCAATCTTGCTTTGTTTCTTAGTACTTTTCCTTGTTTATTCATCTTGTTTCTGAATACCCATTTAGTTCGAATAACATTCTTATCTTTAGGTCTAGGGAGCAATTCCCATGTCTTGTTCTTTTCAATCTGATCTAGTTCTTTCATAGCTTTAATCCAATGTTCATCTTCACAAACTTCACTAGTAGATTTAGGTTCAATTTAAGAAATCAAACATAACTGTTTTTGTACCTTATTTCGAGTTAGAACTCTTTTGTATACGCTTCCACTAATCTGCTCAACAGGATGATTCCTTGATAAGTTCCTGTTAGGTGTCACTGTCTAAGATCTCACTTCAGGTGTTGGTTCTTCAATGATTTCACTGTGGATTTCATTCAACAAGTCACTGTCAGTTTCATAAAATAATTCAGTAGTTTCAGTGTTAGGTTTAGGATGAGTTCCTTCATCAGATTCATAACCAAGCATCCTTTCCTGAATTTTGAACTTTTCATCAACTTTAACATTTGCGCTCTCAACAATAGTCTTAGTTCTCTTGTTATAACATCTATAAGCTTTGCTCTTCAAAGAATATCCAAGAAATATATCTTCATCACTTTTAGGATCACACTTTCCAATATCATCATCTCTCTTTATATAACATTTGCTTCCAAAAATTCTAAAATAGTTAACTGAGGTTGCATGTCCAAACCATAATTCATAGGGTGTCTTGTCTGTGTCTGCTCTGATTTGTGCTCTGTTCATTGTATACACTACTGTGTTCACTGCTTCTCTCCAGAATATCTTTGCCAAATCATTCTCAAATATCATAGCTCTTGCTGCTTCAGTCACTGATCTGTTTCTTCTTTCAGCAATACCATTTTGTTCAGGTGTTCTAGGGGCTGAAAATTGTCTCTTAATACCATTCACTTCACAAAAGATGTTAAACTCTCTAGAAGTAAATTCTCCACCTCTATCAGATGTCAAACATTTAATCTTCATTTTAGATTCATTCTCAACTTTGTTCTGAATGACCTTAAACTAATCAAATGCTTCAGACT
Source organism: Chamaecyparis obtusa (assembly GCA_027943335.1). Taxonomy (NCBI): domain Eukaryota; kingdom Viridiplantae; phylum Streptophyta; class Pinopsida; order Cupressales; family Cupressaceae; genus Chamaecyparis; species Chamaecyparis obtusa. Next base: position 217,195 of record BSBK01007276.1, read on the forward strand.
TTTCTTTAAGAAATGCAATCCACATCATTCTTGTAAAATCATCAACAATAATCAAAAAATACTTTTCTCCATAGAATCCTCTAGTTTTTGTAGGACCGCTCAAATCTGTATGAACAATCTCCAACTTCTTTGCAGATGTAAACTTCTTACTGGGAAATGAAGTTCTCTTCTGTTTTGCCATCACACATTCCTTGCAAATCATGTTAGTAGGCTTCATAATTTTAGGCGAATCTCTTATTGCAAGTGTAATACTTATTTACACAATGTTATCAAAATTTATATGACAAAATCTTCTGTGTCATAACCAACTGTCATCAATCTTAGTAATTAAACATGTCATCTCAGTAGGATTCAATTGAAATACATTACCTCTGGTTCTAGATCCAGTTCCAATCAGATTTCCATCTTTATCTTTTATCACAGAAGTTTTCTCAGTAAACCAAACTGTATATCCTTTATCAACTAATTGTTCAACACTGAAAAGATTATGTTTCAAACCATCCACAAAGTAAACATCATCAGTATTAGTCTTCCCATCAAGAGTAATAGATCCTATATCTTTAATTAAACAAGGTGCATTGTTTCCAACTCTAACAACTTCATCATAATTGTTAAACTTTATGAAGTTTTTCATGTCTCCAATCATATGATCTAAACAACCACTGTCTATAATCTAATGAGCTTTGTTTTCGACTTGAGAAACTAGGGCTTTTTCTTCCTTAACATCTGTTTTAGGATTTTCTTCTTTAATTGCTACAAATTGTATGTCATCGTTATTCTCAGTATCACTTTCACTTAGAGTTCTTTCTATACTAGCTTCAAGATCTTCATCATTAGCATAATAACATTCCTTAGATCTTCTAGGCTTGAAATTGTTTCTATACTTTTTAACTCTCTTAGGACATTTAGATGCAAAATGACCATATTCTTGACAATTCCAACATTTAAAAAGTTTCTTACCGTCTGGTTCTCTCTTCATAAGTAAGGCAATACCTTCTTCAATCTTCCTGTCTTCTTCATTTCTAGATCTGCTGCTGGCAGCATAATCTTCACTCACACTGATGCTTCTTGACAAAGTAGGGCGAACACTAAGAGCACTGAATGCTGTCTTCATTCTAGGCAAATCTCCTGATAACCTCAGGTTCATTTCTGCTACTTCCAATCTTCCAAGAAGAGTCTCTCTTGTAAAGTTTGTAGTCCAAGGTATAACTTGTTCAATCATCTGTGTTGTCTGCTTAAACACAGGAGTCAATGTCCTCAGAATTTTCCATATAACTTCATTTTTTGTCTTCGTTCCTCCACAAGATTTTATGCTTGGAAGAATTTTTGACATTCTACTAATATAGCTTCTAACAGATTCATCTTCCATCATTCTTATATCTTCAATGCACATATCCAATTATGTAATCTAACTTTCTTTGCATGTTCATCACTTTCAAAAGTATAGTGTAAAGCTTTCCAAATTTCATGAGATGTTTTCAAACATTTTACCTGACTATACTCATTCTCCGGAAGGGCTGTCAAAAGTGCTTCTCTGGCAAGTATGTTACAGATGAATAGATCTTTGTCATCACTAGAACATGTTTCAATATCTTCTTCTTCAACAATAGTCTTCACATTCTTCGTTATCAACCAATAACCCGTTCCTAAACATAGTATATGTGTCTTCATCTTTTCTTTACAACTGTCGAAATTTACTCCGTCAAACTTGGGGCTTTCTTTCTTGAAATTCGCCATGGATCTCCTTAAGCTGTTAAACTTTTCTTTCAAGGACCTGCTGCTCTGATTCCAATTGTTAGAAAGTAAAGTTCACCAAGATAACTGAGAGGGCGGGGGGCGGGGTGAATCAATTATCGGATAATTATAACTTTTATCAACTTCAATAGATTTTAGCCATGTAAGCAATATAATTAGTAACCATAGAAAGATATTCATACACAATAACACAATGACACAAGATATGTTGACTAGGGAACCTCTTGATTAAAGAGTAAACCCCGGTGGGAATGATGCCCACAAAAGATGCACTAATATGAATATTCCTTGTGAAAGGATGGACTCTGTTAGGAGTCTTATGAAATACATTCAATACATATGAATCCCTGTTTTGAAATTTTGAATCCCTGCTGCAAGATTCTAACTCTGTTAGGAGTTATGGAAGACAGAAGGACCCACTGCCCAACAACTTCAATGGCAAGATCACTGAACACACTGTTCAACTGATCTCTAGATTATTCAATAGAATAATATCAAATCATTACTGATCTCAACAATTTGTTACCTCTTCTCTGACTGTGCCAAACCGCACTCATTGCTACACCAGATCTCAATTTCAGATCTCTGTACCTCGCATGTCTTCGTTCATAAATTCGCTTTCACAACTTCATTCACTTCATCATATTCATTCCATACATATCACAACAAGGAAAAGCATTTGTTCCTTTATACCACAGTCAAGTAATTACAAATGAGTTGGCATCCAATTACAAAATAAAGGTTTCCACACACTACATCAAAAATTACACAAAACTGTCGACTTTGAATTAGAATAATTCTTCACTTGTGGGACCTCGAAGTTTGCGATGTCATCCATGTCACTAACAATATGTCTTCAACTTCCCTTTAATTGTGCAAAACCAGATTCCATTCCGATTAGGAGATATCATCCGATTTCCACAAACCGCTACTCAGGAACACTTCCTGAATATTGCTTCCACCAAAATGCTCACAACTTTCATGAATAAATGAATTACTGTCTGCGCTCTTAGCCATGAGCATATTACATATCCAAGAGTAAATCCTCAACATCGCATAGCTTGATCTGCAATATCCCACGTGCGCTAATCAAAACACTGTCTACTCCTCCGCTAATCTCCAGTAGATCAGTGTGTTGACATCAATGACATAGTTATGAATGCAACAACAACTGTTACAGAATGGCTGCCAATACTCCCATAGGATATATTTAGCATTCAGATAGTTGGTCACGCAGGTAGTTGACTATGAATTCTCCAGTTCAGCTTATCATACCAAAGTCTTTTCTTGATTGGTTTAGATCTTTATGTTGTGAACAGGTAAGAGCTTTGACCTATTAACTTTTGCTTCCTCTGCTTACTGGTTGCACTCTGTTTTCAGTTCATTGTCGACACCGGTTGTGTTCCTCGGTTGTCGATGCCCTAGGCTTAGTGACCGGTTTCTTTTGATTAGCAAATAAAGTCTTTTCCTTGTTGCATAGTGTCACCAGTTGCCAAACCAGTCTCTTTACATTCAGAACCACCTCTGGTGTTCTCCTTGAATCTTTAGACCTTAGATTGTGATGTCAAACACCTCTGTCCTCTTTTTTGTTTTGCCAATTAATGACAATACTTAATTGCCATATACCGGTAGTAGACTTTACCGGTTACCATCTCTTGTTGCCGACAATCTCCCCCTTTGGCATTGATGGCAAAACCTTAATGGGCAATCATGTCACCTGTTCTACCACTATGCATTGCCACAGTTGGTCAGCCACTGGTCCATTGCCAAACTCTCCCCCTTTTGACAATAATGCCAAAGGATGGTCAGAAAGACTACCTTTATCAAATTTGCTCCTTCGAGCAACAATCCTTTTCATCAGTCCATAAAGGATGAGGTGAAACCCTCTGTTGAAGCATAATGAATTGATGATCACCTTTGCTAGTTTACTGATGATCAGGAAGGGGTATCACCCCTAGTTTACCTCTGAGATACTAAAAAATACTCTTTTGTAGTGGCTTTGTGAAGATATCGGCAATCTGTTCTTTTGTGGGAACATACTCCAACCTTACCTCTTTGTTTTGTACTAGCTCTCTCAAGTAATGATACTTGATGACAATGTGCTTTGTCTTGGAGTGCATGACAAGGTTTTTGGATATGTTTATTGCACTTGTGCTATTACAGTGGATTGCAATGGGTTCAGGTATCTGTTCTTGGATTACTTCCAGTAGTTGTTTGATCCAGATTACTTGTGTGCAATTGATTGCTGTAGCAACGTATTCAACTTCTCCTATAGACTGTGAAATGCAGTTTTGTTTCTTACTTGTCCATGACACAATTCTCCCACCGAGAAAGAATGCACCACCACTTGTGCTCTTTCTGACATCAATATTACCAGCCCAGTCTCCATCTATGTAAACCTTTACTTGGAAGCCTCCCTTGTGAGGAAACCACAAGCCGTACTCCTCAGTACCTTTTAGGTATCTGAAAATTCTCTTCACTGCTATCGGATGTCTTTTTGGGGTTTGCAGAGAATCTTGTAACTATGCCAACCGCATGTGCAATGTTTGGTCTACTGTGTACTGCATACTGCAATTTCTCTATCATGGACCGATACAGTGTTTCATTCACGTCTTTTGCATCATCTTCCTTTGATAACTTGAGGTTAGTTATCATTGGAGTACCAATCGGTTTGGATTCTTCAAGTCCAAAAGTCTTAAGAATTTCTTTTACATACTTGGATTGAGAGATAAAAATACCTTCTTTTAGCTGATGGACCTGCAGTCCAATGAAGAATTTTATGGCTCCTATCATAGACATTTGAAATTCTTTTTTGATTTCTGCAGCAAAGGGTTTGCTCATCTTGTCATCTCCTCCAAAGATGATGTCATCAACAAAGATTTCACCAATCAGGTGCCCATCTTTTTCGGTTTTGAGATACATGTTGCTATTGTCCCCGGTTCTTGTGAATCCTATTGTACGGAGGTATGAATGCAACTTCTCATACCAAGCCCTTGCAGCTTGCTTCAGCCCATAAAGAGCCCTTTTGAGTTTACAGACCATGCCAACTTTTTGTGTAGATGTGAAACCTTCCGGTTGTTCAATTTAAACTTCCTCCAGTATTTCATTAAGGAATGCAGACTTGACATCCATTTGGTATACTTTGAATTTCTTGTGAGCAGCATAGGCAAGAATAATTCTTGCTGTTTCCAATCTAGCCATAGGTGCAAAGGTTTCTCCATACTCCAATCTAGCTTCTTGGGCATACTCTTTGCAGACCAGTCTTGCTTTATTTCTTATGACTTTCCCTTCTTGATTCATCTTGTTCCTGTAGACGCACTTTGTCCCAATGACATTCTTGTCCTGTGGTCTAGGCATAAGCACCCATGTATCATTCTTTTCTATTTGCTCAATTTTTTTCGTCCATGGCCTTGACCCAATTTTCATCTTCTAGAGCTTGCTTGGTGGTTTTGGGCTCTATACAAGAGAACAAACAGATATTCTCTCTGGCCTTTTTTGTGGTCAGGACATTTGCATGTTTGTCACCAATTATATTATCAGTTGAGTGATATGTGACATTCCTTGGGAGAACCGGTCGCTGTTCCCAGTCACGTTCTTTCGGTTGAGCAATTTCTTCATCATGGTTTTGAACAACTTCTTGTTCATCATCACGGATGTGTTTGTCAACTTTAGGTACAACCTCCTGCTCGAGATGTCTGTTTACATGCTCTTCTCTTTCATCTTCAGTTGTAACTTCATTGAACTCAAAAAGATTTCCTTCATTGTGGCCTTGCAGACTGTTATATTGATTATGACCGGTCTTCTTAATTGGTTCTGAATATTCAATAACTTTTACATTCATGCTTTCAATTATTTTTCCTGTTCTCTTGTTCAGACACCGGTAGGCTTTTCTTTTGGTAGAGTAACTCAGAAATATTCTTTCATCACTCTTGGGATCAAACTTCCCAGAGTACATATCTCTTTTGATGTAACATTTACTACCAAAGATTCTGAAGTAACCTACACTAGGAGTGTGATTGAACCATAATTCATATGGGGTCTTACCGGTTTCTCTCTTGACTTGAACTCGATTTGGTGTATAGACAACAGTGCTGATAGCTTCTCTCTAGAAGTGATTATTAAGATCGTTCTTAATTATTAGGGTTCTTGCACAGTCAATCAACGTCTTGTTTCTTCTTTCTGCTACTCCATTTTGCTGAGGAGTCCTAGGTGCAGATAGCTGCCTTTTTATGCCATGTTCCTCACAGTAGCGGGTGAACTCTTGAAAAGTGTATTCACCCCATCTGTCTGATCTCAGACACTTCAGGCTTTTACCGGTCTCCTCCACTCAGACCTTGTAGATCTTGAACATGTGAAATGCCTTTGATTTTTCTCTGAGGAAGAGTGTCCACATCATCCTTGAGAAATCATCTACAAAGAGCATGAAGTACTGGTCTCCGTAGTAGCTCTTTGTTCTCATTGGTCCACACAGATTTGTGTGCACAAGATCTAGAACATTTTTAGCAGAGAAGGATTTACTGCTGAAACTTGTTTCTGTCAGTTTTCCTAACTGACAATGTTTACAAATACCTTTTTCAGGTTTTGTTATCTCTGGGAGTCCTCTTACCGATTTCTTCTTGCTTGCTTTGACAATACTGTCAAAGTTTATGTGGTAGAGTCTTTTATGCCAAAACCAACTATTGTCCTTTTTGGTTACAAGACAGATCTTGCTAGATTCTCCTTTGGCTGATGCAATGAGACATGCTCCTTCCATTGAATCTAGGCAGAACAGGTTCCCTTTGCTCTATCTACTGGTTGCAACATGAGCTCTAGATTGATTCTTGACAACACAAGAATCCTGTCCGAATTCCAACAGGAATCCTTTGTTGGTAATTTGTGCAACGCTCATTAGGTTGTACTTGAGTCCTTGTATCCAATACACATCTTCACAGACAACATCATTGCTGATTGCAATAGAGCCTTTACCTTTGATAACACAAGGAGCGTTATTTCCAAAAGTTACTGATCCACCATAATTGAGCTTCAAGTTGATGAACTTATTCTTGTCACCGGTCATATGGTGAGTGCATCTGCTTTCAATGATCCAATCATCATGCTGGTGAGATCTCGAGATAAGTGCCATTTCACTTACCACTGGGTTCTCTTTAGTTATTGCAACAAATGCAATTTTTGGATCTTTAGAGTCTTCAGATTCATTGTCTGTGACTCCTTCTGCAAGGTAGCACTACTTCTTTGCTTTGTTTTTGAACCAGTTGTTCTTGTCTCTGTTGTCGTTGTCTGGACATCTTGCAGCAATATGTCCTATCTTATTGCAAGAGAAACATTTCAGAGGAAGCTTTCCTTTGTACTTCCCTTTCCCTTTGGGAAATCTCCTAGCGATGAGTGCTTCAAACTCTTTTTGCTCCATCTCTTTTGAGAGTAGATTCTAAACAAAATTACCAATTTTACTGGTAAAGTAGTTACCAGTTTCTTCTCCCTTTTTGGTGGAAAAGGTATTGATGGAAGACTTAAAAGCTGGTTCCTGAATGGGTAAGCTATTATCAAAATTACTTAATTCAAATGCAATCAACTTACCAATTAGGGAGTCTAGAGTGACTTGATCTGAGGTCACTGATCTGAGCTCTTGAATAGCACAGATCTTGATGGCATACTGAGGTCTGAGCGTTCTCAGTATTTTGCTAACCACCTCCTCTTCACTGAGTTTTTCTCTAGCGCTCTTGATGGAAATGATCACTTCTTTGATTCGGTTGTTGTATTGCTCAATGTCTTCGCCTTCATTCATCCTCATGTCATCATACTTTCCTCTGAGGCTTTCAACCTTGGCTCTTTGTACGTTTGGGTACCCTCCATATACCAATTGCAGCTTGGCCCACATCTTGTGAGCAAATTCTAGATTTTCAATCTCAGCATATACATGATCTGGTAGTGTGCTGGCTATCATATCCATAGAAGCCGTGTGTTCAGTCTTGATCTTTAATTCATTAGGTGTCAGGGTGCCAGCGGGTTCACTATAATCAGTGGTTACATGAGTCAAGTATTGTTTTCCGATGGTTTTCATGTACAACTTCATTCTGCTGCACCACAGAGTAAAATTTGCCTTTGAAAACTTTGGTTCTTTTCTCATCATCTTGACTTTTTCTTTATGCGGTTAAGTAGTGAAGAAAATAAACCGGTGGCTTTGATACCAATTGACAGTCCCAACCGGTGCTGAGAGAGGAGGGGTGAATCAACACCTGTAAAAGTTTCCTTAATAAATATGATGAAATGTACTTATAAGTGCAAGCAAAACAGATTCAGGATCAATCACAAAGTGACACTAGATTTATCACGTGGAAACCCAAATTGGGTGAAATCCATGGTGTGAGGAGACCTCACAAATTCTGCACTCTTCTGAAGTGCACTCTGCTAGGAGCCTTCCCTATTAAAGGATTACAACACACTATTAGATGCGACCCGGTTAAGGAATTTGATACAATAAGGCCAATTAGTGCCTTCCTGGTTAGAGGACTTAGAACACATGAAAAGATGTCACCTGGTTAAGGGATTTAGTACAACGGACCTGTTAAAGTCCACCCAAAATACTGGGATTTAACTATTGTAATTGTTAGAGAACAATAGAAGGATTGACCTTTTACAAATGGCTTTGCATAGCCTGATAAGATCTCTGTTATGCTCAACTGAGAAACATCACCGGTTGGCCCTAGTATGTTCTCCTTTTCTGTTGTGCTTTTTTGCACACTCTTCTCTTTTTTCTTGTCTTTTCTATTCACCTTAGCTTCTTCAGCGTACAGGTTCACTCTTTTCTTTTTGTAGAATGAGGGCAACCTATATTCTTAATAGACAGAAGAATATATAGGGTCCTTGCCCTAATTGCGCCACTCATGCACGACCTAATGCAGTTCTCCTTCGGATTTATCATCCAGTGGAGTATTAGTTCACTGAGGAAACATCCAATGCATGCCCTTGCTTCATCTGGTTTATGAAGAAAACAATAGATGCGTATTAATCACCTTTCCTTTGTATGAGATAACTCCATGTTTTAAAGCCACAAACTTCGGTTTTAAAACTTTTAAACGCGCGTCAAACCGATCACTATGTTAAGTCAAAGTCATTCGGATTTAGTGCAGTAAATCCTGGTCAAAGAGTTGGTCAGGCAAATGGTTGACTATGACTTCCCAGGTTCATCTTATCATACCGAAGTCTTTTCTTTATTGGTTGAGATCCTTATGTTGTGAACAGGTAAGAGCTTTGACCTGTTAACTTTTTTTTCCTCTTCTTACAGGTTGCACCCTTTTCTCAATGCATTGTTTACACCGGTTGTGTTCCTCAGTTGCCGATGCACTAGGCTTAGTGACCGGTTTCTTTTAATGAGCAGAAAAAGTCTTTTCCTTCTTACATAGTGTCACTGGTTGCCAAGCCAGTTTCTTTACATACAAAACCACCTCTGGTGTTCTCCTTGAATCTTTAGACCTTAGATTGAGATGTCAAACACCTCTTTCCTCTTTCTTCTTTTGCCAATCAATGACAATACTTAATTGCCATGTACCGGTAGTAGACTTACTGGTTACCATCTCTTGATGCCAATAGGGTTGAGTTTAGGAGAGTAAGGAATTGGAGCTTAGATATGTTAATTACGAAATGTATTGCAAATTATTAATTGATTTTGTAAATTGAATTGATTTATATGCATAGTAATGTGTGTTAAACTTTGGAAATTGACAGCTTCCTAGTAAGGGACTTTACAACTTCCCCATGGTTTTTTAGACTCATTCAATATATTTTGCAAATGAATTTTTGAAAAAAGACAGTTTTAAATTTAAGTACCTTTTTAATCACCAACTTTTGCTAAGTTGGAAACTTTTGGCTTGCCGAGTGCTTTCTGAGTTAGAAAACCTTGTTAATACTATCATAAATAACTAAAAATTAGATGTTAATATTGCCATGAGCATTGCAGTCTTATTGCAGCAGTTCAGTAATAAAAATATCTGATTTTCTTTGGTGTTAGGATTTGTAAAATAGTTTGTATTTCAGTATTTATCACATGAGCTATATTGACAAAGTAAGAAAGAAATAATAGATTAATGGTTTGGTTATTGCTGGATATCATAGAATAATCATGGAGTGGTATTATGGATTCCAAGGAACACTAATTCATGAGTACAGTTTGTGCCAAACCCATCTGCGTTTAGTAGGCTGTTGTAACCTCTTGCACACTTCCCAACGTGTCCAACACATGGAAAGTACTGCCAACTCAAAGTGGGACAGTTTGTTTTCCAAAATGAGGCCAAAACAACAAAGAAGTATGAACATCAGTAATACAAGGTTGAGACACCTTATGTCAGATGAAAAATTGTCATTGATGTCAAAGTCAAGGACATGGGTATATACAATATATGTTCACTTTATCTATATTCATTAGACAGAATTATAATGAAGCATATAGCATACATACATTTACACAGCATATCGGAGATATACAATATAGTATGAAGGTTCACAGCAATATGAACATAGAGAGTGCTGATAGGAGGACAACAGCGGTTGTTATATGAAACATTGGTTGAATACTATATACAGCAATGAAGACAGTTGGATATATATATATATATATATATATATATATGACAGCAGTATATTGAATGATATATATGAGAAGTCATCATTGATATACATATTCCAGCATGTAGCTATGACATGTGTGCCTAAATTATTAACCCAACAGTAATGAGTTGTGCAAGTCTGAATAAGGTTAAGATGTTCCATAAAGAGTGCTCTGTGAAGATGTTACAAAAGCCATTTTGTCAAACACAATACAAAGCCAGGCGTTGCCTAAGTTAATAAGCAAATGTTTGACATGATACCATGGAAGATTAATACGTTGAGCATATATGAATTAGAGATATATTACATACAGTGAAGACATAACAGCAAAAATGCATAATATACATAGCATAAAATATATATAACAGGGAAGATACGTATATTCAGTATATTCAGATACAGCATATTGCATATGTATATTCAAAGATACGACATATTGCATATTCAGACCAGTGTATACATAAAGATACGTATATATGAAGATACGTATATATGCAGCAGATTATATAACAATATTGTATACAACAGAGACGTATGATACAAAGAAACGTGTACAAAATATGATAGCACATACGGTAATGTAAACAGAGACAGATATAGTCAGCAGTCATACGTATACTAATCTGAGAACGGCATACACGTACAGCAGTATGATAGCAGTATATTAATTTGAGAACGGTTGATATATATATACGGCATCAATATATATTTGCAACGATATAAACAATCAAACCACAGATACAGCAGCGGTTGATACAGACAAGCACGAGATTCAGATAAACAGCGATGGATAGTATACAGAACAGCATATACACAGCTCTTGTGTCGATATATCTAGATGTATGAAACCGAAACGGTATAATCGATTTAATTAAAGGCATCGATTTTATTGACGTTTGAAGGCATCGATTTAATCGATTTAATTGACGTTTGAAGGAATTGATTTTATTGAAGGCAGAGACGGTATAATATTGATTAATAATATTTGTATTTCGAAGGTTATATTGATTATAATGATGCCGTCGAGTACATAAGATATATTACGTAAAGATGCAAAGTATTTGATTTGCAATAAAAGTCAGCGGTTAATAAAGAAATATTAACTTAGTTTAATGTCATGTCCCCATTTTGGCTGACATCATTTGGCATGACGGATTTGCCTATCATCGATTCTCGTAGGCAAATGGTTTGGAGAGAGGGTCATTATGTTGATCATTTGATTGCATATTGCTGACAGAGCCTACATTCGGTAGAGCCTACATCCAGTTTGGGCCTACATGCAGTTGTAGTGGAGCCTACATCCAGAGTGAGCCTACATCCAGTTTGAGCCTACATCCAGTTGTAGTAGAGCCTACGTTCAGTCTTGAGCCTACGTTCAGTCGTAGTTGGGCCTACATTCAGTTATGAGCCTACATTGTTATAATTTTGAGTTGAGGAATGTACTTTATTATTATAATGTTATTTTATTATAAAGTACATTATAATTGGATGTTTCTAGAAGTTCTAGCAACTTCTCAAGGAAAAGAATAAATAGAGGGCTTGGGCTATCATTTCTACATGCTTGGATTTGGGATTTCTTCTACTTCTTCATTGTGAAGCAATTTGTAGCCTTGTGGTCTGCAAATATTATTCGATCTTTGGGAACGATTACTCCCCTAGATTGGCATAACTGAGGTAGTGAAATATCTATTGAAGGGTTGCAAGTTTGGAGTTGGTACTCAGCCATCTCATTGATACTTCATTGAGAATTTGATGTAAGGGTTTTTTTGTGATTGAAACAGCATTTCAGGAGGCATTTTTAGTAGGGCCGAAATTATAGGCGGTCGAAAAAGCAGGTCCGAAAAAGCAAATCCGAAAAAGCAGTCCGAAAAAGCAGACCCGAAAAAGCAGTCCGAAAAAGCAGACCTGAAAAATTGATATTGAGGGTTTGTAACTGGTTGAATAAGGGTTTGGAATTCATCACTTAATTGGTGAATCATTTGGTGAAGATTTGGAGATCATTTTGGTACGTTTTCAGTTCAGTCATACTAGGGTTTGTTGACTTGGTGGTCAGCACCTCCTTTGGGGTTACCGTGGATCTGGGTAAATCTGGTGTTTGTGACGTTCGTTGACAGTTCGAGCTTTTGGCGCAATGGCAAACATTCCAACAATTGCCCCCTCAGCACCGACTGAGGGTTCCGCACCAACGGAATGAAGGAGACTCTCTCCCCATCAGCACCGACCGAGGGTTCCGCACCAACGGAATAAAAGAGACCTCTTGGGATTTGAACCCGTGACCCAAGGCTCTGATACCAATTGTTGGAATGTTTGCCGTTGCGCCAAAAGCTCGAACTGTCAACGAACGTCACAAACACCAGATTTACCCAGATCCACGGTAACCCCAAAGGAGGTGCTGACCACCAAGTCAACAGGGTTTGGACTCATATTTTTGCTCATATCTCACACACCAGCTGGAGATTAATTTTATGCATTGGAGGGGATATATACTAACCCTAGGCGTTTCAAATCATACCATTTTCGACACCCAATACCCTGCAGATTATTTTATATCAGGGCCGTACAAGACTGTACTGTACGGACATGTACAGTGCATGGTACAGCCGCGATCAGAGGTGCAGTTCGGGGACAGATTATTCATCATTTCATCAGCATTTTTCAACAATCAGAGTGCAGCATTCAAGGTTCCTTTATGAGTTTTGGTTGTTGTCATATTGATGAAAATTGCATGTTTTCAGTCACTGTTACAGCAGTCATACTTAGGCTCTGTTATTATCATTGTAATTGGGTTATCATAGAGTTATAGAACACTGTATTGGGAAAGGGAGTGCATTGTTTGGGTACTGGCATTGCCATAATCTCTGTTATGTAATAGCCCTTATGTGTGCTCAGAGAACAGTCCATTATAACCAGTCATTGCTACACTTTATAATCAGTTAAGTATTGATCACAATACAAGTGACCTCGCTGATGGTTCATTATCTTGAAGTCTGAATATTGTCATAGTCATTCATAATCTGAAAACAGTCAATTGGTAATCAGACATTGCTATATTGTAGTTAGGTTGAGATAGTGCATTGCAAGGGTTTGTTCATGTGTGATAGTCATACACTCTCTTGTCACAATTCAGAGTTTGTAACAGTCATTACCATATATCATTGTATTGGATTGGTATGCATAGCAAGGGCACTGTTTACATTGTTATAGCATGGAAAAAGGTCATTGCATGGTAATCTGATTGTTACATGTCACAGTCATATTTTCTGAGAATTGTAATCAGAATTAGAAGGTTTCTTGATACTCTAGTTTGAGATCTTTGCATTGTTGTTTAATTGTATTTCATTACTACATTGGTATTGTTATCTCAATAACATTTGGTGCCCAAAACAAATAAACATCATTGCAAACAAGACCATTCAAGTGCATGCCAACTGTTTGACGAATTTACATGGATCAGATTTGGGATTTTTAGCGATCCTACTAGTGAGGGTCATTACAGTGGTATCAGAGCGGTTTTCTTGCCATCCTGTTGGGTAAGAACCGTCTTTGCATGAGTGACCAGCACTTGATTGATTTTAGTATGGACAGGAATAGTACAGAGTTTTAGAGGACACGATCGTGGGCAACAGATAGACACAGTAAAAATGATGGTTATTCAGACATTCGAGATGAACTTAAGAGAATAGACCAAAACTTGTCTGAACAGTGGAATAAGCACCACCGTGTGATAAATGATATACTGTCCGACGCAGCCAAGGTGAATAAGTTGTCAAGTTTTTTATTTTGTAGTTCTTCTCGCAAGAGAGATAACATAAGATCGGCTGACACAGTTACCAGAAACCTTCATGAGGATTTTGAGGAACAAGTTAGTATTCCGACAGATGTTTCAGTTTCTACTCAGCCACAGGAGGAAGTGGTGAAGGACACTATGCGGATTGATAGTAACTGTCAACTTGGTACTCAAGTTGAGACAGTTGTATATAGGTTGCCTGAGGATGATGTCACAGGTGCTCAGAATAGTAACTACAACACAATGGATTTAGATGATGATTGTGAGGAGTTTGTTGTGCATGATGATGAGATACATATCAGTGATGAGCAGACGTTGAGTATTCATGACTTTGCTGATAGAGAGTAACAGGCACAGTTAGACGCTACATCACACGAGGTTGAGGCACATAGCACTTCACATGTTTTGTCCAGTCAGCTTAGGGTAAGCGAGGATGGGATTGTGACTTCATTATCTCATCATGACAGGATGTGGGAGATGATGGAGGATCATATCCGGATGATTCAGTCACAGAGTAGACATAAGGGAGTACAGGCGTAGACCTCTTGTATTGACTTACAGGCGATTAGGGAAGGAATGGGAACGATGAAGATGAGTTATTTACATCTTCTTTCAGACCGTGATCATCTTCTTACCCTTGCCGGAGACTATTCAGATGCCTTGAGGAGGAAGGAGGAGGAAGCTGTCAGGCTTTCTCGTGAGCTAGAGGATACCCGAGCCTCTTTGTTGAGTACTCCATTGGCATTACAGGACTCGGAGAGACATGCTGATTTGATACAGGGAGATATCACAAGCGCACCGGATTGTGTGATTGGCTCTGATAGTGGTTACGGTACAGTTGATCCTGATGATGTTACAGTAGTTGAGGATACTATCACATTTGAGGATAGTACAGTTGATTAGAGTGGTGCAGCAGAGAGACATGTGGACGAGCTTTGTCGTGAGGTGAGTTCAGTTCAAGAGTTAGCGCATATGGCAGGGACTCAGCTTTCTTTTACAGTCGGGTCACATGATGATGATATGAGTATGTCTAGCATTCACATTCCGGATTCAGAGATTGTAATGAGTACAGTAGACAGGTGCGTGGAGTTAGTTGGTATTAGTCATATTACTCAGGTGAGGAGTTTGCTTGAGTTACCAGCTGATTCTAGTTTACGGATGTGGATTAGGGATTGTTATAGTGGCGTTTGGGATTCTGTTGACTGGAGATCTTTATCATCTATTGGTAGTAGTGATTGTTTGGATGCTATCATGGATTTGCTTAGCAGATTATACGGTGTAGTTCTCATCCATGTCTGCAGCTTGTCTGATGCTGGAATTAGTTTTTATACACCAGTGTTGGGAGTTGTGTGCATTTCCAGTCGACCACTCAGGGTGTAGTGGGTTTGTGATGATTCAGGCACATCTGAGATGTTAGTGTTTACAGGTGAGTCCTAGGATCGTGTTGCTACAGATGACATCCAAGCGGATGCAGTGGACAGTTTTGAGGACTTAGTTTCCTCGACAGTTTCTTTCAGTACGGAGGAGTTGGACAGTGATGCTACAGTTTTTCATACTCCGTATGATGATATGAGCTTTGGAGTTGATTCACAGAGTATGGATGGTAGTACTCCAGAGATCTGTGATTTTGAGACTACTCCTTTGGACAGTGCATATAGAGATTGGAAGGAGTGTAGTATGGAATATAAAAAGAAGATAATATATATATACACAAAAGAATGAAAGCATAATATAAGAAATATTATTTCTGGGGTATACAAGGGTGAAGTGTGTTTATCATATATGCACAGAAGATATATAAACTTAGCATATGCTGATAGGGAGAATATGAAGATCGGATCTTGAAAATTTCATAAGAATTGTGAAGCGTGTTTTGAAAAGTTAATGAAAACCTTACAGCACAATTATGAAGCATATTGAAGAGAGTTTTTAGAGAAGATTTTGTGATCACTTTATGACAATCCTATGATCAAATTATAGAAGTCATTTTTTTTAGATTTAAGGAAAACAATGTAACAGATTTGTGAAGAGTTTTTGAGTGGATCCATCATCAGTTGAACATAGCAAGATTGTCAAGGTGGAAGAAAAATTTATGTGCAGTGGGTTGGTGCTCACGAAGACAGCTGTGGGAGTCGGTGCTTCCAGTAGGTCGGTGCCTGCGAAGTGTAGGAGTTGGAGCTTCCAGTGAGTTGGTGCTCATAAACATAGAGGTTGGAGCCTCTAGTAGGTTGGAGCTTACAAATCATTGTAAAAGAACAAGTTTATATAAAGGCAAATTATTTTGTGGTTTTCTCCCATATTGGGTTTTGACGTAAATATTGTGTTCATGTGCATAATTGTTTATTTGAGTATTTGAAGTTATTTTTGAATAAAAGCTTTTAAATTAAAAAAATCATTATACTGATTCACCCCCCCCTCTTAGTTTAATTGTGTGCTCTTCAATGTCAATAGGATTGGTTGCCAACATAGGGCTACAGGGACCTAGGGGTACAGAAAACTCATGAATTTTGGTAGGTTTGGGTATACATTAATTTTTATAGAGTACTGAAGGACCAACATAAAGCTACAAAAGGTTATTTTAAATAGCATTAGTAAAGTTATAATAAATCTTAAATAAAGTTTAATAATTGATTAATCATGCAAGCTCTGTCAGTGAAAGAGTGAGCAGTTATGTATTAGATATTTCAAAGGAGTATTGTACAACAATTAGAATTTAATGACCACAAGTTGTAGCAGTTGTAGAGCCAGCCAAGTGACTTTTTGTCTTCCACTCTCAAGCTGGATTTTCAAACGATGATGTGCCTATGTACATGCTGCTTAAATTATGTACATCACATTTACGAGTTCACACATTTACATGGATCCACCCAAATCAGTTAATGAATGCTTTGAAATCCTTGCTGAGCCACTTCTTTGGATTTTCTATTGTTCAATTTTGGTATTGACAATTGTGTCAAACAAATGTCTCCTAAGGACTGATTTTCTATTTTGAATTTTTATTTGTTAGATGACAGTTCATTGTAAATTGCTTTGGTGTTTGTTTTTCTGCGAATTAGCTTAGAGTATGCAAATACTATTGTTGATTCATGTGGTCTACTATATACAATTGCTTTCAATATATTCATTTTATATTGCAGATTGACGAAGTGATTTTATGTGGCCTACCACGCTTGTTAAGAAATCTGAAAAGAATAGCTCTTCCTTGTGTATTTGATGATGTTCTTGTGGAGCTTGGCCGGTTCTGCCCCAAACTTAAGGAGCTTAGGTTTGAGGTATGATAACACTTGGTGTAAATTTGTTTCCATTTTCTTGTATTAAATCAGTCATAGTGAACTTTAGTGTAATGTCCCCTGGTATAATGACTTAGGTTTTGACCTCGTCTTGGCAAGAGACTTCTTTCTACTCCTTTATTGTGTAGCATTTAAATGTAAGTAGCATTTGCAACTCAGATATTATCTCACTTTAAATTTGAATCCAATAAGTTTGATTGATTTCGAATTGATTCATATCCCTTGATTATTCTAGTCTATTCTATGTTATTAAAAATATCGACAATATAAACTTGGATGTATGAAGACACAAAGCATACATGAAGTCTACACATTAATGCATGAAGACATGGAGCAAATGTTGATATTTTGGCCTTTACAACAAATATCTAAATGACTTGGGGATTTCGATATGTATAAATAATAATATTAAATATTGGGGAATATTTAATACTCATTGTTTATAAGGTAAATCGATTTGAAGGCCCAGAGTTGTCCGTTTGGTTAAATAAATAAATTGTGTGGCCAGTCAGTCCCTTGAGGGAAACATACATTCTCATATAAATCAAGATCGATTCTTGAAGGAGAACACATAAAAAACATAACATGTGGTTCCTTCAAGAATCGAATCACATGTAATGATCGAGTGGTGTTCATGAGTGCGAACTACCTTGGAATGCGAGCTTGATTAGCTTGATCAAACTTAATGAATAAAGAGTGCGAATTATATCTAGGGCAGATCTGAGACAACTTGAAGTTCAAATCGGTGGCATAATGAAGTGAATTAGGGCAATATTGTATAGCCCTAGAAAAACAACAGGAGGGCCGATCTTGCAGCTCTAGATCTGAGAATTATGACAGATTTAATAGAAGACCAAAATCAAGGCAGATTGGCGACATATTGAAGAGCTGATTGAAGATCGCAAGGTACAAATCTGAAATCTCTAAGGATATTCCTTGTGATTTCTTATCATATTGTGTTCTTAGCTTTGTCAGATTTCTATAGATTGATATATTCCTTGCTAGAATTTGAAATATACTAACATGGTATCAGAGCGAGGTTGAGTAAAAGATCCATTTCAGATTTAGGAATTCAGTCTAACTGTTTCAAATCTAAGAATGACAAATTTGGGTTTGGCCGATTTTTGACTTTTATGAGGGTTTCGATTCATAATAATTGTGAAGGTTGGCATCATCTGAAAATTAAGATTTGAAATTTGAACATTGAAATGATTTTGATGTTTTCATTGGTTGTGAAACCACCTCATGATTGGTTAAGGAAGATAAGAGGGATTAGATCTCAAGATTGTATCAATCCAATCTTATATATTTGGAATTACCAAATCACTCTAAATTATCTGATTGATAAAATACAAACTAATCCTCTCTTAACTGATTGATTCAAGCTTACATTGAGAGGGAGTATAATCTTATGATAAAATCTAAGCTTCATTAGGAGAAGTTAAGGAGTGGCATAAGACATTCATGGATAAACTATCTGAGTATACTATGACATTCCTTGGCAAGAACTGTATACTGGATACATGGGTTGAAGAGACCTTCCTGGGGGATGACATAAGAAAGGTTTTCCTTAATCATGGGCTCACTTGGTTTTGTAATTCTTTCCTTTTGCATTTTGAGTAGATCTTACTCTATGAGCATGGCTGACTAACATAGCTGGTTATTAGCATGCCTTACCTTAACATAATTCTGTTATATTATGAGAACACATCTTATTGCTGTTTAAGCATAGCTGATTAACTATCATTGGCATGACTGATTAGTTAACACATTTGTATGAGGAGCATACTGTACAGTATACCTTATGTATGTGTGAGTACACACTTTACTTTGACATATGTTATATCTAACGCTGTTTTGGGAACATTCACAGCTGATTGTTAGTATAATTAAGTAACTGGTTATATAGGTATATTGGTGGATGAATGTATGATTGACATACATAACCTGACTACTTTCTGATTAACTACTACAATAGTTTCATGTATGTTAAGGAAACATACTTTATATGGCTTTGGTATATTCTTATTATGGGAGCATATTTTATGGATATATGCACATGTTATGATTTGGCTTTATGTATTCATTATAAAATGCTTATGTACATATGTGAATACATTTTCTTATAGTGGGACTATATTACATGTGATTCTATGTGTGAACACATTTTCTTTACATTGAATTTGATTCTTATGATTATGAGATCATATTGGTTACTCTTATGCTTATGTGGATTCATGAAATAAGATTTTGATACATTTGGTTATGATTGTTCATTTGGTTACACTTATGCATATGGCTAAGCTATTTCTTATGAAATGGATACTTGGAGAATATCATGGATTTGATATTCTTCTCATGGATCAAGGATCCATTGTTGAGCATTTGGTGGACATCATGGACTTGATGTCTGGAGACCATTGCTCTGAGCATTTGGTGAATATCATGGACTTGATATTCGTTAGACCAATGCTCATGATATCATGGACTTGATATCTCGTGGATCAGGAATCCACATCTAACTAATTCGTGGACATCATGGACTTGATGTCGATAGGCCATTACTCTGAGCACTTGGTGAATATCATGGACTTGATATTCATTAGACCAATGCTCTTAACATCATGGACTTGATTTTTTTTGATGTCATGGACTTGACATTTCTTGAGTCTTGGTGACTCGTGGATTTAGTTATCCACAAATTGGATGGTATACATCATGGACTTGATGATACCATGAATATCATGGACTTGATAATCTATTGGCTGAGTCAAGAGAACTCGTGGATCTAAGTTATCCACAAATTGGATAGAAAACATCATGAATTTGATGATAACTTGTGTTTGAAAAGTATCATGGACTTGATACTACCTTGAATATCATAGACTTGATATTCAAAATAGTCAAGGTGACTAGTGGATCTAGGAAATTCACAAATTGATTGGAAATATCTGATATCATGGATTCGATATCACTTATGGTTGATAGGCATCATGGACTTGATGTTATCATGAATATCATGGACTTGATATTCTTGGGTCGTGGAGACTAGTGGATCTAGGAAATGCACATTTGGATGGTAAGCATCATATGATATGATGTCTCTCATATGAATATGAGATGTATGGTTGAGGAATAATTAAGAACATTTGTGTTCTCATTATATCTTGTAGATAGAGATCCAATATCATAGATGAGAGATCTATGGCATCATTGGATTAGGAATCCATCCTTGGTTAATTATTTGTGATGAAGGATTAAGGAGAAGATCTTTGCCTCAAGTCCAAGAGGGAGTGTTGATATTTTGGCCTTTATGACAAATATGTAAATGACTTGGGAATTTCGATATGTATAAATAATAATATTAAATATTGGGGAATATTTAATATTCATTGTTTATAAGGTAAATCGATTAGAGGGCCCAATGTCGTCCCTTTGGTTAAATAAATAAATTATGTGGCCAGTTGGCCCCTTGAGGGAAATATACATTCTCATATAAATCAAGATCGATTCTTGAAGGAGAACACATAAAAAACATAACATGTTCCTTTAAGAATCGAATTGCATGTAATGATCGAGTTGTGTTCATGAGTGCGAACTACCTTGGAATGCGAGCTTGATTAGCTTGATCAAACTTAATAAATAAAGAGTGCAAATTATATCTAGGGCAGATCTGAGACAACTTGAAGTTTAGATCAGTGGCATAATGGAGCGAATTAGGGCAGTATTGTACAGCCCTAGAAAAACAATAGGAGGGCCGATCTTGCAGCCCTAGATCTGAGAATTATGGCAGATTTAATAGAAGACCAAAATCAGGGCAGATTGACGACATATTGAAGAGCAGATTGAAGATATCAAGGTACAGATCTGAAATCTCTAAGGTTCAGAGCTATAATCCGGATATTATCTCTCCTTGTTCCTTGTGATTTCTTATCATATCCTGTGCTTAGCTTTGTTAGATTTCTATAGATTGATATATTCCTTGCTAGAATTTGAAATATACTAACAACAAACACGAAGCATACATGATGCATGCACATGATACAAACTTTGTTAATTTGAAATAGCTAAGGTTAGGGAGATGTGTTTACATAATTTACTTCTTCACTATGTTCTTGGCTATAAACTCTGCAACCATGTGAACACAAGTTAGCATATAATTTCTAAATGTGATCATACTATTATTACTCTTAAATAAATTTGATTTGTAGAGATTGAATTATGATAAGTTTGACCAAGGTCATCTCATACTAAGCCCAAGAGTGGGGCTTTGGCCCCCTTGTCTCACTTACGTGTCTTAGATAGTGTTCCATGTGTCACCGCGAGTTAGGCGAGTATCCCATGTCGGCGAGCCAAGCCTTTCTCGACGGGTCATTTTGACCTTGAACCGTGACTTGGAGAGTCAGACCATTTGACTCGCGTGACTCGCCGAGTCAATGGGTCAGTGGCTGACTTGTTGAGTCCGTGGTTCCTAACCCAACCAACATCAATGTAGAACATAATTTTTTTTTCACCATTTTTTGACTTATTTCCCCTTAGAACATTCAATTTGAGATGCAAAAGTCATATCTAGAAATTGTATTTTTGGGCTTTATCAGTACTATTTTTGGGATCTTAAAAATTCAAGAAAATGATGCATACCATGGAGTTTTATGTAGTTTTGAAGGTGCTAATTTGGTCAATGCCCCTCGACCCCGTGAGTGGTGTTCCCTCTAGATCCCGCGAGGGGCGCTGCTGTCAAACCCCCACAAGGTGCACTTCCTCTTGAGCTCGTTGGGGGCACTACCCCCAAATTCCAAAAAAGGTTGCTGCCCCTTGACCTCACTGGTGGTGTTGCCCCAAAACGCCCATTTTATTTTTGAAGTACACTACAACTGAGTGCGCGTAGTACGAGTCATTATCTACTCTTGTCATAAGTCTTCTTGGATATTACTTCATGTATACTTGTCGTCTAGAACACAACATTTTCTTTTTGGGGGGGATGATGTTGTCAGCATAAAATGCCTATGTTGTGTTTGAAAATATTGGTTATCTGTGAATGTATTAATTGTCGTCAATGTACTATTTTGTGTTTGTACTTATTTGATGAATGTATATTTATGTATTTGATCAAATTAGCTTCTATTTGATGATGTTATTGTGTCTTTAAGCTTTATTCCATAATGGGTGCATGAAACAAGTTTTAAATCCTTAAAAATCTCTAAATTTCAAGGGATTTTTCACTTTGGTGAGTCATAGCCAAGTCACAAGTCGAGTTGGCCTTGCCGAGCCCGAGCCAAGTCCGAGTCTGGGAACTATGGTCTTAGACATCCACACAAGGGCTTTACTTTGTAGAATGCCTATCTTGCTTCATTATCCATGCCTCATGTGCTTTATTTGAAAAAAATTAGAAATTCTCTTGCAAAAGGGTGCCCTTAGTGGTTCTCCCTTAATTAGTACTACAACAGGGTGCCCTAGCAGTTCTCCCTTTATCACAAAAGAATAGGGTGCCCTCATAGTGGTTCTCCCTTAACTACTACTTCAATAGGGTGCCGTAGCGATTCTCCCTTAATTGCAGGCTTGGCTACTTTTGCAATAGCGTGTCCTAGTAGTTATCCCTTAATCGCAGAGCAGTAGGGTGCCCTTATAGTGGTTCTCTTTTAACTACTACTGCAATAGGCTGCCCTAGTGATTTTCCCTTGATTGTAGCCTCGGCTACTGCTATAGGGTGCCCTAGTAGTTCTTCCTTAATTACAGAGTAGTAGAGTGTCCTTATAGTGATTCTCCCTTAATTGCTACTGCAATAGGGTGCCCTAGCAATTCTCCCTTAATTGCAGGCTCAGTTGGAAAGGTACTTGAACGTTGTACGGAAAATTTCATACTTGGTAGGAAATGACTCAATCATACGCCGTAATGAGATGGGTGATGTTGTAAAATAGATGAAATCTGTATGGGTTAGCTACTACAGTACCAACTTTGCGTTTGGTTTGCGTAGATTGATACAAGACTGATTTTTCCATTTTTGCATTGTACTATCGAATTCCTTACAAGGTAAAAATCTTGCCCACTTATTCTCTCAAAAAAAATAATACCCTCTCTAGGAGTGGATCTTATTCAGTTGCCGAAAGTATGAATCTATTAAGGTTTTAGGATCATTGCAAATGTAATAGCGCTATCTGATTGTATATGTTTTCCAAATGCATTTTTCTCTTGTATATATACAAGGCAAAGACAAGAAGAGACATTTCCCTCTATGGGACATGTCTATTCATTAATCTAATTTATTAATTAACTATATAGTTATTATAAGAATAAATTTAGATTAACTATATATATATATATATGCATATTAATATATAAAATAATATCAATTATTATACATATATATATATATATGTATATATGTAATAAATCATTTCTCATAATAATCATATAGTCAGTTTTATTTATTTGACCGATGCTACATACATCAACACTCCCTCTTAGCTAGGGAGGATAAATCAATCCAATGTCAACACTTATGACACCTGATAGCATCAACCCTAAGATGTAAGAAATAGAAGCATCATCCTCATGATGTAATCAATAGAAACATAGTCTCAAGATGTGGATTGCCTCCATTGGCGATTCTATCTACAAGCTCTTGTGTGGATTGCCTCCATCGACGATTTTATCCACAAGCTCTAGTGTGGATTGCCTCCATTGGCGATTCTATCCACAATCTCTCAGGTGGATTGCCTCCATTGATGATTCTATCCATAAGCTCTCGTGTGGATTGCCTCCATTGGCGATTCTATCCACAAGCTCTCGTGTGGATTGCCTCCATTGGCGATTCTATCCACAAGCTCTTGTGTGGATTGCCTCCATCGGCGATTCTATCTACAAACTCACGAGCTTTAGTGTGGATTGCCTCTATCGGCGATTCTATCCACAAGTTCCCGGGTGGATTGCCTCAATCAGCGATTCTATCCACAAGCTTCTCAAGCTTTAGTGTGGATTGCCTCAATCGACGATTCTATCCACAAGTTCAATCTATTATGATTTGTTTCAGCCATCACAAGATGTCTATCAGAATAGAAGGTCAAGTTATTGTAAGATCGTCACCTTCCTATAACTTTTACAACTACAAGTGATAATCATTTGGAAGTCGTCACTTCCGCATGATTTACACAGGGGGCAGGCTCATTAAAAACATTCATGATTAATTAGTATAATAATCAATTATATCTAGTTTACCTCAGAAGTGTTTCACCTTCAATAGTGAACTCCCTCTCAATAAATATGATCAAGATTGTCACAAGTTGACTGACACATCTTCTCCCTCTAAAGCTCAAGTTTATCAACTTCTTGACCTCTTTTGAAATGTCAGACTCCCTTTGCATCGTCTCAATCATCATTTCATTTGCAAGCATCAAGTTCTTTTTCCCTTGAATGCAATTATCGTGTACTTCTGTTCTGAAGGTATGTCAGAGAGAGATTACAAATAGCTCACTAAACTATCTCGACCGAAAATACCAATGATAGAAGCATACAAGATTTTACAAACCAATAGTATAGCATGAATTACAAACTCAAAAAGTATGTGCATTAATAAAACATGAAATACTTATCTTTTATAAAATTCAAGTATTTTTTCTTGTAAGGTGAGCTGATATAGAAAATATGATGCAAATTCACAAAATGATGTTGTCGTTCTTGAACATAACCATAATTCTTCACATGACCTATCTTTAATATCCAAAGGTTCTATACAATATGAAAACCTTCAATATGATCGGATCTTCCTTCAAGCGGTTAGGCTTTTAAAGAAGGAACCTCGCTCTTTTATAGATTTTTGCATAGACTTGTACATAGTCGTTTATAACTTTCGAACCTGACATTTTCTCTCCAATCGCTCTGGTGAGATTCTTCTAAATTTATTTATCACTAACATGTCTAGAATTCAGCAAAATCCAATGGTGCATTTGTGAGATATGGTCCTCATACCGAGACTGTATTTTCTGAGACAGTCACACATTCACCATCAATAAACTACTCTCTTACATTTGCAACTTGGCTCTGATACCATGTTAAGGTTTTAGGATAATTGCAAATGTAATTGCACTATCTGATTGTATATGTTTTCCAAATGGATCGATCTCTTGTATATATATAAGGCAAAGACAAGAAGAGACATGTCCCTTCATGGGACATGTCTATTCATTAATCTAATTTATTAATTAACTATATAGTTATTATAAGAATAAATATAGATTAACTATATATATATATGCATATTAATATATAAAATAATATCAGTTATTATATATATTAATATATATATATATTTGTATATGTAATAAATCATTTCTCATAATAATCATATAGTCAGTTTTATTTATCTGACCGATGCTACATACATCAATAGAATCATCCAATGGCCTTTGTATAGTCTTCATTATTTTCTGCTTTCCATTTTCCGTCTTTGTACTATCAAATGTATCCTCCATAACTTTACATGCTTTCATCGGTTTATCTTGACAGAGAGTTGTAGCTTCGAGAAAGTTACACGTTAGCACAAATACCTCATAGTCCGCCATTTGCCAATGGAATAGTCTATTGAGAGAGCTTGTCTCATCCTCTGAGCAACTTCGAAGTTCCAACATTCTTTCATCATTAGGTTCCATTGTTGTTTCTTCCTCCATCTCAAACTCTCTGCCCTCAGACTTCAGTTTGATGCCATTCCATGGCTCACTGCCTGGCTCGATAGGTCAATGACGTACTTCCTCTCGTCACTGTCGATAGAGAGTGTTTATCTTCCAATTGTGGTTTGCGTTTGCCGTGTTCAACCAAGCCCATCTGATGATTGCATCATACACCTTTTCCAACGAGATGCCAACTGTTAGTATACAGATTTTCCTTCTTATCAAATACAAATATTCTTTGACTTCCTTGCCCAAACAGAAGCAAAATGATACTACAATTGAGTTAGTCACTCACAACTGAACTCTCTGCAATTCAAGGAGCAGCTACCTTAAACAAAAATCAATCTTGACATTCGATCTATTTCCAAAGAATGAATTGAATACATACTTTTAACCTTAAAGTAAGAAAGGCTATTTGAAGCTTCTATATAGAATGACTTTTAGAAAGATTTTAATATTCCGAGAAAGATTTGCATTCATCAAAGCCAACTGGCTGAGATTAACAGAAAAACATCCCTGGAATGGCCGATTTAACAGATACTGAAATTAAAAGAAAAGATGGAAAGTAACCATAAAACACATGTACAGATTATAGTAGCATGCATCCAATTCGGACTGAAAAATATTCACATGCATCAATCAAACGAATTGATCCAAAAGAAATACTATCCTCTGCTATAAATCAACTAATATTATATTTATATGTTTCAGTTCACCGTACCATCATCCAAAGAAAGTATTTGCAGAATATAACTATAAAATAACTAAGTTTTCAAAACCAAAGAACCGACCTTTCACAGGTCGTCCAAAATGAAATATATAGCCACGCAGGGCATAATCGGTTTGATAACTAATTGTCCTTTAAAATAGGAAATGAAAGTAAAACTTAAAACAACTGGAACTGTCTTTCGAAAGATTTAGTTGACCGATTGGTCCTTCTTAGCATCTTTATTCGTGGTAGCATCGACTGCTTTACGCATGGAGCTCCATTCCTCAAAGGCCACCGCGAATTTCTCGAGCATCACCTGATTCGGTAAAGAAACTAAATTGAGCCTCTGCTCCCAGATGCATTTACAGTTCTGTAATTGTTCCAGTTTAGTTTCCAGTGTCTTTATCTGTTCATCACCGAGGATTGTTAGTGATTGCACTCGGGCTATGACTAAACAATCATGAGCTACCATTTCCTTGGCATCCTTCAACCCTTGTGCTCGCTCTGCAAAGGATTCCTGCATTCTTGCTACATCAACCCCAATCTTGGTTTCATTCTTGGCCAGCTTGTAGAGGCAATCGATATGATTGCTGAGGACCTCTTCAACACATGCCAACGCTTTCAGTATCTGACTAGATTCTTCTATACCCTGATCAAAGAGTGTGCACCGCCATTCTTCATTAACTTTAGCAACAAACAATAAATTGGCATTGACATCAGGTATCATTTTCTCAGTCAAAAACTTATCTATGCCATAGACAAAGGCCCCATCCACATTGGCTATCTCAATCTCTAGGCCATCTCTCTTCCCTTCCCAGAGTTTAACATCAGCTTTAACGACAGATACCAAAGACGAAGACCTCTTGGTTATGTCTTCATAGGTCTATGCAAAATGGGTGACCTTTTCACCAACCTCTTTCACCTAGCTGAAAAATGCTTTAGATAAAGATCCGTCTTTCTGAACCTGATCCAAAAACTTTTGGTTATTTGGCGATTTAACATCTAAATTCAGGGGAACCATTGCCAGGGGTTGAGGGACAGTATTTTGGAGTTGCTGTATGTATTTAGCCATTTCAGACAAGGCCTATTTTAATTTCACCTTGTCCTCTGCATCTTTTAGCACGCGATGATTAATTTTCTTGTTTGCGGAGTTGAAGATTTTTAAATCTGCTGCTTTGGAAGCCACCCCTAAATCTACATTCTCCATATTAAAATCTTGCTCCTTGACTTCAGCACTAGTTTTATCAGAATTAGGTTGGAAAATTTCCGCAGCCCAGTGACCTGTGTTAGGATCTACATCAAGCATGGACTCTACCTTTGGTTTCTTTGTCCATGGAGTCTTTTCAGGATACTTACTGACTAAATTTCCAACATAGACTAAGGTAGGAACAATATTCCTCTTTTTGCTCACGGATAGGTCTAGCCAGTTTGGGGTTTTTGGGCTTGCATTCTTTAAAGAAATGTCAGTGCTTGGGTTATTTAGAGCTGTCAAGTCCTGCTGACCTAAATCTCCACCGAGTCCTTGTGATCCAGAATCCATAGTTGGGACTTTGTATCTTTTCAATCTCTTAAATTGTTTTGTGCTGGGTTCCTCTGTATTTGAATCAAGAACGATGCAAAATGTTGAATCTACCTTCTCATTCCTTTTACTTCTACACCTTGTAAATTTCACTGCACTGTCAGAAACCAGTTTTGAGTCTTCAATATTAGTGGCTTCCCTAGAACTTATATCACCTGTAGGCAACAATGGTTCAATTTTATTAGTAGGGACAAATGATGGTTCAGTTTTGGGGACTCTGGAACTGCTTTTGGTTTTCACCGCAAGGGCTCCTTGATTCTTCTTCCGTGTAGATTTGAGCCACTTTTCTATCCTTTTGAAGACTTCTTCTGTTAAGGATCTCACATCCTCCTCTTCCCTTTTCTTCCAGTCAATTTCCCTACTCACCACTTCTGCATTTGACCCCATGCATCCAGATTCCAACACATCTTCTTCATCATCTTTTATATTTTTAATGTTAAAGGGAAGATTTAGGGTAGCAATTTGCCTTACAGAAAATCTAGAGCGTAGTATCTTCATGACTTCAACTTCATCTGTACAATGATTTCAAAAGTCCTCCAGCTTTGGCTGATGTAAGAACATGGCATCAACTCTAAAATGGTTTTCTACAAACTGCTTGCTATTAGCCAGGGTTCTCTTTATACTCCAATCTCCATACACTTCCGCTGATGGAATCCTAAATGCGGCCATTATCAGTTCTCTGTTTATGTTAACCAGCACCTCACCACCTTCAGTATAAATACATCTCTCAGACCTGTTGTAGCGGTTACAACATTCCATCACTAACTCAGGACATGGAAACACCTCTAGGAAACCAGCTGCTTCCAATAGACTACTGTCTATAATCCTTGTGGCTATCGCCCCACCTTCCATTTTCCTCAATCTTTGCAATATCATCATCAACTAGCGCTGTGTCTCTCATCTCAGGCAAACAACTACTAATAGGAGAAAACTTATTCTCCTTTGCAAATTTAACTTTGGAGGAAGACATGGTGAAATAATATTGCAATACTCTTACAGACACTGGACCAATGCAGAAAAGAACCCAGCTCTTCGCCTATAAAAGAAAGATGCTAAAGAAAACACAGTCAAGGTTTGCTGTAAAACTCACCATTCTTCTGCTCCTTGACAAATTACCTTGCCCCTCCCAAACGCCTCCAGAAGACAAGAAAAATAGAATGAAAAGACAAAGAGAAAGGAGGATAAATATACACACTTCACTTCTATTCCCATCACTTTGGGAAAACTGCCATGTAATAAATGATTCTGCCGCAATTACTGCTACTAGCTTGTCACACATGCTCCACTTCGGCAAGAAAAACACTTGGGTTGAGCTGACATCACTCTTTGGGTCTTGTCAATCATTTCGGTATCAATATGCAAAGATTTGGCACACGCCTTCTTATTTCGGTAGTTATTGCATCTCGAATTCTGAACCTTGAACCATAAATATTGGGTTCAAGATACGTGGTTCACGATGCTTTAATCTATACATGCACTTCACAATGGTGGAGGACCTTTAACAAAGTTACATGAAACTTTATGAGTTTGAAACAAAATGACAAGTTCCGGCTTTACAAACTTAAACTCTAGACTCCACGTGATAACATTTGATAGAGGAGATTGACGAAGTGCATATTGAATTATGAACTTTGAACCATGAAAAGGAAGGATCAAAGTTCAAGATTCAAAATACCGATTACAATAAAACATGCTACCGTGATTGATTGACTTACCGCTATAACGCTTTTTACATGACGGTTTTGGGAAAATGCATTTTGAACTTTGAACCTTGAACCGGCAGGTTCAAGTTCAAAGTTCAAGATCCAATATACAACTTGAACATTTACAAAGACAAAAATTGCAGCGCAAAGGAAATAGGAAAATTATTTGACTGGCAACACCAACAAAGTCCAGAAAGAAATGTTTAGTGCCAATGATGACCTTCTGTGCCTTGAACATCCCAAGTGGTTTGATGTCGTGCTGTTCGGCACCTACCAGATGAAAGGTTGGTGGCTAGAGTTTTGGCTTGCCGAGGGCCTTTCATGTCTCCTTTGGTAGTACATTCATGCCTAAGCCTTCGTTGACGATGGTGTTTGTCAACTTTTGTCCCATTATCTCCCTCTCGAAGATGGCTGGCTTCCTTCCAATGCCCACTGCTAGCAACATTGGATCAGTGGCTAGGTTGTTTGTTGACTTATCCTTGAGCTTGTTCTCTTGACCAATTGCATCGTCACCAATGATGTCGGTAATGGCCATCTTTAGTTGTGGCATGATTTGCAGAAAGTCGGATACTCGTATGGGTATAGTGGCCTATAACATGTGTTTGATGATGACTTTCTTAAAATCCAACTATAATGGGGTATTGTCGACATTGTTTGTGACCCTTCTCTCCTTTGCCATTGTTCGTTCATTGTCAGATCTCGCTTCTCAAAGTCTTTCCTTTTTCGTACAAGAGTTGGGATAGATTGCCTTCTTGGTTTGGAGTCTAGTGATTGCAAGTACTTCCTCTTCTGGGCCTTTTATGTCTAAATATTTGCTCCCTTTTGCTTTGGGCAATCAGTGTCCTCATGGATCCCTGGACCACAACACTTGCACAACACTTTCCCGTTGTTTTGCCTGCTCTAACAATCTTGCCCAAAGTGACCCCACTCGTTACATTGTCAACACTGTATGATAGGTCCTCTCGAGTGGTACTGTATTTGATTCCGATATTGATTTCCATGACCGCCTAGGGATACATTTTATGGTTTTGATGGAGTGCTCATTGTGTGTGAACAATACCTGTGTACTTTTGGTCTTTAAATTATATGGACACTCCTTTATTGAATGACCCATCAATTGGACAATCTCATAGAACATCATTTTAGGACAGTTACCTTTCACGTGCCCTTCGATTTTGTACTTCGTACATCATAGTTCATTTCTTTACTAGTCCCTTTCTCAGCCTTTAGCTCTTTCATCATTCTCATCATGTCTCGCTATAGGGCTTGGACATGTCATCATGTGTCTTCCTCTTCCCTCGGGAGGATGGCTTGTTTTGATTGTCGATGTCGATTGCTTGATTATAGGCATGGACGTATGAGGTTGGAGGTGCACCCCTTTCATCTTCTTGCGTAGGGATACAATCAAATCCTTGATGAACCACCTCTTCTGGCTAATTCTCCAACTTGCTCAACAATTCCTTGAGCCTACAATTGCAAGTTTGTACACTCTCGTTCTTCCCTTGTTTGGTATTATAAATTTCACTGACAATGTCATTGTTGTCTTGTAGCAATTTAAACTTGGCCTTGAATGTCCTGAGTGCGTCCCTAGTGTTAAGTTTTGGGATTACTGCAAATGTAATAACACTTTTGTAATGTCTATGTTTTTCAAATGCAACAATCTCTCTTTCATTTATATTGAGAATGAGGCTAGGAGAGACATGTTTCTTCATGGGACATGTCTATTCATTATAATGAGATTAATATAATGACAATTGATTATGTGTGTGTGTGTGTGTATATATATATATATATATAATATCTTTGAATCATTATTATATTAATTTCTCATAATAGTATTTTTAGATATATATCTATATATATTATATCTCACATAGTAAAATATATGTATCATATCTCACATAATAATATATATATATATATGTGTGTGTGTGTGTGTGTGTGTGTATCTTCAATAGTTTAGTCTGATAGTATTTATCCGACAAAAGCTACAAAACATCAACACTCCCTCTTAGGTAGGGACGATAAACACGGGATATAATATTACCTCAGCGTAATATCAAGAATAAAATGTTTAAGAATATCCTTGACTAGAAGATACTCACCATTAGATATCATCTCATGATATCGGGAGAAATGGCCTCGGAATATCAAGTCGCATAATATTCACCAAGTACTCCGAGTAATGGCCTTAGAATATCAAGTCGCATGATATTCACTAAATACTCAAAAATATTTATAAGGTATGTCCACATGTATCCTTAATAATACTTACCATAGGAACATTATACTCATGGTCTGTTTAAGGAAATTAATCCACCATGCAAGATATAATCTATCATGATCTGCTTAGACACGATAAGGTATCCATCATAATAGAAGATTAAGTTATTGGAAGATCGTCACCTTTCAATAACTTTAACAAATACAAGTGATAATCATTTTGAAGTCGTCACTTCCTCATAATGTATGCAGGGGGCTGGCCCATTAAAAACATGGAGTCACACACATGACATCCACCATGCCTTAGCGCAGAGGGTGGAAACAAGGGATTTCACCTCAAACTTCTCTCACAGAGAAGAACTCATTAAGCAGATATGAATCTGTTGATCTTTTCATGCAAGATTGCTTATGATAAATTGTCAGACTCCCTCTGAATCTGATATCAATCTTCTTTTTCCTGCAAGAGCATCTCCTGAAAAGGTCAAGGCAAATAGCTCTTATAGTATGTATAGAAATACAAATAAGAGAGAGACTACAATGAGTATATAAATGTAATACTTAAGGATAATACTTATCTGTACATCAACCTCCTTGATTGTCCTTGTCATCACTGATGTGTTCATCTTATGAGTTTATCTAAATTACTGATGCCATTGTTAGATGTATTCTTGATTGGTTGGAAAAGAGTCCTTATTAATGTACCCATTCACTTTATTAATCTTCTTTTCCAAACTCTTTCGTTTCCTTAATATTAGAGAGAATTAAATATATATAAACTAAAAATCTTTTATATATTTGTGGTTGTAAATCCTTTACCACTTATAGCTGACGTTGGTTTATATCAAGAATAAAAATAACTATTATTTCGGTGGCCTCCAATTTGGTATCGATGTGATGAGACTTCTCCACGTGGCACATCCTTCATAGGGTATAGTAGCTGCCCTTTTAATTGGTTCGCCAGTCACAAGCTTGTACGGAAAACAAGGGTCGAGCCAATCGGGAGTTGTGTGTTTTACCCGCTAATGCCTGGGGGGGTTAATGATATATATATTTAGGGGGCGATGCATGACATGTCATTCTTTTCTCTTGTTCCTTATTTCCTCCTGTTTTCTGCTGATGTGATCATGAGAACTGACTATTCGGTCGTTGTTATAAACAAACCCTCCAACACGATACCAATGTGTGTTTTCACGTGGCACCTTTGGATATTAATGGGTCGACTCCTTTGTCTTCGCTATTTTACAAAATACATTCTTTTATCTTTGCATCCCTCGTGTGTATCAGTTTGGTCAATGATGACGTGAAATGCTTTGATATATCTTTTGCAGCCTATAGACTCTATTGTTTCTAAGTGCCAGTTCTCTACAAACTCTATCATTTCTACCCTCGTTTATTATTCGATGAGTTTCCTTTCTTCATGGTCGGTAATTGCCGGTTTTATCCCTAGCTGAGTTGGTGATAATTTGTTTGTCTCATGTCCAATATGCTCTCATTGCCTTGGAGCCAATTCTAAAACGATACCATGAACTCTGAATTTTATTGAAGTTGACATTCAGATGTCGATACTTTTTTGCAGATAAGGATGATTAGTCTATTACATAGTCCACATTCATGGGACTGTTTCTTCGTAATAATCTTATAATCTTTATGATTTTCATCTCCTTTTCTACATTAGCAACCTGGCTCTGATACCATGTTAAGGTTTGGGATCACTGCAAATGTAATAGCACTTTTGTAATTTCTGTGTTTTTCAAATGCAACAATCTCTCTTTCATTTATATTGAGAATGAGGCTTGGAGAGACATGTCCCTTCATGGTACATGTCTATTCATTATTATGAGATTAATATAATGACAATTGATTATGTATATATTTATAATATCTTTGAATCATTATTATATTAATCTCCTAATAGTATTTTTAGATATATATCTATATATATTATATCTCACATATATATATATATATATATATATATATAGCTTCATTAGTTTAGTCTCATAGTATTTATCCGACAGAAGCTACAAAACATCAACACCTAGAGGCTATGGATGAAGTATCCAATTTTGTAAACCAATCGATGACTGTACCCTGCAACGTCGCTGGAAACACTCTTAGCCAATAGTCCTTGTCAACTTGATTGTTAGCTACCTAGATAGTCTCGCTTGTCTTCCACTGGCTCGTAGGGTCTTTCATCCCGTTACTCGTGTACTTCGGTAGTTTTTGCTGACCCATATTTGGACTTGGTAGAGCACTCAACATATTTCTCGCCTTCTTGCTCCCTTTTGTGTATCTAAATGTAGCCAACCCTTAAAAAATTCTTTAGTGTGTGCATATTGTATCCACGTACCCGTACCCGATTCGACAACTTAGTTTTTCAATGAATAGGACCTTTAACAAATTCATTAATTTAAACACAATACTACTTTCAGCAATTCGAATCAATAAGAAGATTAGAAGGAAGATCACTGGCATGAAAGAATAAGAAGAGCACATTCATTCTCAATGAAGAAGATGGATTAGAAGGAATTCAATCCCTCTTCACTCATTGAAATTATCAACAAACACAATCTAGTTGATCCTAAAACATAAGCAATCCAGTTTACATTTGCTAGCAAATTAAGAACTCGATCAAGGACACTATTGGTAAATGGTGGGACTAGATCATGGACATTCTTTGTGAATGTTGGAACTAGATCAAGGCCATTCTTGGTGAACGTTGAGATCAGATGAACGACACTCTTGGCGAATGTTGAAATTCTTAGAAAGGAATTAAGGCAGAGATTACATATCTCTGAATGTCAGTATATACTGAAGAGTAATGACATATGCATATGTGAGGATGGATACACCTTCTGTGGGTATCCATAAGCCTAGGAAGAGATGGATCCTTCCAAAGGACTATAAGGATGGGTATACCAAATAAAGGATGTCCATAAGGCCTCAGGAGAGATAAGTCATAATGAGATGGTGACATAGCTTAAGGACTGTTCTAGATTGCCCATGAGGCAACTAGAACCTATAGAGGTCCTCCCCGAAAAGCTATAAACCTGATTACAAACTCTCCTTAAGGATTAGGTTTATTCATCAAGGCAAATCATAGGACAAGGCAATACTCCACACAGGACAAAAGAAGTGCTTGAGTAAATCAAGATAAGTTCTATCTTTTGAATTATTCTGAGGATTTTAAGTTGAATATTATAATGAAATATTTTCAGATTTTAAAAGTTTGTATTTATAAATATATTGCTGTTCTCATCTCAATTTGGTATTACTATTTTAGGACTAAATAAAGATAAATTGCAAAGAGGCACAGTATAGTTGAATCGTTGTATTGGACATGAATCGAGATAGATAATTGACTACCAATTAATTGTCTATAAATGGTCTCATTGACCAAAGAGGAATTTGAATGGGTTGACATCTTCAGCCCAGCTTCCATAGGTGTAGCAAGAGGGTTACAATCGAGCACCTGAAATGTCTCCAAAATTGTTTTGGCATACTTGACTTGAGAAATGAGAGCCATACTGTTGCTTTGCCGAAACTCTACACCTAGACAATATTGAAGGAGTGAAAGGTCTTTCATTTCAAATAGAGTGTTTGCCCGCTGGGGTAAACTTAGTATTGCACAGACATAGTAAAGAAAATATAATAAACACAGAATATCTCATAGAATAATAAATACTTTCATTAATCATTCCAGACTGGCAAGTACATTTACATCATAATGATAATACAATAATCTCCCCCGTGTCCATCCTCCGAAAGGGTATATAAACTACCCGAAGGGCCACGACCGAAATGTCGTGATGTAACTGTCTAACCTCTCGGTCACTAACGACCAAGGCTAGCATAATACTTTATTAATATATTAACCCGTGCATATAATTATCTCGACAACATCATCCCCCCCCCAAAAAAACAAGTCGTCTCCGACGACTTACAACAACAGGGAGATGAAATACACTACATAGAATAAGAAGATCACTAAAGAGAAGGGGCGAAGGGGGTCCCTGAAAAAGCTGAAGTGCCGCCCTCCCCATCAATGTCGCGTAGTTGTTCTTTTTCCGTCACATCACATGCCTCCCGTGCCTGCACCAAAGTTGTCTCCAAAACATACTTTTCAGTTGCAGCCTCCACTAACTCCTGGTCCAACAATACTGTCTTCCGAGCCAATCTAACCTCGATAGCCACCCGCGTTGCGTTGTCTGCTTCCAACTCCTGGGTATGCTGAGCAAAGTGTTGCTCTACTACCTCCAATCGGGTGGTCAGCTCCTCCTGAGCTCTTTGTCCATCCACCAAGACAACCTCACGTCTAGCCAACACCTACTCCTCTGAGTGCCTCAAAGGGTAGTACCCCTCTAGAAATGCTCTGTCCACCTCCGACATGCAGACAGTCCATGACTGTAGCAGCTCCGGGTCTCATCAACTGGTCACACTTTCCAAAAGCTGATACCTGAACTGACTGGGGGTCTAGCGGGCAACGCCCCCAGCAGGGTCGAGGGGCAGCGCCCCCTCGGGGTCCTGGGGCCAAGACCAAATTAGCACCCTTAAACGCAAACAAAAGTCCATGGTACACACCATTTTTGTGATTTTCTTCCGATCCCACACTCTTTTCTGCTAGGCACTTATATTTTCCTCACTACCTCCTTATGTCCTTCCCTTCGGTACCATATGTTATTCATTGTGAGCTATTTGTATTTGTCGTCATTTTTTTTTTCTTTTTTTACAGAACCTTCCTCTCGCTGCTGCCACTTCTTGCCATCAATACCTTACACGTCTCCTTGATTTCTCTTGGTCGTACGAAAACTAGTCTTCACAACTTGTGACTGTACAAAATGCAAACAATGATGCTATTTATTATCTCCTTCTAACCGTACAGTCGTGGGATCTCGTGCTGTCATACAGACGTGTGACTGATTGCTTCCTGGTGTATGACGGTTTTTCCTCTTTATCGTACTGTGCTTCCTTCTGCCGCAGGGCTGCTTTGTCTCTTTCCACCATATGACACTTATCTTCTAGTGTTGAGTTTTCTTTGCTGCCGTATGGCAAGAATGCTTTTACTTCCTCCTATCTGCCGTACACAGCCTGCATTTACCTCCTTATGTTTCCATTGTACGGCAACTGTCTCCCGTCCGTGCGGCACTGATGTTGACTCTTCCCGTATGGCCATACGACGCAATTGAAAATTATGCCCGTCATGTTACTTCCGTACGGTGGCCAAGGATCTTAATCGACATTTTATTTCTTTTGTCGTACAGTGCCTGTGTAGTATGGTTATTAGATGCCGTACGAACACATCGCCGTATGGTGGTTTTCGCGTTTTGTGCTTTTTTGCCATACGGTGTCTTTCCTTGCTTTTGCCGTACGGTCATGCGGCCGTGTGGTGTTCGTTCTTTCTTTTTCCTTCTTTCTCTTTTTTTTTTCTTATTTTTTTTATTTTTTATTTTTTTTCCATCGTACGGTCATGCATAGCCGTATGGGTATTTTTCAATTTCCTTTCCGGAGGCTTCTCCGGTTGCCTGTACGCACGGCTCTCGGGTCGCCCGCTTGACCGCTCGAGTCATTTTCCATCCTCTCAGTTGCTCTGCCGCTCCTCTCGGCTCCATCCTCTTCGGGGAAGGTTTCAATTTGGTCCCGTTGCTGGCGTCATGTATCCGTTCGTCGATAGTCCACAAAGTGTGCAGTCGTTCCCTCTGCCTGTCCCCGAGTCTGTTTTCAATGGCAATCCAAAAGCTTGGAACCATAAATTCTATAGGCACCACGGTCTCTTGCCTGTACATAAGAAGGAGAATAACGATTTTGAAGGCTGCGGTCTTCCACATAGGATTCCAATTGTCGCCGACAGGAATGAGCTTAGGTTCCTCTTTCTTTCCCAGATGCATTGGTTTGACAGACGACTCCTTATTCTTCATGGGGTATTGCTTATCAAATTTATGCATCGGGACTTCGCTTACTTTCTCATCCCTTTCGTTGTATTCACCGTACTCGGAGGGAAATGTTTCCGGCACCTCCTCAACACTTAGTACATTGCATGCTGGTCGGAAGAGTTCACAGTCCTCCATTTGCTAGTGGAAGAGACCGTTCAGTGAATCTACATCATCCTCTGAGTATTCTCCCAATCTTAGCATACCTTCACTATTCGGTTCCATTCCGTCCCTTCCTTCATCCCTTCGATCGTTTTCTCCTTCGGAGTTAGAGTTAGAGGAGGAAGCTATGTCCTCACTCACCAACTGGGTACAGAGATCAATTGTGAACTTTTTTCCTCCACTCTCCATCGAAAGGGTATTCCTTTTCCAATTATGGTTTGCTTTGGCTGTTACTAACCATCCTCTACCCAGTATGGCGTCATAGCCTTTCTGCTTCAGTGGAATGACGACAAAGTCGAGTACAAATGGTTGTGTACCGACAGTGACTGGTTGTGCCATCAACGTCCCGAGTGGTTTGATGCCGTGCTAATCTGTACCTAGTAAGCTGAAGGTTGGTGGCCACAATGTTGGTTTCCCCAAGCTCTTCCAGGTTTCCTCTGGTAGGACGTTCACCCCAGATCCACCGTCATTGATCGTGTTCGTGAGGATGGTACCCAAGATACCAATCTCCACCACTGCAGGGTTCCGCCCATTATTTATTGATAACATCATGGGGTCGGCTGCGGAGCTGCTGGGAAGCTCCGTCTATTCAACCGTGCTTGTTGGAATGTTTTGGCCTAGGAATAGGGCCGTTTTCAGGTGCAACATAGTTTCCAATAGGTCCTTGACCTTTGCGAGTACCTCCATTTGCATCATCTGCCTTAAAATATTTTGTTCGGCCATTGCTTGGGTTGAAGTGCCAGCGTCTGTGGAGTCCCTTCAGTTGTCCATACCCTTTGCGAACTCGGCCGTCACCTCGAGCATCCTTTGTTTCTTCGTCGGAGGGTGAGGATATGTGGCCTTCTTCGTTTGCCCATTTGTGATTGCCAGGACCTTCTCCGTGCCCCCTCGTTCCATGTCCAGGATGTTGCAGCCGAGCTTCGGATAATTAGCATCCTCATGATCCCCTGGTCCGCACCATCGACACAGTTTTAGTGGAGCAGTAGCCTCATTCTGACAGTCACGGGCATAATGCCCCCATTGGTTACAGCTTCTACGCTGTATCATGGGCCTCCCCTTCACGTCATACTGGACCCGCAGCTTGTTCTCATTATTGCCTCGGCCTCCCCATCGGTTGTTTCTGTACCCGCCGGATGATGCAGCATTTTGTTGACCGTTAGTCCTGGACGTGGAGGGTTGCTCCTGTGTGAAGAGCACTTGTTGATTTCTCGCCCTCAGGTTGTAGGGACATTCTTTGGTGGAATGTTCCGCAATCTGGTAGATGTCGCAAAAGGCTTTCTTGGGACAAGAACCTTTCGTGTGGCCTGCTTCTTTGCAGTCTGTGCACCACACGATGTCTTCCTCTGCTTTGCTCGAGCCTCCCTTGGTGGCCTTCAGTTCTTTCATCATCTTCTTCAGATCTTTTTGTAGGGCCAACACTTTCTTACTCGATTCGCCCTCTTTGCTTTCTGCCTTTGATTCATCATCCGAAGACTTAGTCTTCCTGGAGGTCTTATATTCGCTTTCCAGATCCATTGCTCGATTGTATGCGTTGTTGTACGACGTGGGCGGGAAAATTTTCATTTTCCTCCGAAGGGAAGTTTTTAGTCCCTCCACGAACCACCTTTTCTTGAGTTCGTTCGCTGGGGCTAACTCCATTTTCCTGATGAGTTCCTTTAGTTGCTGCTCGTAGGCATGGACAGACTCGCTCTTCGTTTGCTTTGTATTGTAAATCTCCGCTAGAATCTCATTGTTGTCCTTTAACAATTGAAATTCCGTTTGGAAGGCCTTTTTCACATCTTTCCATGTCGTCAGGCCTGATTTGTCTACATTCAAGGACCAGTCGATGGCTCCTTCCCTCAATGTCGCAGGGAATTGTCAGATCCATTCATCCTGGTCCATGACTCCATTGGCAACCCATATAGTCTCACAGGTCTGGCAATGCTGAACAAGATCCTCCTTCGCTTGGCCTGTGAACTTGGGCAGTTTTTGCTTACTCGTAGCCATGGTAGGTTGTTGCCTCTGCGGGGGATTCGGTACTCCGACACTACCTCCTCCTTGAGTATTGTTTGTAGTATTCATTGGTGGCACTTGCCCTTGTGGTAGTTGTGTGATTGGTGGGACCGTACTGTGTGGAGTCCTTGGTTCCAATAGAGGGTTCGCCTGTGCGTTTGCAGCGCCTTCGGCCATACTGTAATTGGCACCTCCGGCAGTACCGTCACCTTCGACCGTACGGTTCCCTTCGTGGTCTCGGTCCTCCGCACCTGGTGTACGGGTTAAATCTTCACACCGGTCTTGCTCTTCCTGAAGTAAGACTTTTCTTAATCGTGTTTCCTCGAGTAGTTCTTCCCTACTCCGCACTCTCTGATGCTCCAGCGAAGTGAACTGTTCTCCGTCGGCCTCTGCACCTTCCGTACCACTTCTGAGGTTCCCTTCGGGCAACCCTCTGGCAAGCTGGTCTTTGGCAAGTTGCCTCAGCCTATACGGACATTCATGTTGCTGCGCGAAGATCAAAGCCTTCTGTGCGGCCTCGCCTTCGTGATCTCGTGCCTTTTTATTTCTATCTTTATTTAAAACATTGGGCATAAATCCTTTCCTCCCTTCTCTTCCCGAGTACGTCTAGGCAACGGCGCCAGATGTTTACCCACTGGGGTAAACTTATTATTGCACAGACATAGTAAAGAAAATATAATAAACATAGAATATCTCATAGAATAACAAATACTTTCATTAATCATTCCAAACTGGCAAGAACATTTACATCATAATGATAATACAAAAATCTCCCCTGTGTCCATGCTCCGAGAGGGTATATAAACTACCTGAAAGGCCACGACCGAAATGTCATGACGTAATTGTCTAACCTCTAGGTCACTAACGATTGAGGCTAACATAATACTTTATTAATATATTAACCCGTGCATATAATTATCCCGACAACATATAGAACAAAGATCATTCTTGACCTTTTGAAGAAGTTGGGCTTCACTACTTATGGTGACTAAGTCATCCTCATATAATGAGAAAAATAATTTCCTCACCAGATTGTTGTACATAGAGATTAGGATCAGAAGGAGTTCTACTAAAACCATAATTTCTAAGATGAGTGTCAATTCTAAAATACCAAGCTCTAGGAGCTTGTTTTAGTCATACGAGGACTTGATTAACCTAGAAACAACATGTTCCTTTCGTGCTACTTGAAACCCTTGTGGTTGGACCATGTAGAACTCTTCATTTAAGTCACCATTTAAGAATGCACATGTGACATCCATTTGGTACAATGGCCACCCAAACTGAGTTGCAAGAGAAGGTAGAGACATACCATTTTGGTTGTAGGAGCAAATGTCTCCTAATAGTCTATTCCTTGTTGTTGTGCATATCCTTCGGCAACAAGTCGAGCTTTAAACTTATCAACAGACCAATCTGACTTATCAACAGACCAATCTGATTTATATTTTACCTTGTATACCCATTTACAACCAATGGGCTTCTTGTTATGAGGCAATTCGCATAGCTTTCATATGTTCTTTATTAGGGCATCAAGTTCTGTTTTGGATGTTCATAGCGATTTCCCATTCGAGTTTTACAAAGGCTTCTTGAAATAAGGTTGGCTCAAACTCCTGGAGGATTGAGGCAAAATTTGCATACTCAACAATTTTGGCTCTCGCTTTCGCAAATTGTCTTTGCTTGAGCATCTTTTTCTTCATCTTCTTTTAATTCTTAATGGTTTTATCAAACGATTTTGGACAAGGTGTGGGTATCCGTTGTGGATTATCAAAATGTTGGCATGAAGAAGAGCTCATTGTATCCTGAAGGGGATATTGCATACACCAATGTGGTTTATCCTCTTCCTTGTCGTCTTCAGACTCTCAATGTCTGCTACTTGATGAATCATCATCTGAACATAGAAACTTTCTTGACAGGAGACAAACATTTTGAAAGCTCAATTGGGTTACCATTATCTGCGAAGTAAGGTGTCTTTTCGTGAACAACTACATCTCTACTAACAACTAATTTGCTAGTAATTACATCATTTAAGCAATATGCTTTGGATTTTTCATTGTAGCCAACAAACATTAGTTTCTTACTTTTTGCATCTAGTTGATCTACAATGTTTTGTTTAACTAGTGCAAAAGAAACCGAAAATACGAAAATTCAAAATACTGAACAATAGGCTTATGACTAGTGTAGACTTCTTCAAGAGTAGTATTCTGCAGAGATTTACTAGGACATTGATTGAGAATGTGTTCAACATTCTGTACTGCTTTTGGCCAGTAATTGTATGGTAGATGTTGATTATGCATCATACATGATGCCATTTCAACAATTGTCCTATTTCTGTGTTCGACCACTCGTTGTGGAGTGTATGGTGTTGTATACTGTTGATGAATTCTTGGTTCTTGCAAGATTTGGTAAATACCATTGAGATGAACTCTCTTCCATTGTCTATCCTCCAAGTTTTGATATTCCTAGCTGTTTGTTTTTCAACCATAGATTCTAATATCTTGGAAAAACTAAAAGATCGATATTTTTCTTTCAAAAAATACACTCACATCTTCCTTGAACAATCACCTACAATTAGCAAAAAATATCTAGCCCTACCTAAGGATGTAGTTCTACAAGTACCATATATATCCATGTGAAGAAGATCTAATAGTCGTTGTGCTTTTCGAGATTGCTCTTTTTCAAAAGGCAATCAACTTTTCTTTCCCAGCTAACAACCTTCACATTCATGTTGTTGATTCTATATTGTAGGGAGACCATGAACCATACGAGTCTTGGTTAAGTTGGCTAGATAGTGATAATTTAGATGACAATACCTCTTGTGCTGAAGCACATCACTATTATCTTCTTTTGATAAGGCATATGAGTGTGATGTACCTGTGTCCACAAGTTTGTACAAGCCATTTTCACTAACTTGAAGAGCTATCAACATGTTGATGTGAGTGACTTCACACCTGTTATACATAAAACTTTTTGAGAGATGTGGATTCTTAGTAATTTCCCCCATAAGTAACAAGTTCTTATCCATACCTGGTACATATCTCACATTTTTGAAGGTATATGTAGCATTGCTATCTAATTTTATACATACATCACCATGTCCTGGAACAAAATATGTGGCATCATCACCTAGAGAAACAATTTCTTTTTTATCTGAACAAACTGCAAAAGAAGCATAGCTATCTTTTTTACGTGTAGTGCCTTGATGCTACTGAATTGGAGTACCACTCCATGGACTTTTGCAAGCCCTCTTTATGATGAGATGAATGCAAGGTCCTTATCATGTTCATCAGGTTTTGATATAGCAACATTAGCTTGTATTCTAGGTCATATTTGGGGGTTATGCCAACAAATAGCGCCACGATGTTCATGTTTTTTTACAAATATAACAAACCATACTTGGTTTAGATTATTTACCTATTGCATTTGAGGGTTTACCAGTTTAAGTCATTCTTTGAAAAAATTTAGTATTGTCTGCTTGCTCCAATAGTCCTTCTGCTGCTTTCCTTTGAATTTTGTCACAAAAGCACTCTCTTTGCTTCTTGAACCAAACGCTTCTTCTTGCAACTGTCTTCTTTCCTTCTATAAGAGCAATGTTTACAATTTGTCGAAGTCTAGGTTTTGTGTTTCATCAATCAGGTATAAGGATTCCACAAATCCTTTATGAGTGTTGTAAATAGTGTAGCACTATACTGACCATGTCTTCATCGTCTATCTTCTTTTTGATAGCTGTCAACCGGTCACACAAATCCTTGAATCACATGAGGTAGCTTGCTATTGAGCCTGCTTGCGATTGAGCTGAATACAATTGATTCTTCAAGAACAAAGATCTAATTGTCTCCATGGTCTAGTAATTGTTGCATAACTTTGACCACAAGTCTGCTGCAGATTCCTCGTTATGAACATCAGGAATCCATTCATCTCCAACTAATAGCTTTAATATTAACATAGTTTATTTTGATGCTTGTGGTAACCATCAGCTTTCTTGTCATGATCATCAGCTTTGGTATCAGGTTTTTCCTCTTTTTTAGTAGAATGTTCGTAAGATTTCTATGCTCACAAATTGTTAGAATCTTATGACTCCACACACTATAGTTTGTCCATGTCAGTTTTCGTGACTCCAGTAGCAATAGATCTTGGATGTTCCCTACCATTGACAACTTTGAGTCTGATTCAGGATATCAACTATAACTGTGTAGATTCCGAAGCTAAAGTTGAGATGACTAAAGAGAGGATGTTGAATGTCCTTCCTTTGTTTCCTCCTATCTCAAAGTTGTTTTCTACTTAATTATCAAATTTGGTTGATCTCAGTTTTAGAATGCCCCATAACAAAATGGACATCGCATACAAGCCATAATGCGTCCAGTTACAATTTAAGCAATGACACCCCCTTTTTTTATGCCAAATGATGACTCAATGCACCCTATGGAAAATGAAACTCACCTTTACTTTGTTAGTTATACAATATTTTTGCAAGACTT
Source organism: Chamaecyparis obtusa (assembly GCA_027943335.1). Taxonomy (NCBI): domain Eukaryota; kingdom Viridiplantae; phylum Streptophyta; class Pinopsida; order Cupressales; family Cupressaceae; genus Chamaecyparis; species Chamaecyparis obtusa. The sequence continues at coordinate 262,058 of BSBK01007276.1, forward strand.
TTTAACTATAAGATAAAATATTTTTATAAGGACTAATATAACATTTTAAGATACAATAAAGATTTGCTTCACTAAAGCTGTCTTGGACATTCAATCTTCAAATGTAGGACTAACTCAAAATGACCTCAGATTTAATTATAATATAGTGACAAGGTATTATTAGAAATTAAATTGATAACTTAGACTCCTATATGTGGAAAAGCACGATTTTGAAAACATGCAACGGTTCTATAAGCATACTTAGTTGAAGACAACACTCCACAAGAAATTGACAAGGACATTAGACATCCATTCTTTAAACCGATTTAAATGCCTATGAGATTCTAGGAATAGTGAACAACTGCAGTGATGTTGAAATCAAAGCAGCATTTCGTAAGCTGGCAAAGGAAACTCACTCGGACTTGCATATATACTCTTCCAGGCTGATTTTCTGAAGGATCGTTATGTCCACATTCTTGCTGGTTATGAGATTCTTTCCGGTCCACATAAGTGAGCCCATAGAATATCACTGTTTTGTATGGGACATAGTCTGATCCACGTACAAAGTTACAGATTAATTCTTTTTCCAAGAACCATGACCTCTGAATATTGCTGCAGTTTTGAGTCTCCAATTGTGCCCTAGCTCGCCAATTATCTCCAGTATCTCAACACTGGTCTTGACGGCTTTAACTTAGACGAAATTGTTGATTCATCATTTTCTTTCGCCAATCATGAAGAAGATGCTGGACTGTCAATTCATTCAAAAGGAAAGTCTTTCAAAAAGTAGCATAAGCTTCAGCTTTCTCAAGACGATAACTAGTGGAGTAGATAAGATAAGATAAGATAAAATTGTTAATATCCAACAAATGACTACAAAGAAGGTCAAATTGACTGCAAAAAACAAAACAAGTGGCCAGCCAATAGTGAGAACACCCAAAAATGGGGCCTGAAAGAAGCAAAGAAGAAATAAAAACAACAAAGATACAAAAGAACTCCAGAAGGAGAGGATGATGGTCCCAACCAGTGCTGAGAGGGGCGGGGTGAATCAACATCTACTAAAACTTGAAAACAAATCTGTATAATGTAACTAAAACTTTAAGCAGAATAGATCTTATCACAGAAATAGTTGTCAAACAATCAAGCAAAAACAACAACACCAGATTTATCACGTGGAAACCCAAATTGGGAGAAAACCACGGTATGAGTAAACCTCACAAATTTTGCACTCTTCTGAAGTGCGCCCTGTAAGGAGCCTATCTTGTTAAAGGATTACAAACGCACTGTTAGATGCGACCCGGTTAAGGGATTTAAGAAATAAAACTTGTTAGAACCTGTCTGGTTAAAGGACTTAGAACACCTAAACAGATGTCACTCAGTTAAGGGATTTAATACAAGGGACCTATTAATGTCCACGCAAAATACTGGGATTTCGCTATTGCAATTGTTAGAGAGCAATAAATGGTTTGATCTTTTAATGATGGCTTTGCTGAGACTGATAAGAACACTGTTCTATTCAACTGAGAATCATCACCTGTCACTGCAGGTATGTTCTCCTTGGCTGTTGTGCTTCTCTGCACACTCTACTTTCTTCTCCTCTCTTCACCTTAGCAGCTTCCTTAGCTTATAGGTTCACTCTTTTCTTTGGCAGAATGAAGGCAATCAATATTCTTCACAAGCTAAAGAATATATAGTTTTTCTTACTTTTCTGTGTTCTACATGCATGACCTGTCCAAGATCTCCTTCGGATCCATCACCCAGTAGAGTATTAGTTCACTTAGGAAACATCCGATGCATGCCATGTGCTTTTTCTGATTTATGAAGGAAAAGATAGATGCGTGTCAAAAACTTTCCTTCACTGGAGTTTCCTACATGTTTTAATGCCACAAACTTCGGCATTAAAACCTTCACTTGTGCCTTGTACCGATTGTCTTGATAACACAAAGTCTTCTTGATTTTGTGCAACAGGTCGCGGTTAATGAGTCATACAACTGTGTGTCAACTCTGACTTTCCCCGCTTCATCAGTTTTAATGAAATCTTTACTGATCGGTTTTCATCCCTAGATTTTTCACATGTAAAAACCTTTACCTATCACGTTTCCTTCCCCTGTACATACCGGTTGCAGCCTTGGTTAACTGGTATCCTCGGTTCTTGTTACCAGTTACCGTGTACACCTTCCTTGGTGACCGGTTGCTCTGATGATCAGTTAGAGCATTATTAGTAACATATATAGTCTATTCTTACTTAGTGCCAGCGGTTTCCAAATTAGTCTCTCCTCACACTTATTGTTGTCAGTTGTGCCTGTCCTTGCTTCACAGATCGAACATTGGTATCATTAGTCATAAGTGACAACACCTCTTTGCCAATCAATGACAATACCTCTTTTGCCATGTACCGGTTACATTCTTACCGGTTAATGCCAATAGAGGAGGACCCAACAAGGGAACCTCAAAACCCTCAAAGAACATCTTGAACATCTTGGTCACTGTTCAATTGCGAAGAACTCTAGAAAAAAGTGTAAGGCATGGGGAAAGCAGGAGCCTTGGATTGCTTTTGAATAATCTGAGTGGAAGATTGCTGTGGTAAGGAGTCCTCTAGGGCCTCATGGACCTAGACTAGGAAGAAGATGGACCAAGATGGCCCTAGTTGCCATGTGTGGACGAAAGAACGAAGGAGGAAGTAATAAGCTGAGATGACTGTGGACTCATGGGAGGATAGAGAGAATGGTCCTGGAGTCTAACTGCGTCCGACAAGTAGAGGGAAAGGCACCTCTGATCAACAAAGCTGAAAAAAGTGGAGAGAGACTGGGCCTACTTGAAAAGGCAGTAGAACCTCCCTTTGATCTCGTATTAGATACGACAACAAATAGTGAAGTGCTCCTTAGTTTCAACCTCACCAAGGTTGCGTAACTGACAAATGTTGTAATTCAAAGTTGGTAAGATCCCACTTTGAAAGAACCAAGGTAGAATCTGAGGGGATTTGACCAATGGCAAGATAAATAAGGCGGGTAGACAATGAGCTTGTCCTCCAACTCAAGAAAGTGCTCCATGTAAAAAGCCATCTTAGGGTGAAGGCCATTGAGGGGGTGCACCCAAGTGGTAAGGTTGAATTGCCAGTAAATATCTGTTTATCTCCTTGGAAGGAAGGAGATGGTGAGGGGCACCAAGAGTGTACTCGAAAGAGGGGAGACGATCCATCTCAATCCTAATAGATCCAAGGGGGGCTGAAGTCTCAATAAACGAACCACGAGGGTGACTAGAGGAAGCAGAAGTTGCAATAGACTCAGAGGAGCAGTACGCAAGGTAGGGGTACTTGAGGTACCCCTCATTGGAATCAACAAACCCTCGAAGATAGTGCAAAAACCAAATAAGATCAAAGATGGCCTTGAGTCTGAAGGTGTGGGCCCTAAATTCTGCAAGAATAATTTTGTGCGGAGTGGACTGCTTGCACTTGATGATATACTGAAGGAGTATCTAAGCTCTCTCAACAAAAGCCCATTCAAAATCCAGTAAAGAAGGCCCCCAAATCACAAAGCCATAGAGAGCGATAGGTTTGATAAGGGTGTCCATGAGAGTCATCTTGGACATGTTGTCTTGAAAGTGATGCTGAAAACACTGTCTTTTAGGAAGGGCCAAAGACCCATTCCCCTTGTTAATGCAGTGTTGAAGCATTGATCTCAAGTTGAAACAGGGGCTGAAGAACTTGACCCCCAAATAAGTGTAAAAAGTGGTAATCTCAACCTCCTCACCCTAGATGAAAAAGTGAAGGTGTGAGGTCTTAAGACCATTGAAGACCATCACCTTAGTCTTTCCCAAATTAATAGTCAACTTTCATAGGTCACAAAAGGAAGTGAGGCAATCAAGATGCCTCTGCAAGCCGTCCAGAGAGGAAGCCAGAAGAACGACATCATCAACAAAAAGCAAGATAAAAATCATAACCTGGTGGAGAAGGCACCCATCATCGTCTAGAGAATGTTCGTGAAGAAATACTTCCAACTCATCAATGTAGATCCCAAACAGAGTAGTTGACAAGGGATATTCTTGTTTAACACTAATGGTGCTACTGATGAGGTCGGAGAACCCACACAAAGTTTTGGGATTATTAACAACCCTCTCATAAAGTTGCATAATAGTAGTGAGGATAAGATAAGATATATAAGATAAATAATTAATGTCCAACAAGAGACCACCAAAAGGGTCTAAGGGATTGGAAGGATACAAAAGTCAACTGTCAATAGTTGAAGCACCAAACGATGTCTGGGGAAAGAACCAAACAAGAAAAAAAAGAGCAGAAAGCAGAAGAATCGGAAAGAGCAACAAAATGCCCTAACAGGGCGAGAAGTAATCCAACACCGAAGGGTACAGTCCGGGGCGAAGAGCCCTGGATTGTTGTTGAGTAACTCTGGAGATGGAGTGCAGCTATTGAGTGGAGAAGGAGGAGTGCTGCTGCCTAGTGTGGCCTCTACGGGGTCCCATAGTCTTGAGGAGAATCTTGGAAATACCAATGTCACGAAGTCTTTGAAAAAGGGTCGTCCATGGAACAGATTCAAAAGCTTTAAGGAAATCCATGAAGCAATAGTAAACCTTTGAGGAGCGATGACAAGCCTCCTTGATAATGGCCTGAAGAGTCAAATCCTAGTCGATGGTCTGATGGTCCTGCGTGAAACCAACCTGTCCTCTAGCACAAATGTAGTGCTCATGTAACTCTCTGGAGAGGAGTATGTGAAGAACAGTGGCATAGAGCTTGGAGAATGTGTGGCTGACCATGATGGTCCTGTAGTTGTTAAGGTCCGATGTAGGGCTTGAATTATGGATTAGATGAATGATGTGATGTGACCAAGACGGGGGGAACCCCATGCGAACAACATGATTGAAGAGATTTGACAAATAAGCACCCAGAACAGTAAAGCTAAGTTTGATTAAAATCAAGCAATCTCAAATTGGCCAGTTTGGAGAATGGTGGCCTGCACATGAAATTCTTGAAAATTCTATAGCTCTTCAAAATACACAATGATGAAGGGGGCGAGTAATGCGCATTCAACGTCCTTCACTGCCACTCTACAAGACTCCTCTCCACGGCTTTGGAGCAACAAAGTCAGCAGTCTCAATATCTGATTACAATGCCAAGATATCGGTGAAAAGAATAGAAAATTTTGATGCCAATTCATCGCCTACCCTCTTGGGTTGAATCCACCTTACGATCCTCCTCTATTAGAATATCAATTTTGAGAGCACACAAATTATCTGCATTATCATTCGACCAAATAAGTTACATATTTATAGGATTTTGCAATCCTATTTTAGAGGGAACAAATCCTTTTAATAAATGAGTTGTTGTTAACAACTCAACAAACATATATATGGATACCTAACTTATTATAATAGTTTACAAAATAAGAATAAAGCGTAGAACAAATTTTTTGAACAAATATACCAACAGAATTTGGCTCGTAGATCTGCCCTTAGAACATATAATTTCTGCTCTTATGATCTGCTAATCTTGCTAAGCATTTCAATTTGTTGCTAGATTTGAGCAGCATAGCATATTTTTTTGGGCCGAGGAACTCCCATGTTGGACACCAATGTCAGAACACAACATTTGTGGCATTTCTTGGTGCTTTCATGTGAACTGTTGTTTGTAAGTTGGCCTCCAACCTTCCCCTGAACAGCCGTGAGTATTGCAGAGATTTCTTAAGGGGGCTGTGATTGGTAAACAACCACCTTGGTGTTCAATGCTACCCTTATGGTTGGTGCTTGGGGAGGTGAAATGATAGCTTGGAACAGATTTTTGAATTTCTCAGTCATCTTCCATGAGGCTACTTCTGTTGTATCTATATTTGTGTGACCCAATCTGCTGTTTCATAAGATTAGAGTTCATTCATGCATATTTTTGGAATCTACCATTTTTCAAGCACTAAACTCTTATGTAATAATTTAATATTTTTTAGTCATATAAAGGAGTGACAACTGTTTAGCATATTGCTCCATTAATTTGGTGAATGTTCAATCTAGTTTTATGAATGGGAAATGTCTCGATAATCGTGAATGAACAATGCAAATGAGTAAACTCAACAATATTGTTTGATTTGATGTCCTATTAAAAGTTTGACAGAATGTCTATGAGCTGAGTGGCAAATTAGCAAGTATTTTATTGAAACCCTTGGTAAGGAATTTTACAGTCACAGTCTTTTAAACTAGAAGCACCATCTGCATTTAAGAAGTTACCAAAACTTTGTGGCATATAACCATATTTGGTAGATGTTCCGTATACTGTTTTTGTTAAATTTTAGATCAGATTATGGAATGTGAATTTTTCGTAATTTCTTATTGTTATATATCTATGGATTCTCAATTTTCACATATATATATCTTCACAATGATATATATATATATATATATATATATATATATATATATATGTATGTATGTATGTATCTATATATATTGCTTACGCAATAATATATATATATATATATATATTAATATTGATCTACTAAATATTAAACTGACTTGATGTAATGCTGGATACGATAGTATCTCTTTATACTAAGTATCGTTTTGCAGAACCGAGTATACACTTGAGACTGTTGATATTATGTGTCGCTGTATATATCGGTTCATGCCCGCGATGTCATATATATATATATGAAAAGGAAGCCCATCGTGGAGTTACGTCCACGATGGTACGTGACTCTATGAAGAGTCACGTCCCGTTGTGGACATAACTCTACAATAGTGTTTCACATTACCTTTGTTAATGACTTAATAGTTGATGACTATGATAACACAACAAAGTCGGTTTTATTATTGTTATTTTGAAATACGTTTTATAATATAACTATCTATCTATCTATATATAAACATAAACATATTTAAATGATAATCATATATATATACATATATATAAATATTTCTTCAATAATGATCTATCACTCTGATAGTAATTATCCGACTGAAGCTACATAACATTAACACTCCCTCTTAGCTAGGGAGGATGTTTATGAAAAGATTCATACACAATATGAATGAACTATTACCTCAATGTAATATTAGAAGTGATAAGGATATCATCTCATAATATCGGAGTAATGGCCTGCTAATATCAAGTCCACGATAATCACCAATTACTCAAGATGTACATAAGGTATGTGCACACGTATCCTCAATAATACTTACCATATGAACATTATATTCATGGTTTGTTTAAGGAAATTAATCCACCATGCAATATATACATCATTTCCTCATGACATACATAGGTTCCAAATGAAATAACATAAATATTTCCATTAGTATAATAATCAAATATGCTGAGACTCTTTCTCAGTAATTACAATCACACCAAGTTTAGCTCGGATGTGTTCCACCTTCATTTTGCAAGAGGTTTGGTGAGGATGGTAAAGAACAGTGATTTCCCTCTCAATCCAGTATTTCAAAATTCTTTAGAATACAAGTTTCTCTGAATCGAAGTTTGATTTACTGACTTCAGTGAAGGAAGCTTGATGTTTGAGTCTGTCAGGACATTTTGCTGCAGTGTGACCATAGTTGTCGCATCTATAGCATTGTATATTAGAGTAGACTCTCTGTTTCTTGAATGACCTTTTATTATTTGAATCCTTGCGCTTTTTCCCTTTCAAATTAGATGTGAGAATTTGAATGTCTTCATTTGTGAATTCCAAACCGATTCCTTTAGATATTAGATTACACTCTTCTTAAATGCAGTCAGCTTTTCGTCGATCAAATTTGGGGAGTTTAGAATGAGCACTGATTCGTTGTCTAAAGTTTTCCCATGAGATAGGGATCTATTTAAAGTTATCATAGTTAACTCTTTACTATCATAGATGTGACCAGTTGTGGAGAGTTGGTTTCTTAATTCTGTTATCCTCATAAAGTATGAGGTGATGGTCTCTCCTTTATTCATTTTAATATTAGGGAGTTGATTTTTAAGAGTAAGAATCCTTCTAGTGTTGTTGATCTCAAACATGTTTTCCAGGGCTTTGAACGTATCATACACAGAGTCTAACTTTGTGATAATAGGTCGTAGATGATCTTTTACTCCATCTACTAATAATTCCATTGCTCTGGTATTGTCCTTTTCCCATTGACTTTTCTTGTCATTCTCATTAGATTTAGGAGAATTTTCTACGATTGTTTTTAACTCATGCTTTCTTAGTATTAGCATCATTCGTAGTTTCCAAGCTTCAAAATTTGAAGCACCTTCAAGTCTGATTCCAATCACCATTTGCAGGTACAATATTTGCAATGGAATATAAAGATTTAAAATCTGATCTTTATCATTTCTCAAACCTGCTCTGTTACCATGTTAAAATTTAGATCAGATTATGGAATGTTAATTTTTCATAATCTCTTATTTGTTAAATTATAGCTTTGATCTGATTGACTTATCAATATATAATATATATATATTATATTGATCAGATTTGATATGCTTGAATGAATCGACTTTTAGTTGATTGCATATAATATATATTTAACATGTATTGGATTGGATTCCGTATATTTGACAAGATTGTTATTGCATACAAAATCGTTCGCAGTCGATACTATTATGTTGGTTATCTTTGGTTACAATAACTATCGTATGATAGTTATCGTAACACATATATTAGATATGTGTTATGTTAACTATAATACGATAGTTATACGTAACACTAAACACTGCGAAGTATTATGTATAAACAGCGGCAAAATTGAAAGGGCATGTCTATGTAAAGACATGACTGTGCGTGGCTTAAGCCATGTACGGTCATGTCTCTACATAGACATGACTCTTATGTTTTATATATATATGCCGTCGTATATGGCTGTGGAAAATCATCTATTACAGTGTTCATGTTATTACCACAGCAACATACGAAGTACATATATCTGCCTTATAATTCAGTAAATATACAAAAGAGAATAATTAAGAATAACACAAATACAAAATATTGAATTCTCTCTATTAAAGATCTAAGTTCCTAACATTATTGTATATATCTATGGATTCTTAATTTTCACATATATATATCTTCACAATGATATATATATATATATATATATATCTTACGTAATAATATATATATTAATATTGATTTACTAAATATTAAACTGACTTGATGTAATGCTGGATACGATAGTATCTCTTTATACTAAGTATCATTTTGCAGAACCGAGTATACACTTGAGACTGTTGATATTATGTGTCGCTGTATATATTGGTTCATGCCTGCGATGTCATATATATATATGAAAAGGCAGCCCATTGTGGAGTTACATCCACGATGGTACGTGACTCTATGAAGAGTCACGTCCCATCGTGGACGTAACTGTACGATAGTGTTTCACATTACCTTTGTTAGTGACTTAATAGTCGATGACTATGATAACACAGCAAAGTCAGTTTTATTATTGTTATTTTGAAATACGTTTTATAATATAATTATCTATCTATATATATGTGTGTGTGTGTGTTTATATATATATATATAAACACATATAAACATAAGCATATTTAAATGATAATCATATATATATATATATATATATTTCTTCAATAATGATCTCTCACTCTGATAGTAATTATCCGACTTAAGCTACATAACATTAACAATTTTTAAATTTTAACTGAAGTTACATTTGAAAAGTCATGTTCTCAGCCAAAAAGCTTTAAGTTAGGTGATAAATGGCATAGGCACTGATTACGGTTTGATATTTTTAGGGTGTATCCTACAGATCTCTTTATAAAATAAGTTGAACATGTCTACGAAACCATGTGTATTGATCTAGTTGGTTTGTAGACTGCATAGGTAGGCACTAATGAATTGGATTTCAACATTGTAGAAACTATTTCCTGTAATTCTTGTAGTCTTGATTTAATAGTAAGGCAAAGTGATTACTGGAATCATGATCTAGGTTTTAGTCCTTTACAACATGCTTTGTGTGTTAATGTAGCCATGCGATGTTGAGCCATAGGAAAAAAGCTTCATGGATGTGGCATCTATGAGAAAAGGTTCTCTAAGCTTGATGTTGAACACTGCATTCAACTTATGGGGGATAAGTGTTAAAATTTACAAATCAAATCATCCTCCAAAAGATAATTTATAGATGCGTTAAATTGCATTCTTTTATGAAGCTTTGGTGAGTGATGAAATGGAAAATGGAATTACAATAGACGAGGGATGGAATATATTCTTGATGTTATTGGATTTTATACTTTACAGTTACCTCAAAGATGAAATAATTAGATTTTGTTGATTAGTAATTGGTTGGTGAGGAGTTGTCTGTAATATGTATTATAGCTATGAGACTTAGCAAGTGCCACCTCTGTGTATCAAAAAAGTAGAATATTATTTTAAAAGTAAAATAAACAGTCAAACAACTAATACTAGAAGATATCTTATAGACAGTTGCCACATTTTTCCATTGAGTTCAAAATCAACTTTCAAAGGTTTTTCCAATTCGAGTCTTGTGACTATGATCTGGATTTGATGATTTTTCTTAACTAGTTAACAATTCCTTAACCTTTTATACTATAAGATACATGGGCGTGAATAAAATGATTATTTTCTGTGAGTCTTATGGTGGGCGTTGTTGGCATGAGTTTGTTTTTAATGTATGTACTATACTTTGTATTGTGTCTTAGTAGCATATTATAAGATGAGAACAGAAGGTTGTGAACCTAATCATTTAGAGTGCAATATGTCCAGATTATCTATTGTTGTTGCTTTAGTGACAAGTTTATGACATGCATAGATATTTCTGTACTATATATATGTATTGGCTCATTCGAAAATGAACCGAAAAAAGTTATTGACTAAAAGAGTTGTTTCTTTGTTAATATCTTTGGCTTGTATGGTCCATTCTAACTATCCAAGCTTCGTATTTCACTTCTCTTAACCATACAGCTCAAAGTTATCTGTTGGCATGTCCTATCTTCATTTCATAAGTAACTCCATTTTAACATAATTAATTTAACAAAGTTCTTTCTTAACAATGCTTTTTTCTGATTCCTTAAAAAAAATAATTTTTGAATACAAATGTGTTTGATTGCAATGTGGATTTTAAAAATATGTTGGATTTATTGTAGAGTATGAATTATTATTTCTACTAACCTTTTGATTATTAAAATATTTAGGGTTTCAGTTGTACAATTTCTAAATCAACAAAAAAGCACCGAGTTACTGACAGAGGAGCGATAGCGATTGCTGAAGGTTGTTCTGAACTTGAAGTATTGAGCTTGAGTGGTTGCAATAAGGTGACTGACGCGGCCATAAGGTACCCTTTTTATCCTCTCTTATTGTTATTTAACTTTTTTTTTACAAATTTTATTACTTTCTTTCAGTGGGTACTGTATTATTAGAAAACAAAAACAAGAAATGCAGACATATCTATAATGATTAGGGTATTTTTGAAATGTACTGGGGACTAGTCTTTTGGCTTCTTAAAGGGAGAGTGAATTGTTTGTATTTACCAAAATCTCTGATTGAATTACTGGCATCAATGAATCACATAAGTCAAGAAAATGTTCACTCAGTCTATGAAACTGAAATAACAATGCAACAATGGTTGAATAGAAGTGTAAGTAAAATGTACATTGTAGGATTGCTTATGTAGAAAAGCAAGTGAAGTGAGAAGGTAGGGAATGATCACTAACTACTCCTCAATATATGTTACACTTATGAGCAATCTTGACAAGTGCGTAGGCAAGTGTCATAGGTGTCTGTAAGAGGTGTCTCACTAAGTGAGTACACATATCTCAACTACATGAGTTGAGTCAAATCTCTAAATAACCATAAAGTAAACTCAAGCTAATGTGGATAGGTCTTCCTAGGAAGTGGTTAACTACTAACTAGTTATGTAGTGACTGTGTTACCAACACCCCCCTAAGTGCATCTTAGGGAGTAATGTATATAAAGATGATGATGATGGGCCCCGACTACTAGCCATGTTAGCTAACCATTCACAAGTCAAGTCTCATAAAATGAAGAGAGGAAGAAAACTCTGTGGGAAAAAAACAGTGTAACACTGACGCTAGGATACGTCGGGACGAGTTTTGGGGACAGGGGGACAAAGGGACTAATTTCTGGACGACAGGGGGATGGTGGGGGGACAACGGTGGGGGCGCAGGGGGAGAGAGGGGTGCTAGATACTATACATATAGAACTTGAAATGCTAGTTATGAAATGATGTTTTAGTATAACATACCAAATTGAAATACTTGAAAATAGAAAAATTGCAACATAAACCAGAACCATTGAACATTCAATATAGTACATACCCAATAGTAACATTCAAAAATCAAAATTCAAATAGAAATTCAAGTACCCGGCCCGTTAGCAGCGTGGTTGTGGAATGGCTAAGGTGGGGGTACTCGGGTACTCCAAGTACACAGTGCGGGGACGTTTTGGGGATGGGTACTTCAAGTTTTTTTTTTTTGGGGGGGGGGGCCAGGGGCGAGTCCTTGGGTTTCACTGGAAAAAAAGTACCATCTAAAAGAGAGATGATACAAAATATGGTTGCAATGGTCCCTACATAGGAGAGATAAAAGAGAGACTATGTAGTCACCCCATAAGCTGATGCTCAAACTCTTGATGTGCCGCTTTGTCGTGAAAAACCTCTAGATGCTCTCGGTGAAGTGTCTCTAAATTCTGATGCAACAGTTGATTGTGAAGATGAACAATCCATACTGAAAGCTGAGAGTGCATGACCCTTCGCCTTAGAAATTCCAGACTTGTTGGAGACTCTATGCTAGATTTTGCAATCGGATTTTGCTCAATAAGATGCGTTAGGTGATGAATTCTTTTGTGCATACATATATTTTTGTTATGTCCTTATTTCTTGCAAAAGACACATGTCAGTTTTTTTTTTCTTGCCTTTCCCTTCATTTGAAAAGATTTCAATTTGATTGGAGGATTTCTTGTCTTACTTACTTTCCTTATCTAGTTGATATTTTTGTTTCTCCCCTTTGTTTGAAGCCTTCTATGTCTCTTTTCCTGCAATGAGGGCTTGAGGTTTTGTGATCTTCAAAGTGCCCATTTGGATAAACATATCTTGCTTCCTTATTAAGTCTGCAATAAAATTATCCAAAGATGGCATTTTCCATGTGGAATAAAAGGTGGATACAGAAACAGAATAATCAGGATCTATTATTGAAATAATAGAAAGGATGAGTTTATCCTCTTTCTTTTTTTTTTTCCACTCTAATGTCCCCTTTTTCTAGATTATGAGACACTAGGGGATTGATCCCTTCATTCTTTACTTATTATATCAATAGATGTTTATAACAAAAGAAGTAGAAGATAATACAACTTGCAATATGTTATACAAGTCTGAAAGAAAATAATGGAAGATAACTCCACTTATTTATAATTTTGATTACGATGCTGTGGTGAAGTTTAATATAATTGCTCACAGACTTGTGCTGTTTCTGGTATAATGATAATACTATGCAATACCGGATCTGTGTGTGTAGGTAATTCTGTAATTTGTCAAGAAGGAAATTAATTGGGATTTTTTGGTAAGAGACTTAACTACTTAAGGCGCTGTGTCTAATGTATCCTTTAATAATCTGCGAATAATGACTCCTTTCAATTGCTGTTTCTGATTGATGCTATTTATCCACGTAATGAAGCATGAATTGCTGTTTCTGATATTACAATTTTCTCTTTCGATGTGGTGTGGTCTCTCATTGGCAATTTGACACTTGCAACCGATAGGAAGCCTATATGGCTTGTGCTCAATCTGAGCAATTCCAATAAGGAATCGAAATATATAAAAATAAATGTTCTCAAATGCTGCCTTGAGAGAGAGGCAAACCTCATTTTATACTTGTTATCAAGGATGAAGAGATGCGATTGAATAGGCACCTTCCTTAACTGATTCATAATCGGTTTGATTATTATTTTAATCAATTATAATATATATGTCTTTGACCGGTTAATATAATTATCGGTTGTCCATAGATGACCAATCATTATAGTAATTGGTTGATTACCAGGCGATAAATATAGTAATCGATCCATAATATTTTATAGATTTAACAAGTGATGGAATGTGATTTTTGTGAAATGCAAACAAGTCTGGAATATGGCGTCATGCAATGATGCATATATAACTGCTATCAAAGAGATGGAATATGATATTGCAAATGTGATTATGCAATGATGTAAAGGATGCATTGCAAGTGGGATCATGGAATGCTGTGCTTGAGCGTGTTTATGAATTGTAATGTATGCCAATGCAATGGATGGATGCAATATACTAAAATGCAAATATGATAGGTGGTTACATGATGATGGATGGACTCCGCTGAGCATCCTGTCACCGATCCTACATATATTCAGTATGATATGGTGCCATTCATAAGTGATCATATTGGCCACTCATAAATTACATCATGATTGTGCTGACTACATGGAGGGTTGATGGCATGGTCATTGTCGGAGCACATCAATCACTCAAGTAATCATAAACCATAATATGGTATGTCTTATTCTAACTTAGATATGCAAACTATGTGCAAAAGACAAGGTTTGCCATTCCTTGCCAAAAATTTATTTGAAAAATATAGATCTTAAAAGTTTTGGGATATCACAGCCACATTTTTTAAGTTGCAGCCTTAATGATTTGTATTTTTGTGAAATAGTCCTTTAAAGTGTCAAAGTATGCACTGTTGCCTTTGTGAAATAAGATTTAATAAAAAATAATAATAATACAATTAAAATATAAATAAATAAATAAGTAGAGAAACATTAATAAAATACAGTATAATGTAATTACAATTTAATTAAGTTAATGAAAGGTTAAGAGATACATAATGAAGAGTGGTTGATGGTCCCAACCAGTGGTGAGAGGGGAGGGGTGAATCAACACCCGCTAAAACTTCCCAAAAAACAAATCTAATATAATGTAACTAAAACTGTAAGCAAAACAGATTCTAGAACAAAAATAGCTATCACACAATCAATAATAAGCAACATCAGATTTATCATGTGGAATCCCAAATTGGGAGAAAGCCACGGTGTGAGCAAACCTCACAAATTTTGCACTCTTTCGAAGTGCGCCCTATAAGGAGCCTTCCCTGTTAATGGATTACAAACACACTGTTAGATGCGACCTGGTTAAGGGATTTGATACAATAAGGCCTGTTAAAACCTGCCTGGTTAGAGGACTTAAAACACCTAAACAGATGTCACCCGATTAAGGAATTTAATACAAGGGACCTGTTAATGTCCACCCAAAACACTGAGATTTCACTATTGCAATTATCAGAGAGCAATAGAGGGTTTAATCTTTTGATGATGGCTTTGCTGAGCCTGATAAGACTGCTGTTATACTCAACTGAGAATCATCACCGGTCTCTGCAAGTATGTTCTCTTTGACTGTTGTGCTTCTTTGCATAGCCTTCTTTGCTTCTTTTGTTCACCTTTGTAGCTTCTTCTCAGCGTACAAGTCCACTCTTTTTCTTTGGCAGAATGAAGGCAAACTATATTCTTGATAGGCAGAGGAATATATAGACTTCTTGCCCCATTTGCGTTTTACATGCATGACCTACTTAATGATCACCTTCGGATCCATCACCTAGTGCAGTATCAGTTCACTGAGGGAACATCCGATGCATGCTATGCTTTATCTGCTTTATGAAAGAAACGACAAATGCGCATCAAAAGCTTTCCTTCACAAGAGATATCTTCATGTTTTAATGCCTCAAACTGTGGCATTAAAACCTTCAATCGCGCCTTTTACCGATTGTCTTGATAACTCAAAGTCTACTGGATTTTTAGCAACAAATCCCAGTCAAAGAGTCAGACAATTGTATGTCGACTATGACTTTCCCCTGTTCATCAGTCGTGATGAAATCTTCATTGGATCGGTTAAGATCCTTAGGTTGTGCACAGGTAAGAACTTTAACGTGTCACCGTCCCTTTCTCTGGCTGTACTGGTTGCATCCTTTCGTCGATTCCTGTTACTGGTTACCAGTGCATCTTCCTTAGTGACCGATTGCTCTGATGATCAGTTAGAGCATTATTAGTAACATATATAGTCTCTTCTTACTTGCACAGTGTCACTGGTTTGCAAGGAGTCTCTCCTCGCACTTGTTGTGTTCGGTTGTGTCTGTCCTTGCTTCACAGATCGAACACTGGTATCCTTAGTCATAAATGACAACACCTTTTTAAATGACAACACCTTTTTAGATGACAACACCTTTTGGCCAATCAATGACAATACCTCTTTTGCCATGTATCGGTTGGACACCTTAATGGTTAATCTCTTAATGCCAACAATCTCGCCCTTTGGCATTGATGGCAAAACCATTACATTACCAGATCTCTCACTGGTCATAATCTCCCCCTTTGACAGTAATGCTAAAGGCTTAGTCAAAAAGACTACCTTAATGAACTCTGCTCCGCCTACGAGCAATAGTCATATTCATCAATCTAGTTAAGATGAGGCTAATTCCTCTGTTGAAGGATATGAATTGATGAATCACCTTTGCCTATTTACTGAGGATCAGGAAGGGGTATCACCCCTAATTTAGCTCTTGGATACTCAAAAGTACTCTTTGGTAATGGCTTTGTGAATATGTCAGCAATTTGTTCTTTTGTGGGAACAAACTCCAATCTAACTTCTTTATTTTGCGCCTGCTCTCTCAAATGGTGATACTTTATATTAATTTGCTTTGTTTTGGAGAACAGGACGGGATTCTTCGATATGTTTATTGCATTTGTGCTGTCACAGTGAATTGTAATCAGTTTAGGTATCTGTTCTTGGATTCCTTCCAATAGTTGTTTGATCTAGATTACCTGTGTGCAACTGATTGCTGCAACGACATATTCAGCTTCCGCTGTGGACTGTGAAATGCAGTTTTGTTTCTTGCTTGTCCAAGACACAATCCTTTGTCGAAGAAAGAATGCACCCCCACTTGTGCTCTTTTCGTCATCAATATTACCTGCCCAATCTACATCAGTGAATACCTTTATTTGGAAGCCTCCCTTGTGAGGAAACCATAGGCCGTACTCTTTAGTGCCCTTCAGGTATGTGAAAATTCTCTTCATTGCTATTAGGTTTGTCTTTTTTGGATTAGCAGAGAATCTTGCTACTATGCCTATTGCATGTGCTATGTCCGGTCTACTGTGTACTGCATACCGTAATTTGCCTATCATAGACCGATACAGTGTCTCATGTACTTCTTTGCATCATCGTTCTTTGATAACTTGAGGTTGGTTATCATAGGTGTACCAACCAGTTTGGATTCTTCTAGCCCAAAGGTTTTAAGAATTTCTTTTACATATTTGGACTGAGAAATAAAAATACCTTCCTTTAGCTGATGGACTTGTAGTCCAATGAAGAATTTTATGGCTCCTACCATGGACATTTCAAACTCTTTCTTCATCTCTTTAGCAAAGGCTTTGCTCATCTTGTCATCTCCTCCAAAGATGATTTCATCCACAAAAATTTCAGCAATCAGGCTCCCTTCTTTTCCAGTTTTGAGATACATATTGCTGTTACCTCTGGTTCTTGTGAATCATATTGTCAGGAGGTATGAATGCAGTCTTTCATACCATGCCCTTGGGGCTTGTTTTAGCCCATAAAGAGCCTTTTGTAATGTCCCCGTTTTTCAGTCTGTTGAGATTAGCTTAGTTTGGCGACCCTCGCAAGATAATCAAGTGATTAGAGGGGGTCAGCTGGCAGGGCCAATAGTTGGATTCCATTTTGGAGGTTCTAGTTGTCAGGTTTGCTCTTCGTTTGGGACAAATTGGATGACTTACTATTTTTAGTAAGTGGTATTTTGGGCATAGCTTGGTTTAGCAGGGCGCCTTCACGGTGTCATCAGGTGTTGCATGATCGTTTATCAAGGATCTCCTGTTTGAGAGACTTACTATTTATAGTAAGTCTATTTTGGGCAGTTGGTTATTTCTGACAGGGCAGTATGAGCTCGGGTACTGTTGTCGGAAGTTTGAAAGATTTTGTCAGTGAGACTCAGTTACATCACATTTATGATAAAAAGTACATCACATTTATAATAAAAAGTTATTAAATCAAGTTATGATAATTTAATAACTTATGGACTTTAATGTTTTAATTTAATGTTGTGATGGTGAAGACTCTTTAGCGAAAAGTGTCTTGAAGTTTTATTAAAGCCTTTATATATGCCTTGGTGAAATCAAATTCTTCACCTTATGTCATTTTATGAAAATTGTGAAGTTGAAAAGTGGTCTTGAAGAAGAAATTGAAAATGAGGAACAACGGTTTGGGTCGAATTCTTTGAAGAAACGAGCATTTCTCAAAGACTATGCAGTTTGAATTGGTTTTGGATACCAATGAATTGTGCTGCTTGAATCAAGAATGGATTGAAGATTGCGGGCTGTAATTTATAAGAACTGTACAACATTCTGCAAGGTTGTACGAACCTCAGCCTGGTCGTAGCAGCAAGCACGTGTGTGGTGTCTTCACAGGAGATCGGCTTTCTTTTAGATGCCTCTTGATTGGCATTGTTCTATTAGCATTATTGTGTATTGCGGCATGTATAGAAAACCATCAGCAGCGTGAGGAATTGAATATGAAAGGTGCCACTTTGTAAATTCTGTTCCAAAATTTAATTTAATTTACTGTTGCTTTAGTTTGTTTTTGGTAGATAATCAATTTACCATTTCCTTAGCAATTCAATAAAGCTTTCAATGTTGCGGTTGAATTTTCAAGTGAATAAAATATAAGATTTTATATATTCAAAAGAGAACAAGGAAATTTTCTAGATTTATTCAAGGAAGTTTAAATTGCATTACAAGAGCCAGACAACCTCTTTACAGTGGTATTAGAGCATGTTTCCTGCCATCCGTTGGGGTATGAATTCTTTTTTATTCTGACGTTTTATTAAGAGTGATCAACGCTCCCGCTTTTCCTAGCTATGGACAAATACAGGAGGTCTAGTTCTGGGAGTTGGCGTAGCAGTATGGGTAAAAGAGAGGAAATAAATGCCTTGGTGGAAAGTATGGAAAGACTTAGGCTTCATTAGCAGAGGTTGGCGGAGAGCTTGTCGGACCCAGAGAAGTTGACACGGCAGTGAGGTATATGGTTTCTGCCTTTAGAAGGCCGACATCGAGACTGCAGGGAAGAAAGCTTGAGTTTTCCCCGACAGGTGCCAATGATGCAAATGTACCTATATTTAGTATGACACCTGCTAGTCCTAGCCACAGTGTTGATGATGGACTTATTTCATGGGGACATGTGGATGTATCAGTGTCCTCGGTGGATAGTAACACTGATCTTCAGCAGGTTGAGGCTCCTAGAGTAGTCGCTACAGTTAGTTCAGAGGCAGCTAATGCTGTAATTGTCACTGAGTGTTCAGACTCTAACGTGGAGGGAGTTGTTATTGGAGACTTTTATGTCAGCTATCGTAGTGTTGCTCCAGTGTAGGAGGCAACTGCTTCCTCATATGGGACCGATGCATGTATGGAGTCACCTAGCTGTGATGTTGGTGATCTGGGCGTTACAGTGGAGTCAGTAGATGGGGGTTCATGCTCCAGTATGATTGGTGCACAGCCTGACGTTGAGTCATGAGGTCTGACAGCTCTGATGTTTATGACAACAGTCGCAGTGTGGGATCAGTGCAGGAGACTGTAGTCTTTTCTTGTATTGAGGATGTGAGCATGGAGCTATCTAGTGATGACACTGACGATGGGAGTGTTGCAGTTGGGTTGGGTGACAGACTCATGCCATAGTGTAGATGATTCACATGATGACATTGAGTCATGTATGCAGCCAATGTTAGTTGAGGAATTGCAGATAGACGATGTGGACACTAGCATCATAGATATTTCTGATGTTGAGAGCGAGGATGATGGGTGTTGCAGTGTTTCTGGCTTTCTATATCAGACTTTTGGTGTGGACTCAACGTTGTCATATGATGGTGGCGGGTCCCAGGATTCTTTGTTATAGGGACTCACGGATGAGGATGGGGAAGCATATGAGTGGCTGGAGTTTGTTACAGCTAGGGCTTCCACTTCTAGAGATGGGGTTACTTCTTTGGTGAGTGATGAGGATGATTATTCTTGCAGCGAGTCATGCTTGATTTATCAGACGCTGGGGGAGGACTTTGAGTTGTTAGTGAGTGAGGATGGATTCCAAGATCTGGATTGTCGGGTGGTTGCAGAAGACGAGGTATTTGGGGATTGTGTTGAGTTGGATTCAGTAGCAGCTTCCTTGGGGATAGATGAGGACGAGTCCGATGTCAGTACTCAGTTTGTAGATGTGCACTCGGATGAAAGTACACAGAGATACGGTGATCTTGAGGGGAGTTTGTTGGATGCAGCTTCCTTCCATAGTGTGGACAGTGCAGTTGAGATTGTAGATATGAGGCCTGTTGTGCAGAGTCATCATGTGACTAGCCAGTCGATGTTTACAACAAAATGTCCGGGACCGAACAACAAAATAGGAATGATGAACTTCTATTGGTAAGACTGAGAAGGAAAGTGGGGTAGAGGGAGCGTCCCTGATGAAGAAGCATGCTGCTCCGCTGAAAGAACTGGTGTGGTGGATGATCCCAACTGAGCCCGAAGCTCATAAACCTGTGTGGTCCGAGTCTGCAACTGTGCTTCAGCTACCATCTGGAACTCCAAGGCGGACTTGATCATCATCGCAGCCTCCAATAGTTCCTTTTCCTTTGCTTCATTTTCTGCCTGTGCCGCTGCCAATCGTTGCTCTAGAGCGGCCCGTGCTGCTTGTTCAGCCATCAACTCCTGGGTACGCTGGAGTAAGTCTCTCTCTACTGCCTCCACCTTGGTGCCTAGCTCCGCCCGAGCTCTCTGCGCAGCTACCAATGCAGTCTCCCGAGAAGACGAGACATACTCAGATCACCTCAACGCGTAGTACCCCTCCCTGAAAGTCTGCTCCAACTCTCGAACAAGAGATGCTGCCTCACTCTCAATGACTGGCGTAGGAACCGCCCAGGCAGCCAACATTTCGGCAGTCTCCCCATTAGGCCATAACCCCTGCTCAAAGCAAACGGCAAATGCTGCACCACAGCCTACTCGGGCAAAGGCTAGAAGGCGTCTCAAATCCTCAACAATAGCCGCAACAGCTCGGGACTCTGCTACAGCCACCAACCGACGTCCTCTAGTGATCATGTCTGCTAAATAGGTCTCCACATCTCCTTCCAATGCCTCAGGACCAGTAAGGGCTGCTGGGCGTGCCAATTCAATTCCACAAGGTGCCTCCCTAGCCACCTCGCCCCTCGCCATAGCCCTGTCCTCCTCAGAGAAAGGAGGGAGATCATCTGTTGCCACTCTGACATCTGCGGACTCTACTCCAATCACCTCCTGCGGGTCCTCCCGTCGAGGAGAGAGAACTACTGCTGGTGGTGGAGTCGGAACCAACTGAAATCGTCGGCTGATCCAAGAACGCATAGCTCCCATCTGCACAGAGTTCTGAGGTGGTGAGGGATCCCGCAAGAGTGCAGCATCCACAGTCACTACAGCATCCGACCCAATCACTTCCATCCGGACCTGACCCTCTCCAATGTCCTGAATACCTTCGCATTCTTCCCCTCCTGATGCGACTGCTACCTCCGGTGGAGGTTCAGGATCTCCTTCTCCTAGAATGTTTGTGGTTGCCTCCTCTCGTGGAGACTCAACTAAAGGAACTGTAGAACTCACTAGTGGTGCTGAAGTTAAGTGGGCCGAGGGAGATAACACTGGTGGTGCAAACTGTACTGTGTCCTCTTCACTTGAGTCCGCATCGGAAGATTCTTCACTGGCTTCCCGGCCGCTATCAATGTCCTCTTGGTCGGATTTGACCACCATTGGCCGCCTTCGTTTCTGTCCACTGACTGCACTCCCCGTATCCAAATATCGCCAGTAGAACACCGGCGGAGCCCCTCCCCTGAGCTTGCCTTGCGGCTTGAGCTCCAACTCGTCCGCAAGTATTTGTCTCAGTGCGGCCTCAAGAAATAGTCCAATAGCGTAATGGGGCATATAAAAAGTGCGGTGTTGCAGCGTCATGAATTCCCACATTCTTTCCGCCAACACCGAAGCCCAGTCATAAACCACCTCGTTCATCAACCCCTGCATGTAGACTATCTGTGGGAGAGCAATGTCGGATGCACGGCTCGAACCAGTCAGCCTACTCTTGAGGACATCAAGAATACAACGCCAAGCACCCTCTGCTATGTACTCCCTCCTCAGCCCTCGTGCCTTGGTCGCATTTACCACTGTTTCCAATTCTGCTGGAGTAAGCTGACGGCATACACGCTTTATCCAAAACTCTTTCCGCTCTGTGGACATCTTCTGCTTGGTGGTATCCACTTTCTGTCCATTACGTCCTGGGATACCAAAGACTCGTGTGAAGTCCTCCGGGCCATAAGAAACTGTAAGCATATGTTTGCGATACATGAATGTACTTGTCCTCGTCTGGCTGTCGAAACATTGAATCATCATCCGCAAGGTGGTCTCCAGATTACGCACAGGAAACAAGGGCATTTGGATAGCCCAATGGACCTCTGCCTGCTGTAAAAACTTCTTTACCTCATCATCCTCCAGAGTCTCCTTCCACCATGTCCTACACTCCAGCCCATTAAGTCCTTCAAATGCTATCGTCTGATAGGTGACAAAATTTTTCCCTTTTTCCTCTTGCGCAGGCGTCATTTTCTTCCCGCTGGTCCCACTTGCCTGATGATGCCCCGCAACCTTCACCCCTGATGGTAGAACAGTAGCCTGCTTGTTCATCTCTTTTTTTCCTAAGCTCCCTGCCTGTAATTGTTTTTTCCAATTGTTTCTCTTTCCCGCAGAGTGCATGTTCACCCAGTTTAAATTCAAGAAACCGTTTCTTAAAATGCAAGAAACCGTTAGCAATTTTTCCTCTTTGTGCGGTAGTTATCGTGTATCCCTGCTCCGTACGGTGATACTTGCATAAAATGGTGATATATACTAACCCCGAACTGTAGCACCGCGAACCATACACTTCCCTTCCGTCCGCTGTTCCTTCCTACCACACTGTCCCCGCGCTGCTCTTCCTTCCTACCACACTAGTCTCTTTCCCTTCGTCCGCACCGCGCTCTTTCTCCCGTCCACTCTTTATGTTACCGCTTGACCGCGGAGGTGGGGGTTATAAAGACGGTGGATTCACTGTCGGGTGATCCACCGACGGGTGGCCACCGTTGGGTGGTCCCACCGTCGGGTGGATTCACCGTCGGGTGATCCACCGACGGGTGGCCATCTTTCGGTGGTCCCACCGTCGGGTGGTTCCACCGTTCGGTGGTTCCACCGTCGGGTGTTCCCAATGTCGGGTGGTCCCACCGTCGGATGGTTCCACCGTTTGGTGGTCCCACCATACGGCGACTTTTTTTTTTTTTGTTTTTTTAAAATTTTTTTTTTTTTTAATTATTATTTTTAATTTTTATTTTTATTTTTATATTTTTATTTATTTATTTTTTTTATTTTTATTTTTTTTTTAATTTTTCATTTGGCACTCTATTGGGGACCCGATCATGGTAAATCTTCAATTTCGACCCATTAACTGCATCGGCTATGGGTACCCCGTCGATCGAGGACAGCTTAATCACCCTGTTGGTATTGAATTCCCGAACTTGATAGGGGCCTAACCATTTTACCTTGAACTTGCCGGGTTTAATCTCGTTTCGGCCATTATACCTCAGTACGAGTTGTCCTGGAGCAAATCGGGTGTGACAGAGATGCTTGTCATGCCAGTGCTTCCGACGCTGCTGCGCGACATCGGTTGCCCATTGTGCCAACATCCGTCGTTCATCCAGTTTGTTGAGAGCATGGAAACGTTCTCTAAGGCTTTCCATGTTGCCTAATCTATTTTCGAGTGCTATTCGTAGACTTGGCACCATAAACTCTGCGGGGACCACAGCCTCTTGGCCAAACATTAATTGGAACGGAGTATGTCCCGTAGTGACTTTATACGACGTGTGGTACGCCCATAGAACTGAGGGAAGTCGTTCTTCCCAATCTTCTCCTTCGACTTCACAGGACTTGTAAATCACAGATACTAGAATCTTGTTGGTGGCTTCCGCCTGCCCGTTCGCCCTCGGGTAATAGGGACTGGAGAGTGAGTGAAAAATTTTGAATTCTGTAGTGAGCAATCGTATCACGTGATTAATGAAATGCCCGCCCCTGTCACTCGTGAGTTGAATGGGGATGCCGTACCTTGTAATAATTTGTTCATATATGAACTTGGCTGTGCTGACTGCAGAATTGTCTGGCAAGGCCCGAGCTTCAACCCATTTTGTAAGATATTCCGTTGCCACCACAATATACTGGTACCTCCTCCTTTGGCTTGGTTTTAGTGGTCCCGCAAAATCTAAACCCCATCTCTCAAACAATTCCTGCACATTAGACGGATTTAATGGCAGAAAATCCCGCTTGAGAGGTTTCCCAGCTCTTTGACAGGTGTCGCAGCTCGTTACCCATTCTCGTGCATCATTATACAAAGTGGGCCACCACAGGCTTGCTAGTAAGACCTTCCTTGCTGTCGTATCGGGTCCCATATGGCCTCCTGCGGGACCCTCATGGGCTTCTCTGAGAACGCCTTGGACTTCCTCTTCCATCACACATCTCCGAAGTACCTCGTCCGGTCCCATTTTGTATAATAACCCATTAATGAGTTGGAACGTCCTACTTCTGAGTACTAATTTCCTTCGTTCGCCAGGCGGCATTCCCTCTGGGAACTGTCCTGTGGATAACAATTCTCCAATGCTTATGTACCAGGGAGGAAGAACAACAATACGAAATAGATGAGTGTCGGGAAAGTCATCATTTACCCCTTCTGGTGGCTCCCCGGATTTGAGTCGTGATAAGTGATCTGCACACAGGTGACTTTTTCCGGGGCGTACAATGATGTTGAATGTGAATTCCTGCAGGAGAAGCAACCACCTACTTACTCGTCCTTGAATAAGTGGTTTGTTTACCAGGTACATTAAGGCGTGATGATCCACGAAAAATGTGAATGGAGTGGTGAGCAAGTAATGCTGGAATTTTTGTACCGCGTATACCATCCCCAATGCTTCTCTTTTTGTTGTACAGTAGTTCTTCTCTGCCTTCGAAAGGAGCTTGCTTGTGAAGTATATAGGGTGATCTAACCCGTGATCACCTGTCTGTGCCAGCGTGGCTCCAATCGCAAAATTGGAGGCATCCACATGCACATGGAACTCTTTATCCCAGTCGGGGAATGCCAGGATAGGTGCAGCGACTAGCCTGGCCTTAAGGTCTTCGAATGCGTCCCTTTGCTCTAACCCCCAATTGTAAGGTTCTCCTTTCCGGGTCAGTTGTTCCATCGGACGAGACACGTGAGCAAACTGTTTAATGAATTTCCGATAGTACCCGATGTGTCCGAGGAATGACTTGAGTCCCGTAACATCCGTGGGGGGTTTCATCTCGAGGATCACCCGGATCTTGTCTGGGTCGGTTTTTAGTCCGGCTTTGCATACAATATGTTTGAGCAGTTTCCCTTGTGGGACCATAAATCTGCACTTCTTAGGGTTAAGCGCCAACCGTGCCCGTCGGCACCTTTCCATACATTCCCCAAGGGCCACTAGATGGGTATCTTCCGTACTATAGATAGACCAATCATCCAAAAAGGCTTTGAAGTTGCCTATCGACATTTTATCAAAGATGTGCAGTATTATTCGTTGGAATTTTGCTGGGGCATTGCAAAGCCCGAACAGCATCCTGTTGTAAGCATATACTCCATTTTCTACCACGAACGTTGTTTTCAACTTATCTTCGTCTGCTATTGATATTTGGTTATACCCCGAAAATCCATCCATAAAGGAGTAGATTTCGTGACCAGCAACTTCCTCTAAAATGGTATCCGTGAAGGGAATTGGAAAGGGATCTTTGACTGTAACAGCGTTCAGACATCTGAAGTCCACGCATATTCTTATTTGGGTGGAGTCCTTCAGTGAGATCACAATGGGGGAGACCCATTCGCTCGTCTGTACTCGGAATATGATACCTGCATCAAGCATCTTTCCGATCTCTTCATTAACCCGGGCTGCATAGTTTTTGTTCATTCTGTACGGACGTTTCCGTACGGGGACTGCTCCTTCGACGAGTGGGATCCGGTGGACACACAATTCCGGTGGTACCCCCTTTAAGTCTTTATAAGTCCAGGCGAATACATCCTTGTATTCTGTGAAAATTTTAAATGCCGCGGTTTTCAACACAGGGTTCCAGTCATCCCCTATTAAAATGTTCTTCGGGTTGGTGTCATCTCCTAAATTCGTGGGCTTTACTGTCGGTTCTTCATACTTAATGGGTTTCTTTTTGTCGAATTGGTGTGCTGGGGTTTCGTGAATTCGAAGCTCCCCCTCTTTGTACTCCTCGTACTGTGGCGGAAATGTATGCTCCTCCTCATCCCCTATCTGGTTTTCTTCGTTGTCCTCTATCTCCAGCATGTTACATTGCCTTAGCTCATAATCCTCCATTTGCCAATGGAATAGCCCGTTTAGTGAATCCATGTCATCGTCAGAGTATCCTTCTATTTGTAATACACCTTCCTTGTTCGGTTCTTGTCTTCCTTCGTCAATTTCTTCGTCTGTGTCTGATCCCGACGAGGACGCCAGGTCTTCATTCACCAATTGACTTCTCAAATCAATGGTGAATTTGCGGCCGTCTCTCTCCATAGAAATGACGTTCCGCTTCCAGTCGTGCTTAGCTCTTGCTTGTATTAGCCACCCCCTCCCCAAGAGGGTGTCGTATCCCTTCTTTTTTACTGGAATAACAATAAAGTCCATGAAAAATGGTTGGGTGCCAATCATCACTTTTTGAGCCATCAGTGTGCCTATTGGTTTAATTCCATGCTGGTCTGCGCCTACAAGCTGGAAAGTCGGCGGCCATAGTGTTGGCTGTCCAAGCTTCTTCCAGGTTTCTTCGGGTAGGACGTTGACCCCCGATCCTCCATCAATGATAGTGTCCGTGAGTATTGTGCCCAAGATTCCCATTTCTACTACTGCCGGGTGCCTCCCGGTGTTAAGTGCCAATAACATGGGATCCTCCATGGATTTTCCCTTTTCAAGAGAGTTTGCCGTCGTGGTTGTTGTCCTCTGTCTGTTCGGCGACGGTACCGCATTGAGTAGGGCCATCTTTAATTGTGGGGCCACTGTCAAAAGATCTCCTAGTTGTACTGGAATTTCTGTTTGCATAATTTGCCTTAATATCCGTTCCCCGTGACTTCCCTCGAAAGTTCCCACGGCGTCGTGCATTTCGTTCCATTGGGCCATCTGAATATCTTCCCTTGTCTCCGATACTCTCTTTTTTTCAGTCTCTAGGTGTGGGTAGGTGGCTTTCCGTGCTTGTTCTCGGGTGATTGCCAACACTCCCTCGTTGCCTTCAATGTTAATTAAATTCACTCCCGGTTTGGGGCATTTTGTATCATCATGATCTCTAGGCCCGCACCATTTGCACAGAAATTGCGCTTTTTCTCCCTTCGGACAGTCCCGAGCGAAATGCCCCCATTGACTACACGTGTGGCATTGAATCATCGGTCTTCCGCTTGTATCATATTGAAGGCAGCTTCGTCCTCCGTCATTATTGCTATTTCCTCTTCCCCCTCGGCGATTATTCCTATATCCGCCAGAAGAGGCTGTGTTTTGATCTCCGGACGCTGAAGCTTCCTGTGTGAACATAACTTGTTGGCCTCGTGTCTTCATATTGAACGGGCATTCTTTTGTGGAGTGACCCGCCAATTGACAAATATCGCAAAACATCTTCCGTGGGCATGCACCCTTAGCGTGGCCAGCCTCTTTGCAGTCGGTGCACCAAAGTTCTCCTTCGTCGTTCCGGCTGGTGCTACCCTTCATATTGCGAAATTCCTTGAGCATTCGTTCCATGTCCTTTTGTAGTGCGGAGACTTTCTTTTTTGCTTTCCCGTCACTACCGCTGTCGTCTCCTGAAGTATTGTCATCCTCCGACGAAGAAGACTCATTTTTCTTCTTCTTCGATGTTTTCTGTTCACTTTCGAGGTCCATCGCTCGGTTGTAGGCGTCAATGTAAGAAGGGGGAGGAACTATCTTCATCTTCCTCCGAAGGTTGGATTTCAATCCTTCGACGAACCATCGCTTCTTCAATCCATCGGCTGGTGGACTCTCCATTTTGCCTACCAATTCTTTCCGTCGGCGACCGTAGTTCCGTACGGTCTCCTTGGGTCCTTGCTTGGTTCTGTAGATTTCAGAGACGATTTCATTATCGTCTCGTAGGAGCCTGAACTCTTTCTCAAATTCTTTTTTTAATTGGTCCCAAGTGGTCACCTGGGTTTTATCTAAGTCGGAATACCAGTCAATTGCTACCCCTCGGAGGGTTGCTGGAAATTGTTTCGTCCATTCATCGTGATCTGTAACTCCATTTGCTGCCCAAATTGATTCACATGTGCGGCAATGTCAGACTGGATCGTCCTTTCCATCGCCTTGGAATTTGGGTAGTTTTTCCTTATGAGTCGCCATAGGTGGTTGGGTTGTGTGTTGTCCAGCACCACTGCCTGTGGTACCCGCGGCCACCCCTACTGTGCTGCTTTGTACGGTATTTACTGGTGGCACTTGTTGTGCCTGTCACCGGTGGAATTGTGTTATGTGGAGTCGTGGGCTCCAACAGAGGGTTCCCGTGTGTCTCTGCTCCGTCAACGTCACCCTCAGTCGTACGTCTCCCTTCGTGATCGCGGTCTTCCGCATGTGGTGTACGGACCCAGTCTTCAAACTGGTTTCGTTCTTCTTGGAGGAAGGTCTTCAATGCTCGCGTTTCCTCGATTAATTCTTCACTACTCCGCACCCTTCGATGTTCCGGCGAAATGAACTGTTCCAATTCGGCTTCTGCACCTTCCGTGCCACTTCCGAGGTCCCCTTCGGGCAACCCTCCAGCAAGTTGGTCCTTGGCAAGTTGCCTGAGCCTACACCGATGTTCACGTTGCTGAGCGGATATCAAAGCCTTCTGTGCGGCTTCCCCTTCGTCATCTATCACTTTCTTATTTCGATCTTTATTTAAATTATTGGGCATCAAGATAGACTATACACATTGCTCAATCAAAAAGAACACTTATTTTTTTATTAATTCATGTTGCTTTACAACATTCTCAATTGAACTACAATTGAATTTTTGTGTTCCGTTCCCCTTCGTTTCAAACTTCAACAACTTTACTGTTTGTCATTTCCTTCCTCCCGACGGCGACGAAGATGCTCTCGGGCGTGGAATGCACGGAGGATCTCCTGGCGGCGGTCCTCACGGTCAATTTCCTCTTGTCGAATACGTCGTGCGAGTGCTGCTTGTGCCAGCAACCGTGGAAGTTGGTTCAACAGCCGATTCGCTGCAGGGTTCGCCCCAATCGCGTCCCACACTACGCCTGCAGGGACGTCTCCGTTCGTTGCCTCCCTTCGGATGTGAGTTTCAAGAGCTACTTGAAACAAAATTCGGAAGTCACGTGCCAAATTATCCTCTCCGTCGTACAACTCTGTACGGGCTTCCTCGGCTTCTGGGTTTATTGCACTAACGGGTAAGCCCATTATGCCTACTCGCCATCCGGGTATGTCTAGGCAACGGCGCCAAATGTTTACCCGAAAGGTAGACTTGTTACAGACGCACACGCACAACCATCAATAAGATATGCAACAAAGATAATATATATATAGAAAAGAACAGAATAGCTTTTATTAATCATTCAGAGTCATACCAACAGTGCCCTTTCCAATAAGCAAATACAATATACATATAACATCCGAAGCGGTGCAACCAAACGTCATCACCCTTCTCAACCGTTGCAACTAACTAACCTCTGTCGGCGACTGACATCCGACGGTAACCCAACTTTACCTCCGTCGGCGGCTAACATCCGACGGTGACACAACTTGACGGCTAATAGTTGAGAGTTGGTGAGAGAGATATTACTTCTACTCTCGAGCATTTTGATGCCACTCGTCAGCTGTTGGCTGTTTATGATTGGGGTGCTCCTATGACAGATGAGCAGAGTGGTGGTTACCTTTCCTTGACAGAGATTCATTCTTTTCGTGAGGCTGTCAGGATTTTGAGACATGATTATTTACAGTTGGTTGCCGACCAAGATCACCTAGTTGAGTGGGGGAGTACGGCATATGAGGCATTGATGGACAGAGAGGAGGTGAGTGAGCTTACTCAGGAGCTCACAACGACTTTTGAGGCTTTAGAGGGCACTCAATAGGCTTTTCAGGAGTCGCAGTTCCAGTTAGAGGAGGTGACCATGGAGTTGGAGCATGTTCTGTCCACACTAGTCCCAAACCCAGTTCAGTGGCATATTGAGGTGGTTGGTGGTGAGTTTGCTTCGACAGTTGGGGATGATCGACATGGTGATGTGGTAGGCACATCTGTTCAGGATATGGGTGCAGTAGGTACAGATGAGGTAAGAGTATCAGTGGAATCAAGCTGTCACGTTGATTTGCTTCCTTTTGCTGGAAGTGAATCTATTGCTTCGTCTCATATAGCTGATAGCATGAGACAGTTGGCAGTGCCACATTTTCAGAGCGATCAGTTATGGGTCCTAGGGGAGCAGGTTGATGCTTTCACATGTAATTTCTATAGCACAGAGTCCTGCATGGAGTATCTATTGGAGAGTTCAGATGTGCAAGAGGATTCATACAGAGTGTCTGAGGGTACTCTCATCCGAGGCTCTTGTGCTATTCGGAGGTTGGTAGGAAAGATTGTAGAGACTATCTACTATGCTTCCCCACAAGGATTTCGAGGTTGGGTTTGCTGAGAGGGTTGCTTAGGATCCTACCCAGCTTGCGGTTATGCGGAGTCAGAGATTGGAGCCATCTCATGATTCTCAGTTTGGTAATGATGAGCCATTGATGAAGATTGGGGCTTTCTACCGGCATTATACGGTGGGGTATGCTCATCATTTCTCTTTTGACCCAGGAGTAGAGGATTTGGTTTGACGCAGGTGTAGACGCAGGTGTAGACTCGCTCCAGTTTCTTACCATCCATTATGGAATGGAATAGCACCATCTTTTGCAGATGGAATTGGTAGTTGCAAGTTAGACTACTTGCAGTATTCACACACCCAGGACATTTTATCGGAGGTTAGAGTTGGTAACAGTGATTCAGGGACATTTTGTCATTGTCTTCTTAGTGCAGTTGGGTATGAGTGTCAATTAGACAGGGACTCGAGTTTTGACAGAGTTGATGTTTCAGTTGGGTTGAGTTTCGCGGAGTTGTTTCCTCCATCGGCATCTACAGTTGGTCGTCAGATGATGTTTTGAGTGATGTCAGTTATTTGGGTGTTGAGTGTAGTTTCTCAGATGCTGGTGTTTGTATTGTTGATGTTGGTATTTTCTTCATAGGAGTATGGTGAGGATCGGGACATTACTTATGACCATGCTTGGGATCTAGGTGGTCTGTGACGTTGCTTGTTTTCCCTGATTGCTTGAGGACAAGCAATCTTGGGAATGGAGGACTGTAATATCCCCGTTTTTAAGTCCCTTGAGATTAGCTTAGTTTGGCGACCCTCGCAAACTAATCAGGTGATCAGAGAGGGTCAGTTGGCAGGGCCAGTAGTTTGATTCCATTCTGGAGGTTCTAGTTGTCAGGTTTGCTCTTCGTTTGGGACAAATTGGATGACTAACTATTTTTAGTAAGTGGTATTTTGGGCATAGCTTGGTTTAGCAAGGCGCCTGCACGGTGTCATCAGGTGTTGCAGGATCGTTTATCAAGGATCTCCAATTTGAGACTTACTATTTATAGTAAGTCTATTCTGGGCAGTTGGCTATTTCTGGTAGGGCAGTATGACCTTGGGTATTGTTGTCGGAAGTTTGAAGCATTTTGTCAGTGAGACTCAGTTACATCACATTTATAATAAAAAGTTATTAAATTAAGTTATGATAATTTAATAACTTATGGACTTTAATGTTTTAATTTAATGTTGTGATGGTGAAGACTCTTTAATGAAAAGTGTCTTGAAGAAGTTTTATTAAAGCCTTTATATATGCCTTGGTGAAATCAAATTCTTCACCTTATGTCATTTTATGAAAATTCTGAAGTTGAAAAGTGGTCTTGAAGAAGAAATCGAAAATGAGGAACAAGGGTTTGGGTCGAGTTCTTTGAAGAAACGAGTATTTCTCAAAGACTATGTAGTTTGAATTGGTTCTGGATACCAATGAATTGTGCCGATTGAATCAAGAATGGATTGAAGATTGCAGCCTGTAATGTATAAGAACCGTACAACATTCTGCAAGGCTGTACGAACCTTAGCCCGCCTGTACGCAACAAGCACGTGTGGTGTCTTCACAAGAGACTAGCTTCCTTTTGGACGCCTCTTCATTGGCATTGTTGTATTAGCATTATTGTGTATTGCGACATCTATAGAAAACCATCAGCAGCGTGAGGAATTGAATATGAAAGGTGCTAGTTTTGAAATTCTGTTCCATAATTTTATTTTTCAGCCGTGTTCAATTAAGGTGCTCGAACAGTCCATTAATTTACTGTTGCTTTAGTTTGTTTTTGGTAGATAATCAATTTACCATTTCCTTAGCAATTCAATAAAGCTTTCAATGTTGCGGTTGAGTTTTCAAGTGAATAAAATATAAGATTTTATATATTCAAAAGAGAACAAGGAAATTTTTCTAGATTTATTCAAGGAGGTTTAAATTGCATTACAAGAGCCAGACAGGTTCTTTACACCTTCTTCAATTTACAAACCATACCACTCTTCTCTGTGGATGAGAAGCTTTCCAGTTGTTCAATGTAAACTTCTTCCTCTAATATGCCATTCAGGAATGTAGACTTTACATTCATGTGGTATACTTTAAATCTTTTATAAGCAGCATAAGCAAGTAGAATTCTTACTCCTAATTTGGCAACAGGTGCAAAAGTTGCGCCATAATCTAGTCCAACCTCCTGTGCATATCCTTTGCATAGCAATCTTGCTTTGTTCCTTATCACTTTTCCTTCTTCATTTAATTTGTTTCTGTAGACCCACTTTGTCCAAATGACACTCTTGTCCTATGGTCTTGGTACAAGAATCCAAGTATCATTCTTCTCAATTTGCTTAATCTCTTATTCCATTGGCTTGACCCAGTTCTCAGCCTCGAGAGCCTCTCTGGTGGTTTTGACCTCTATGCAGGAAAGTAAACAGATATTTTCTCTAGCCTTTTTCCTGGTCAAGATATTAGCATGTTTGTCACCAATAATGTTATCAGTTGAGTGATGTCACATACCTTGGAAGAATCGGTCGGTGTTCCTGGTCTAATTCTTTCGGTTGAACAATTTCTTTAGCATGGTCATGAACATCTTCGTGTTCATCCTCTTGAGTTGGTCTTGCATCTTTAGGTACAACATCCTGCTCTAGGGGTCTGATTTCATGCTCTTTTCCGTCATCAGTAGTAGTCATTTCATTGAATTCCAAATGATTTTCAGCATTGTGATCCTCCATATTGTCTTATTCATTATGACTAATCTTTCCTCTTGGTTCTGAATATTCATCAACCTTCACATTGATTCTTTCTACTATTTTTCCTATTCTCTTATTCAGACACCGGTAGATTTTACTCTTGGTGGAATAACCTAGAAATATGCCTTCATCACTTTTTGGGTCGAACTTGCCAGAACATATATCTCTTTTAATGTAACATTTACTACCAAAAATTCTGAAGTAGCCTACACTAGGAGTGTGACTGAACCATAATTCATAGCGAGTCTTACCGGTTCCTTTCTTTACTTGAACTCGGTTCAGTGTGTAAACAGCAGTGTTGATGGCTTTTCTCCAGAAGTGATGGGGGAGATCCTTCTGAGTCATTAGGGTTCTTGCATAGTCAATCAACGTCCTATTTCTTCTTTTAGCTACTCCATTTTGTTGAGGAGTTCTTGGTGTAGACAATTGCCTTTTTATTCCCTGTTCCTCACAGTAGTGACTGAACTCTTGAGAGGTGTATTCACCTCCTCTGTCTGACCTTTAAACACTTCAAGCTTTTACTGGTCTCCTCCACTCGAGCCTTATAGATCTTAAACATGTGAAAGGCTTTCGATTTTTCTCTAAGAAAAAGTGTCCACATCATTCTTGAGAAATCATCAACAAAGAGCATGAAGTACTTGTCTCCATAGTAGCTCTTTGTTCTCATAGGACCACACAAATCTGTGTGTACAAGATCCAGATCATTTTAAGCAGAAAATGATTTACTATTGAAACTTGTTCCTTTTAGTTTTCCTAACTGACAATCCTTACAAATACCTCTATCATGTTTTGTAATCTCAGGAAGTCCTTTGACTGACTTCTTCTTGCTCACCTTGAGAATACTGTCAAAGTTTATGTGGCAGAGCCTCTTATGCAACAACCAACTGTTGTCCTCATTGGTTACAAGACAGATCTTGTTTGTTTCTCCTTTGACTGATGCTATGAGGCAAGCTCCACCCATTGAGTCCATATAGAATAGGTTCCCTTTACTCTGTCTACCGGTAGCAACATGAGCTCCTGATTGGTTGTTGACAACACAAGAACCTTGCGCGAATTCCAACAGGTATCCCTTGTTGTTTAGTTGAGCAACACTCATTAGGTTGTACTTAAGTCCTACCGAGTGCACATCCTCATATACAACATCATTTTAAGTGCAATAGAACCTTTACCTTTGATAGCACACGGAGCATTATTACCAAAGGTTAGTGATCCACCATCATTGCGTTTTAGGTTGATGAACTTATTCTTATCACCACTCATGTGGTGAGTGCATCCACTGTCAATGATCCAGTCATCATGGTAATGAGATCTTGAGATAAGTGCAGTTTCACTTATCACTTGGCTTTCTTCTTTTATTGCAACAAATGCAATTTCTTGATCTATAGAGTCTTCAGATTCATTGTTTGTGACTCCTTCTGCAGGGTAGCATTCCTTCTTTGGTTTGTTCTTGAATCAGTTGCTCTTCTCTTTATTATCATTGTCTGGACATCGTGCAACAATATGTCCTATTTTATTGCAAGAGAAACATTTTAGTGGAAGTTTCCCTTTGTACTTCCTTTTTCCTCTTTGAAATCTCCTAGTGATGAGTGCTTCAAACTCATCTTGCTCCATCTCTTTAGAGAACAAATTCTCAACAAAACTTCCAACCTTACCGGTAGACTTATTAACGGTTTCTCTTCCTTTCTTGGTGGAAGAGATACTAACAGAAGATTTAAAAGCAGCTTCTTGCATGGGTAAGCTGTTATCAAAATTACTTAATTCAAAAGGAGTCAACTTACTGATTAGGGAGTCGAGAGTAACTTGAGATGCATTCACCAATCTGAGCTCCTGTATGGCTGAGATCTTGATAGCATATTGTGGCCTTAGCATCCTCAGTATCTTGCTTACCACATCTTCCTCACTCAAAGTTTCTCCAGTGCTTTTGATTGAGTTCATAACTGTTGGAATCATTTGCTGTTGCACCAAAAGCTTGAACTATCAATGCCCGATACAAATGTCAGATTTAACCCGATCCACGAGAGGCGGTTAAGCCATGTCACGAATCTCCAGGGAGGTGCTGACCACCAAGTGAACAATCTCCCCCTCAGCACCAATTGAACCTTCAGCACCCACTGAAGGGAGACTCGAAACCGTGACCCAAGGCTCTGATACCAATTGTTGAAATCATTTGCCGTTGCACCAAAAGCTCGAACTATCAATGCCCGATACAAATGCCAGATTTAACCCGATCCACGGGAGGCGGTTAAGCCATGTCATGAATCTCCAAGGAGGTGCTGACCACCAAGTCGACAATAACTTCTTTGATTCTGTTGTATTTTTCAATATCTTCTCCTTCATTCATTCTCGTGTCATCATATTTTCCTCTGAGGCTTTTTACCTTAGCTCTTTGAACATGTCGGTCACCACCATACACTGTTTGTAGCTTGGCCCACCTCTTGTAAGCAGTAGTCAGATTTTCAATCTCTTCATAGACATAATCAGGTAGCGTGCTTGCTATCATATCCATTGCAGTTGTATGCTCTTGGTCAAAGAGTCAGACAACTTTTTTCGACTATGACTTTCCTCGATTCATCAGTCGTGATGAAATCTTCACTTGATCGGTTAAGATTCTTAGGTTGTGCACAGGTAAGAACTTTAACGTGTCACCGTCCCTTTCTTTGGCTGTACCGGTTGCATCCTTTCCTCGGTTTCTGTTACTGGTTACCGGTGCATCTTCCTTGTTGACCGGTGTGAAATTCCTTTGTTGCAATCTGAACATACTCTGCCTACTATTCAATGTTATACTTAATTTATATGTGGATGATAATTTGAGCATAAGGACACACATGTGTTTGACGTGCACAAAAGCCAGACTTTCTTTTACAATTGGTAGACAGATTACAACTTACGTAAAGACATCTCAGAGAGTATTAATGTTCTATTACTATACACTAACAAATTCTGGAAACAAATATAAGAAATATTCTAACTTCAAAATATGCAAACTAAGAATCGAGTTATTTTTGGGCACTTGTGTTATGATGTTTTGGTAGTGGTTATTTCTGGGCACCTGTGTGATGACGTTTTGGTAGTGAGTATCTTCGCACACTTCTTCGACTGTTTGTTCTGCTGGTATATTACTCTAGTCGCAAGACTGGCACCGTGCCTCTGATTTGTTATCGTGTGCAATGACTAAAAGCCATAATGTTTATTTCACTGACAAATTCCGTGGATATCCCGACATAGCCAGGATGCATATGCGGTCAAGAATTGCTTTGTTCAATTGTACACCTCGTCGCTTCCTGTGTTAATATTCTCAACACACGCACTCATACATTCATAAGCTGGCTTCCGTTTCCAACACAACAATCTCCAATAGGTCAGACGGAATATCTGACGTAAGGATTGAAATTTGTCTTGATCCGAAATATTGAATCTTGATCATCTTTCCGATGTTTCTTCCTCTATCCATTCCACTAGGCCAGATAGCTATCTGATGAAAGAAAAAGAATGTCTTCACTCACAAACAATTCATAAGATATTGAAGTATGTCTGTGTCTTTGCAAGCCCGTCACTTTAATGCACAACCAAAAGCGGTTGTATCCCGTAAGGGAACTGCTTTATTAAGTTTAACCCGTAAGGGAACTATTTTCCGTAAGGGAACTACTTCCCGTAAGGGAACTACTTATTAAACAACATAAAACTTAAAGTTTCTAAGTAATTATTTAATATTAATTTGGTCAGGTAATTAATATTAAACAATTTATTCCTTTATTTAATTAGCCAATTAATGACTATTTGGGGACATGACAAGTCTCCCCTGCCACGTGTTGCTTGCCCACAAGCAACTGTGAATATAGATGGCTCAGAATTTGTTCATTTTCCTAAGTAGCATCTTTCAAAGGCAAATCCTTCCATTTGATCAGATATTCCTGAATAGTGCGGTTACACAAGTGCCGATCCCGCATTTCTACAATCTGCTCAGGAGTCATTGCAAGTTTCCCTTCTTCATTGAGGGGTGGTAAAGCCTCTGAAATTGTGACCTGTTGACGTAACGCCTTCTTGAGACAAGAGATGTGGAATACGTTGTGGATCCGGCTACCTGATGGTAAAGCCAATTCATAGGCAACCTCCTCAGATTTGCCCACAATCTGATAAGGCCCATAAAACTGAGGTTTCAATTTCTCAGCCCCACTCCGTTTGAGAGAGGACTATCGATAAGGCTGTAATCTAAGGTACACTAAGTCACCGACCTCAAAACTCTGTTCCAGCCGCTTCTTATTGGCGTAGAGCTTTTGCCGATTTTGAGCACAATTTAAATTTTCCTTGAGGATTTTCAAGATGTCTTGACATTCCTGAAGCCAATCCCGTGACTTGGGCACATTAATGGTGTCAAAAGCAAGATCAACAAAGGATAACGCTTCATACCCATATAATCCCTTAAACGGCGACATACCGATGGACATATGGAAAGTAGTATTATAGCAATACTCACCCAAATGCAAGCAATGAATCCAAGCCTTTTGATGCCCAACGACA
Organism: Chamaecyparis obtusa; assembly: GCA_027943335.1. Lineage (NCBI taxonomy): Eukaryota > Viridiplantae > Streptophyta > Pinopsida > Cupressales > Cupressaceae > Chamaecyparis > Chamaecyparis obtusa. The sequence continues at coordinate 299,972 of BSBK01007276.1, forward strand.
TAATTACAAAGGTAACCTTCAATCCACTTGTTGACTATTTCTGTCTGACCATCGGTTTGTGGATGGTAACTAGTGCTGTGATGCAATTCTATATCTGTCAACCTGAATAATTGTGTCCAAAAGTCACTCAAATGCCCGCTGTCACGATCGCTGACTATATTCTTGGGTAGACCATGTAAACGGAATACCTCCTTAAAAAACAACCCGACAACTTGAATAGCTGTGAATTCTGTAGTGATAGCAAAGAAATGTGCAAATTTTGTTAACCTATGAACCACCACAAAAATACAATCTTTACCTTGAGCTCGTGGTAAACCAGTAGTGAAATCCATTGAAATACTTTCCTATTTTGCATCCGGAATAGGTAAAGGCTGCAATAACTCAGCTGGATAAGAGTGTTCTGCTTTATTTTGTTGATAGGTGATACATTCCTTGACATATTGCAAAATGTCATTTTGGAGCCCTTTCCATGTGAATCTTTCTCGAATGTGCCTGTAAGTTTTGAAATAACTTGGATGTCCTGCTAAAGGCAAATCGTGAACTGTTTGCAAAATTTTCACCATTAATTTAGACTCAGGTACTAAGAAGATTCTATCTTTGTAGTAAACAATATCATTCACAACTTTGTACCTATCGTCCTGTACTTTCCCATCCAATAAATCACAAGCAACGAAGTTCTTAAAATATTCGACCAACAACAAAGATCTCCAATCAGCTGACACCCCACTTAAAGCATTTATTTCCGGTCTCCTAGATAAAGCATCAGCTACAACATTGTTCTTACCCTTAACATATTCAATTTCAAAATCATAAGCTTGAATTTTACTGATCCACTTTTGTTGCCTATCATTCAAATCTCTTTGAGTAAGGAAATACTTCAAACTATTATGATCAGTTTTAACCACAAATTTGGCTCCAACTAAATATTGTCTGAATTTAGCTAATGCATGCATAATAGCTAACATTTCCTTGTCATATATGGAGCACAATTTTTCAGCACTAGTGAGTTTCCTGCTTTCAAACACTATTGGATGTTTATTTTGCATTAACACGGCTCCAATTCCTTTACCCGACGCATCACATTCTAAGACAAAGGGTTGATCAAAATTTGGTAATGCAAGGACATGACAAGAACTCATTACGTCTTTGAGTTTGTCAAATACCTGTTGTGACTTTGCAGTCCATCTGAATGCCCCTTGTTTGGTAAGATCTGTTAGAGGTGCTCCAAGCTGTGAAAACCCTAACAAATCTCTTGTAATAACTGCATAGACCAAAGAAACCTCTTAAATTGGAAAGAGTCCGTGGGGCTGGCCAATCCAAAATAGCCCTGATCTTTTCTTGATGTACCTGCACACCTTTAGCACTGATCATATGTCCCAAATATAAAATTTCTGTCATACCAAGTTCATATTTAGAAGCTTTTGCAGAAAGAGATTGAGACTCCATTATGCCAAAAATTTCATCAATATGTTTCAGATGTTCCTCCCAAGTCTTGCTGTAAATTAGTATATCATCAAAGAAAATGAGCAAGAATTTTCGCAGCTGCTTATTAAAAATATGGTTCATACAAGATTGAAATGTTGCTGGAGCATTTGTCAGTCCGAAAGGCATAACCAAAAATTCATAATGACCATAATGACCTCGGAAAGTAGTTTTATGAATGTCCTGTTCTCTTAACTTAATCTGATGATACCCTGATCTCAAATCAATTTTAGAATAATATACAACACCATGTAATTTATCTAACAATTCATCAATGCGAGGAATTGGATACTTGTTCTTTATGGTCTTTTTATTGAGGGCACGGTAATCAATACACATGCAAAGGGCTCCATCTTTCTTTTTGACCAACATTACTGAAGATGCAAATGGACTGGAACTAGGCCTAATGTGCCCCATATCTAATAACTCCTTAATAGTTTTTTCTATTTCATCTTTGAAAGGTTTAGGATGCATGTATGGAGTAGTAATGACATGTTTTGCTCCTTCCTCTAATTCAATAGTAGGTTCAAAACCTCTATTAGGGGGTAGTCTTGGGGGTATATCACTGAAAACCAATTTATGTGAATCTAATACTTGCAACAAATCATCTGAATAATGCTTTGATTCAAAACCTGTTACCTGAGTAGAAATCAAGCATTGTGTTGACCACACAACCTCACCATGACGGAAAATAGCCTCCATCCTTTTAGCAATAATAATCTTGGGACCACCATTTGTCATGCCTCGGAGAATCACCTTTTGTCCCTCAACCTTGAAAAAAAACTCCATGCATTCGAAACTCTGAGAATATTTATCCAAAGTTTCCATCCACTGGATTCCTAACACCATGTTAGTATCCGCCAAATCAATCACATAAAAATCATCAGTTACTGTATAATTACCCAAAGCAATTTTCAGTTGTGGAACCTTCAATGTGCTAACCAAATTAGTGCCACCTGCTACTTTCACATCAAAACCTTCATGTTTAACTGCCTGTAACCAGCATTGCTTAATAAGAGCAGCATCAATAAAATTATGAGTAGATCCACTATCAATCATAACAATAACTCGCTGACCTTGTAACACCCCTCTTACCCTAAAAATGTTGTAATGAGGAATTCCTGTCATAGAAGCCATTATACCACCTACTTGTTTATTTTCCTGTTCATAAGCAGAAACCATTTGGGAACCTTCTATATTAGGATCAATATTTTCCTCATCTTCATTATCTGATGTTACTTCGATGTAATGTATTTTACCTTTTCCCAAACACCTGTGACTTGGTTGCCATGACTCTTTACAACTGAAGCACAATTTGCGTCTCCTAAGTTCATCTCTTTCCTCTTTATCAAATGTGGGTTTTGGGAATGTTTCTTTATTGAAGGGTTGTTTGTCTTTATCTGGTTTTGTAAAAGGACCTTTATTCCAATTTTTCCCTTTGGAAGATGGTTCTAATTCTCTTGCCTTCTTAATAGTCGTTTGTAATGTAGGCGGATTTAAAGATTTCACCCAACCATTCAAAGAATCAGAAAGTCCATCAATGAAAATAACAATCTTGTGCCTCTCAGAAATTTTAGTGACGAACACAACCAATTTTTCAAATTCTGTTATATATTGTTCAACTGCCCCTATTTGTTTTAGTTGTGTTAACTCTTTTAAATGTAATTTGGGATCTTTGGAATCAAACCTATGAATGAGATGTTCAGTAAATTCCAAATATGTCTCTACCAAATTATGGCTTAAGGTGACCTGTCCATGGTGCCACCATTCGTGTGCAACGCCATCTAAATGTAATGCTGCATATTTAATATCTTCGTCCTCCATCATAGGGTTTAATTGAAAATAGGTGTCTAACTTTTGAACCCATGCCTTGGCCATTGTCTTGCCTGATCCATCATAGTAAGGTATGGACATCTTCCCTATTTTCCTTTGTAATTCATTATTGTAATTTCTGCCCCTATGAGACCTATGTTTCATCCTGACATCCACGTATTCTCGGAATGTCATGTAGGACCTGAATTCTGCCCCAGCTGCTTCCCAATCATTCATAAATTCAATGTTGTACTTCTCTAATTGTAGGTTCATGTTTTGGTTGTAAATTCCTAGGAGTGAAATTTGGCAAGGATGGCCTAGTTGTTGCCGTTCTTTCAGGCTGATTGTTATTTACTGAACATTCATTCCTACCACCCTCGTTTTGATTTAGATTTAGATTTTGAGCCATGAATTGAGTCATCAGATCAGTCATCATATTTATATTATTTTGCATGTCCTTATGATTTCTCATTAATGCAACAATTAAATCCCTATTATTTTCTAGTTCCCCCATGTGTTCAAAAATTATTTTTTCTTCTATCTCAATATGACTTTCCTCAATTGCAAATTGTGGAGTTGAACTAGAAGGACTAGTCGGGTTTCTATTCTGATGTTCTCTGGTGTTTCGAAAATTGTAATGGGCTGATGGCATATTCAAATCAACATATTCCCTATTTTGGACAACACAAACACCCTACAGGCTGGCAAGAATGAAAGCTCTGATACCACTGTGAAATTCCTTTGTTGCAATTTGAACATACTCTGCCTATTGTTCAATGTTATACTTAATTTATATGTGGATGATAATTTGAGCATAAGGACACACATGTATTTGATGTGCACAGAAGCCATACTTTCTTTTACAATACACTAACAAATTTTGGAAACAAATATAAGAAATATTCTAACTTCAAAATATGTAGACTGAGAATTGAGTTATTTCTGGGCACTTGTGTGATGACGTTCTAGCAGTGAGTAACTTCACACACTTCTTCGACTGTCTGTTCCACTGGTATATTACTCCATCCGCAAGACTGGCACCGTGCCTCTGATTTGTTATCGTGTGCAATGACTGAAAGCCGTAATGTCTATTTCACTGACAAATTTCGTGGATATCCCGACATAGCCAGGATGCATATGCGGTCAAGAATTGCTTTGTCTGTGAGCACACCCTGTCGCTTCCTGTGTTAATATTCGCAACACACGCACTGAGACATTCATACGCTGGCTTCCGTTTCCAACATAGCAATCTCCAATAGGTCAGATGGAATATCTGACGAAAGGATTGAAATTTGTCTTTATCCGAAATATTGAATCCTGATCATCTTTCCGATGTTTCTACCTCTACCCGTTCCACTAGGCCAGATAGCCATCTGACGAAAGGAAAAGAATTTGTCTTCACTCGCAAACAATTTATAAGATATTCAAGCATGTTTGTGTCTTTGCAAGCCCGTCACTTTAATGCACAACCAAAAGCGGTTGTATCCCGTAAGGGAACTGCTTTATTAAGTTTAACCCGTAAGGAAACTACTTATTAAACAACATAAAACTTAAAGCTTCTAAGTAATTATTTAATATTAATTTGGTCAGGTAATTAATATTAAATAATTAATTCCTTTATTTAATTAGCCAATTAATGACTATTTGGGGACATGACAACTAGTTTCTTTGATGATCAGTTAGAGCATTATTAGTAACAAATATAGTCTCTTCTTACTTGCACAGTGCCACCGGTTTCCAAACCAGTCTCTCCTCGCACTTGTTGTCGGCTGTGTCTGTCCTTGCTTCACAGATCGAACACTGGTATCCTTAGTCATAAATGACAACACCTATTTAAATGACAACAACTTTTTTCCAATCAATGACAATACCTCTTTTGCCATGTACCGGTTGCACACCTTATCGGTTAATCTCTTAATGCCAACAATGGTGACTCTTGTAACATAAGGTATAAAAGGGATGAGAGTTAATTTGAAAGGGGATTTGAAGGAAGGAAGGAAGGAGGAGAAAATTGGAATTATAAAAGAATTAATGGAAGAAGGAATGTGAAGAAAGTAAGGAAGTGACTCTTTCAAAGGGCAGCATTGATGAAGGGTTGTAACTCTTTCAAAAGGTTGTAATTATGAAGGATTGTGACTCTTGCTAAAAGGCAAACATTATGAAGATGTGTGACCTCTTCATCACATTGGAAGATATAAAGGGGGAGAAGGATTGAATGGAATGTTGGAAACGAAGTAGAGGAGATTTAGAGAAGATTCAAAGAAGAAGTATAAGGAGGGATCTAAAACTAGAATTGAGAAGGAAAGAAAAAAATAAGATACACAGTTCTAGAAGAGGATATGCAGATCTTAAATGGGATATGTGACAGTCCCAACCGGTGCTTAGAGGGGAGGGGTGAACCAACACCTATAAAACTTCTTCGAATAAATCTGATGAAGTATACTTACAATTGTAAACTTAAATAGATTCAAGCATAAAATAACATAAAGCAATCAATCACACAGTGACACTAGATTTATCACATGGAAACCCAATTTGGGTGAAAACCACGATGTGAGGAGACCTCACAAATTTTACATTCTTCTGAAGTGCACCTTGTTAGGAGCCTTCTCTGTTAGAGGATTACAACGCACTATTAGATACAACCCGGTTAAGGGATTTGTTTCAATAAGGCCGGTTAGTGCCTGCTTGGTTAGAGGACTTAGAACACCTTACAAGATGTCACCCGGTTAAGGGATTTGATACAAGGGACTTGTTACAGTCCACACAAATACTGAGATTTAACTATTGTAATTGTTAGAAAACAATAAAAAGATTGACCTTTTACAAATGGCTTTGTATAGCCTGATAAGATCTCTGTTATGCTCAACTGAGAAGCATCACCGGTAGCTGTAGGTGTGTTCTCCTTTGTTGTTGTGCTTCTTTGCACTCTCTTCTTTCTCTTCTCTTTTCTATTCACCCTAGCTTCTTAAGCGTATAGGTTCACTCTTTTCTTCGGCAGAATGAAGGCAACTAATATTCTCAGCAGGTAGAAGAATATATAGAGATCTTGCCCTAATTGCGCCTCTCATGCATGACCTAATTTCAGATCCCTTTTAGATACATCACTCGGTGGAGTATTAGTTCACTGAGGAAATATCCGATACATGTTCTTGCTTTATTTGCTTTATGAGGAAAAACAATAGATGCGTGTCAAACACCTTTCCTTCACAAGAGATAACTCCTTGTTTTAAAGCCACAGACTTCGGTTTTAAAACCTTTAAACGCGCCTTGAAGCGATCATCATGATACCTCAAAGTCATCCGGATTTTGTGCAGTAAATCCCGGTTAAAGAGTTGACTCAAATAGATAGTTGACTATGACTTCCCCGGTTCATCTTTTCCTACCGAAGTCATCTCTTGATCGGTTGAGATCCTTATGTTGTGAACAGGTAAGAACTTTAACATGCCACGTTTCCTTCCTCTATTCACCGGTTGCACCTTTTCCTCGATTGAATCCCTTACTCAGTTGCACGGTGGCTAATGCACTTTGCTTAGTGACCGGTTGCTCTTGATGAGCAAATATTGTCTTTTTTGTTAGCAATTCAAGATTGTCATTAGTGTCCATCCACAAACAAAGGCTATGCACCGGTAAGGGGTCACCGGTCACTCACAACACTTAGAAGACACCGGTAGAGAAGGAACATAACGTTTGCAACGGTCGATAATACTCACCGGTAAGGACACACACCGGTCTCAGTATGCATAAGTTGAACTGGATATAAGGTCACACCGGTCTAAAGCAGACTAAAGATCCGCACCGGGTTTAATGGATTAGTTTGAGTTAAAAGCAAGATTATACGGGACATCCACCGCTTAGAAGTGGAGTTAGCTTTTTAGCAGGAGTTAGCTTTAATTCATGTGGATGTCTTGCAAGGTAAACTCCAGTTCAGTGCACATAGCTTTTTTGCTGATTGCATGATGGTTCTATGAGTTAAGGGTTTCATTATGGAGAATCTCTTGTATAAATACAGGTCATAGGACACAAGACATAGGACGCAAGATGAGTTGTTGAAATTAGATGATTCCATATAGCAGAGGAGAGATATCTTTTGAGAAATGCTGCACAAAAAGGTAGCAGAGTTCAACAGCTAGGCTAACAAGGAACAAAGGTATGATCTAATCAGACATTTAGTGTCACAATAGATCATTACGTTTATCAGTAGTGAAAGTATATTCAAATCCCTATATTAGGGTGGACCTAATTGGTTCATTGTAAAAATCCCCTAATAGGGTAACATCTTTGGTGATGTTTAAAGTCCTGTAACCAGGCAACCTTTAATAGGGTTCAGATCTTAATCGATCTATGTAAAATCCCTTAATTGGGTAGCACTACGATCAATGGTTTGTAAGCTCCTAACAGGGCACCTTCATTCTACAATAGTGAAGTTTTGAGCTTTGTCTCACCATGGTTTTTTTCTTCTAACCGAGGTTTTCCACGTATAAACACCCGTGTTGATCTGAGTCATTTTTCTTATGACAGTAAATGGTCGATTGACTTTCTATTCTTTAATGCAAAATCTGTTTGCTAGTTTTAGAATTATAATAAAAAATTCTATTACTGATTCACCCCTCCCCTCTTAGTAACTGGTAAATTATTAACATTTTCTTCCTTGCATAGTGTTGCCGGTTCTCAAACCAGGCTCTTTCCATACAGATCTCCTTAGATCTTTGGACCTTAGATTGGATGACAAAACATCTTCTTTATCTTTTCTCTTTTGCCAATCAATGACAATACTTAATTGCCACGTATCGGTAGCAGGCTTACCAGTTACCATCTATTAATGCCAACAATATGTGCAGATTTAAAAAACAGTAAAGACAGCAATGAGAAGTGAGAGATAGGTGAAGATTAAATAAGAAATGAAAGGGGCAGAAGTTGTCAAACAGATGTATCTTTTCATAACCGAAGGGTGTGACCGTTTCACAAGGGCATTAACAAATGAAAGGGTGTGACTCCCTTCACTCATAGGAGATATAAAACGGAAGAACTTTAATAAAGAACATTAAATTACAAGGGGACACAATATCTTTCAGCAGATTGAATTCTCTGTACTAGGGAGAGAATAATCAGTAGTCAGATTTGAACTTAGGGATTTAATATTATTCTAGTTTGGGTAATGTAGAGACAGTTATTAAGTTATCTATGTGATTTTATAATGCATCTTGGTCTTGTTGTTAATAAACGTTAAGATATGATTTTAATCTGACAATAGTCAATCACAAGGAAATGGGAGAGAGTCTGCAATTAAGAGAGGACCGCTAAGGGCACCCTATTGCACTAGCAGTTAAGGGAGAACAGCTATGAGGGCACCCTTTTGCACTTTGATTAATTGAGAATCATTAAGGGCATCTTATTGCAGTGGTAGTTAAGGGAGAACAACTGAGGGTACCCTACTGTACTGTGATTGAGGGAGAATGGCTAAGGGCACCCTATTGCAGTGAAAGTTAACAGATAACAACTATGAGTGCACCCTATTGCATTGTGCTTGAGGGAGAAACGCTGAGGGCACCCTATTGCAAGTACCTTCCCAACACCTACATTGGGAGACTATTGGTGAATCATAGTTAAATCCAACCATATAAGAATGGAGGACTGTATGGAGGGAGAACCATGATTATAGGGTACCCTACCATGCTTCGTTACTCCACATCTATTATTATTGGAACTCACATATAATTTAAGTATTGCATAGTAATGAAGACATATTCTCTTTACTCTAATCCTTGGTTTATTTATGAATAATGTTTGCATTATTGAATATATATATATCTGTTTGTATGTTGGCTTTGTGTTCATGTGGTGAATGCAGGATTCAAGTTTTGTCACACATAATTAAAGACACCATTAATTTGGTAAACCGTAACCATAATATGTTGCGATTGTGACATAGGGCAACTCGTAGGGAAAGTTAGGAATGAGACATTACAAATGGTATCAGAGCATGATCTTGCTATCTTGTAGGGTAAAGAGATGAAACAAGTAATCATTCTAGTTAATAAGAAGGAATCTAACAATGTGTGTATTGTTTCTATACTTCGTGCATGCTTCGTGTCTTCATACATTCATGTGTATACTTCATGTATGCTTCTTGTCTTCATATTCATGTGTATACTTATTATTTTCAAGTGTATTCTCCATGTGTGGTTCTATTTTTGGTTGATCTAGAATAAGATAATAATTAGAGTAAACCCAAAAGATATGAAATTATTGGAAACGTTGGTCGATCTAAATCAGTATGGCCTTGATCTTTTTCTTTAAAAGATGAGAGAAAACTTGTCTTAAGATTGCGAACCTTGCAAATTTTGAATTTATTGGTTAATGTGAGAGTTGCACAACATAAGCTACCCACATTGAAAGATTTGTATAAAAATTGTGTAATGTCCCTTTTTCCTTCAACTGAGGCACTACTTGTAATCTTTGCAATTCAAGGAATGTATGAACAATTGCTGATAATTAAGTACTATTGAATGATGCTTAATTCCAAATGCATATGCTGATATAAAGTGATAATGATTGGTATTGCTGACAATTAAGTACTATTGAATGATGCTTGATTCCAAATGCATATACTGCTATAAAATGATAATGATTGTACAACAATCAAATAACAATATGTATGCTGTCTCTGATATACAGGTAATTATATGCACAAGTGAGAGTGATCTAAGTAATTGGTACTGCTGTGTCTGATATACAATTGATAATATGCGAATATGCAGGCCGTCTCTGGTATGACAATAATAATGTGCTTGTGATAAGTTGTGTCTGATATGACAATATTATTATGTTCAGAATGATACTAAAGCCGTCTCTAATATAGCAATATTAATGTGCTTCACTTGTGATACCTTCTCTGACTGAATCTTTATGTGCGTGCACCGATGGTTGGCAAAGGCAATATGCTCTAAGATATAGTGATCCTCAAAGAATACAAAATAAAATATATTCTCCAATTCTTGTTTCCATGAAATGATGTGATCCTGATAATATATGTGCTCATAATATATGCCCTCTAATTTTGAATGATTACCATAATAATCATACAACGATTATTATGGTAATCAATTATTACTATGATTATTATGGTAATCAGTTATTACTAATTACCATATTAATAATCATAATAATAATCATACAATGATTATTATGATAATCAGTTATGACTAATTCCATATTAATCACGCTTCAATGTTTAGTTGTGTAAAGATAATCGTAGGTATTATGCGATCTAAGAGAATATGGTATGTGCGGTCACAATGCAATGCTCATATGATGTGATGCAACTATGATGCAACACTAATATGTTGTAATGCGATTATGATGCAAGACTAATATGATGTTGTGCAATACTGGTATGATGTGATCTTATGCAAGGTCCATGCTTAGTATGTATGCGGTGGCATGATCATATGACAGAGAATATGTTATTGGTCGAATGGTGAATGCAATTACATTAGTCTGGATGCATGTATGTATGATATCATTATACTACTTCTGTATATGTAAGCATGACAGTGATGATTGTGTTGCATATAGATAAGGAAGAATGTTGATGGTATGATATATCATGGATGCATGTATGCAGGGTGATGGCATTTGCATATACAGCTTGATCACTAACTAACTGAAATCCATAAGATGATGGTGATTACAAGATGATGGTGGCTACAACCGATCATCAAGCCATCTGTCCATCATTTAGACAATGTGCTATGGTGGGATTTACTAGTGATCGTTTTATGGTCACTTATAACTAACATCATAGTCATGTTGTTTACATGGTGGATGAATGTTATGGTGATTGCCAAGCTGCATCAATCATCCCAAGTTTATTTCTTTGTTACAAAAATACAGATTATGTACAAGAAACAAGGTATGTCTATTCCTTGCCAAACTTATTGATTTGAAAATGTTGGGAAATCACCAATTGGCATTACTTGAGGACAAGTAATTTTAGGAAGGGCAGACTGTAATGTCCCCTCTGTGAAATAAGATTTAATATCAAATAATAATAATAAAATTAAAATATAAATAAATAGATAAACAATAATATAATATAATTACAATTTAATTAAGTTAATGAAAGGTCAAGGGATACATATTGAAGAGTTGTGTCTCCCTTAACATAAGGTATAAAAGGGAGGAGAGCTTATTTGAAAAGGGCTATGAAGGAAGGAAGAAAGAGGAGAGCAGAGGAATTAAAGAAGAATTAATGGAAGAAGGAAGGAATGTGAAGGAAATAATGAAGTGTCTCTTTCAAAGGGCAACGATGATGAAAGGTTGTAACTCTTTCAAAGGGGTGTAATTATTAAGGGTTGTGACATTTCAAAAGGGTTGTAATTATGAAGGGTTGTGACTCTTGCCAAAAGGCAGAGATGATGAAGATGTGTGACCTCTTCCTCACATTGGAAGATATAAAGGGGAAGAAGGATCAAATGGAATGGGGGAAAAGGAGTAGAGGAGATTTAGAGGAGATTCGGAGCAGAAGTATAAGGAGGGATTTGAAATAAGAATTGAGAAGGAAAGAAAAAAATACGATATGTAAATCTAGAAGAGGAGGATATACATATCTTAAATGGGATATGTGCCGATTGGAAATTTAGTAAAGACAGATTTGCAAAGTGAGAGGTATGTTAAGATCAAATCAGAAATGAATGGGGCTGCAATTGTTGTCAAATAGATGTATCTTTTCATAACCAAAGGGTGTAACCCTTTCACAAAGACATTAATAAATGAAAGGGTTTGACTCCCTACACTCATAAGAGATATAAAAGGGAAGAACTTCAATAAAGAACATCGAATTAGAAGAGAACACAATATCCTTAAGCAGATCAAATTCTCTGTACTAGGGAGAGAATAATCAGTAAACAGATTTGAACTTCGCGAGTTAATATTATTCTATTTTGGGTAATGCTAAAATTATTATTAAATTATCTATGTAATTTTATAATGCATCTTGGTGTGTTGTTAATAAACATTCAGACACAAACTTAATCTGACAATAGACAGTCACAAGTAAATCGGAGGGAGTCTGCAATTAAGAGATAACTGCTAAGGGAACCCTATTGCAAAGGCAATTAAGGGAACAAGTATTTGGGCACCCTACTACACTGTGATTAATTGAGAACTGCTAAGGGCACCGTATTTGTAGTGGCAGTTAATGGAGAACAACTATGAGGGTACCCTATTGTATTGTGATTAAGGGAGATCGTCTAAGGGCACCCTATTGCAATGGCAATTAAGGGAGAACAACTATAAGGGCACCCTACTGCACTATGATTTAGGAAGAACCGCCAAGGGCACCATATTGCAAGTACCTTCCCAACGCCTACGTCGGGAGACTATTGGTGTATCATAGTTAACTCCAACCATGAAGAATGAAGGACTGTATGGAGGGAGAACTGCAATCATAGGCTACCCTACTATGCTTTGTTACTTAACATCTATTATAATTGGAATTGACATGTAATTTAAGTACCACATAGTAATGAAGGTATATTTTCTATACTCTAATCCATGATTTATTTATGAATAATTTTTGCATTAGTGAAATATGGAAGTGTGTTCAATTATGTCTCATGGAAGTGTACATTGGCACAACTCAAGACACCCCCCCTTACACAATATTTGATGACCCCCACAGATTTTGGCACTTTATAAGTTAATGCTTTTTACAATGCATCAAATGCCATTATCTAAAGAATGTTAAAACATGGACTTTTGCTCAAAACAGTGCTCAATTTTGAGCTAGTTTTTAAAAGTTATTGACAATCAATTTCTTGCTGAATGGCCTTTTTTAAATTTTGTCTCCACTAAACAATAAAAAAGTGCTCTAAGGTGAGATCAAACCTATGCGTGCCACCACTAATTGGAATTGGCTTTGAATAAGATTTCCAGTGACTATCTCCACTTGAAAAAATGACTCCATTTGCAAGATATGGCAAAAGGAAAAAAGTACCCCCTACTACAAGCTTGAATTACAATATTTTTTATGTCCAACAAAGATGCTAACTTTTGTGAAAACTACTAACAGTTATTAATCTGTAGGAATTAATCAAATGACAATAAGTTAATGATAATCCAACTTTAATTTTAAATAGTGACTAAATATTTGAATAAAACAACCATGTGAGAATGGCAAGATATGGAGATAGAGGCACTAAAAAAGTGCTGAAAAACTATTTTTTCCGTCAAATGTTGAATTGAACCCTTCTATTGAGGTATTTGATTTGGTGTTCACAGTAAGTGGAAGACATTTTCTTGTGAATGTTTGCCAGTAATGATCAAGTAGCGCCGTTGCTACTAGATAAAGGCAATGAATATAGTCCAGATATTGTAGGAAAGAAAGATACGTTGTTTGCTGAATTTTAGTCGCTTTTTGGCCACATGGGAGGCTTCTTTTAATCTTCAAATTTGTTGGAAGAGCCAAAAGCTGCTGCAAATATTGAATATGGTGTGCCTTGTCAAAGTACTTGAATATTTGTTGGAAGAGCCAAAAGCTGCTGTAAATATTGAATATGGCGTGCCTTGTCAAAGTAGTAGAATATTATGCAACACTGCATGTGGATTGTGGTAGAGGTGAAAAATTGACTTAGACCAAGGCAGGAGGGATCAAAGGATGATCAGTCCTACCTCGCAGCAAGAGTAAACACAGGAAAGCAACAATAGGGAACAAGAGAGAAAATGCAAGATCCAATATATTAACTGAGATCAAAGTATTGGCAATTTGCCTTCATACATGCTGGGCTTTGAAGCCTACTCGGTTGCAGCCTTACAATTTAGTTCAATCAGCATTCCGATCTGTTACAGATCTAGAATCATACATTTATTGCTTGCCTTACAAAATTACATCAAGTTACAATATATAGCCATTGCAACACACAAGACGACCCTAAGAAAGGTTACATTTCCCAAGAGTAGGAAAACGTGTTACAAGAAATAGGGCAACTCCTAAATCCTAAGAACTTGATCCATAAACCGTGCGAAGCCTTACAATCCCAAATTTAGGTCCACATAAGATCCAAGAACATAGAAAGATGCACTACAAATCACCGCAAATCATCGATTTCCACTGCATGATCGAAACCAACGGTCAGGAACATGCAACAGACAAGATACCCAAGAACAAATGAATCATAACTCGAGCAACATCGACCCAAATGAAGTGCAATCATGGGAAAGTGATCAAAGATTGGTCTTGTATAAGATGCTATGACCGCACACACTAACTTGAACACATGATGAACTGCCAACATGATTTCACAGACAGAAAACAAGGACAAAAAGACAACTATTTTTGGTTGATGCAAGCTTGCCATGAACCTAAGATGCTCCTGCATCAGACACCCAGGGTTATGAAGAATTGATGCTCCTGCATCAGAGATTCTTCTCAACCCGAGAAGAATCAAGACGATCCAACTCAGACTAAGAGATTGAAGTACAATCTTGAACTAGCTTGTTTTCCCACTTAACCAAGTACTCCAAGTATTGTGGTCCTTCCGATTTTGCTATCGAGGATCTTCTGAACCTCATCCATCTGCTTCTTAGGATATTCTTGCTTCATATCCGAATCATCCTCAGGCTCATAATACTCATACAAATCTGCAATGTTGAGCATAGGTGATATATCCATGTCATCAGGTAACTCCACTTCAAAAGCATTACCATTGTGGAATTTCTTCAGTATTCTACAAGGTCCAAACTTCTTCATCTTCAACTTGCGATAGGTTCCAAGAAGAAATTTGTCTTTCAAATAAATCATGAATTTGTCTCCAACTGGAAAATTCTTATGTCTCCTAGTTCTATCGGCTATATCCGTATATTTCTGATTATTAAGTTCCAAGTTATACTTTACTTCCTCATGCAAAGTCTTCATGAATTCAGCATAACCCTCTACTTCAGCACTTCTTTTCTTCTCTTGACCAAGATCCTTCAATTCCGGAACTCCCTTAGGATGCATGCTAGTAACAACTTTAAATGGTGTCTTGCTTTTACACCGGTTTACTGAATTATTGTATGCAAATTCTGCTTGTGCCAAAACCATTTCCCAATTACTGGGTTTGTCTCCAACTAGACATCTCAATAAATTACCCAAGATCCTATTCACAACTTCTGTTTGTCCATCAGTTTGTGGATGAAATGTAGAACTAAACTTCGAATCAGTATTCATCTTCTTCCAAAGTCTTTTCCAAAAATAACTCACAAATTTACTATCTCTGTCTGAAACAACACTCCTTGGTAACCCAGACAACTTCACAATTTCCTTAAATAATAGATCAACAACATCTACAACATTTGATGTCTTCCTACAAGATATGAAATGTGACATCTTTGCAAATCTGTCCACTACAACAAAAATAGAATCATTACCTCTATGTCTTTGGTAAACCAAGAACAAAATCCATCCTAGTGTCTTCCCAAGGTCTACAAGGAACAGGTAATGGTGTATACAATCCTAGATTTTGACTAACTCCTTTAGCAACTTGGAAAACTCTGGAACTCCTGACAAATTTCTGAACAGCCTTATGAATTTGAGGCCAAAAGTATTTTGCATTAATCAAACTCATTGTCTTATCAATACCAAAGTGTCCTGCAAGTCCTCCACTATGCTTCTCCTTGATTAGATTATCCCTCATTGATCCTCTTGGTATACACAATTGAATTCCTTTGAACAACATATCTTCTTGAGTGAAATAATCCACAAACCTACTCTTATTATTTGTCATTGGCTCTTTACAAGTCTTGCAAGGTTCTGCAAAATTAGGATCACTCTCATATAAGGTCTTCAAATCATCAAATCCAAGTACTTATACTCTCATCTCAGTCAGCAAACTTCTTCTCCTACTCAATGCATCAACAACTCTGTTTGACTGTCCACTTCTATGCAGGAGGGACCAAAGGATGACAAGTCCTACCTCGCAGCAAGAGTAAACACAAAAAAGCAGCAATAGGGAATAGGAGAGAAAATGCAGGATCCAATATACTAACCAAAATCAAACTATTGGCAATTTGCCTTCATACATGCTGGGCTATGAAGCCTACTTGGTTACAGGCTTACAATTTAGTTCAATCAGCCTTCTGATCCGTTACAAATCTAGAGTCATACATCTATCGCTTGCTACCTTACAAAATTACATCAAGTTACAATTTATAGCCATCACAACACACAAGAGGAACCTAAGAAAGGTTACATTTCCCAAGAACAAGAAAACTTGTTACAACAAATATGGCAAGTCCTAAATCCTCAGAACTTGATCCATAAACTGTGTGAAGCGTTGCGATCCCAGATTTCGGTCTATACACGATCCAAGAACATAGAAAGATGCGCCAACAATCACTGAAAACCGTTGATTGCCACTACATGATCAAAATTCCACCAACGGTCAGGAACAAGCAACGAACAAGCTACCCGAGAACAAATGAATCATAACTCGAGCAACATCGATCCAAATCAAGTGCGATCATGGGAAAGTGATCAAAGATAGGTCTTGGATAAGATGCTACGACCACACATGCTAACTTGAAAACATGATGAACTGCCAACATGATCTCACAGACAGAAAATAAGAATATAGGAATAGAAAGAACAAAACTATTCTGGGTAGATGCAAGATTACCATGAACCCAAGATGCTCCTGCATCAAAAATGGCTGCAGAAAGGTGAGTTGTGTGTTGATGTTGCCCATATACCTCTTTGAAATAGAATGTGCTGGTTGTAAACTAATAGTTTTGAAAACCCATGTTGGCTGCAAACACTCGTAAACTGAAGATTGTAAACAATAAAGTGGCACTCGATAAACAGTAACCTTTACACTAATCACTGCTCAAACTTTTGTTGCAGTGCTGAAAATGCTTTCATATGATGCAGCTTCCCTATATTTAGCTGCAGGTTGAATGTTGGATGCCACACAACAAATATTGTTGTCTTTTCCAAATATGTTGAATCTGCGAATTGAAGTTTGCAAAAGAAATCACAAACTTTTTGCTGGAGGGTGCACAAATATCTTTTCAATAGTTTGCTTGCAAATCAGCTTGTGAACAAGACAAATTTAATCATTCCAAAAACTGCATGCATTTCTTATTTTCAAAGTAACTCATAGAAATATTTATCCAAACATCAAAATTAAATTGGCCCTGATACAATGTTAGTATTGATCAAAATCTCTGATTGAATTACTAGTATCAATGAATCACATTAGTCAGGCAAATGCACACCAACTCTATGAAGCTGAAATAGTAGTGAAATATGAGAATGATTGAATAGAAGTGTAAGTAAAATGTACAATGTAGGCTTGCTTATATAGAAAGACAAGTGAGAAGGTTGGGAATGATCACTAGCTCCCTCAATATATGTGACACTTGTGAAAAATCTTGAGAAGTATATACAAAAGTGTGATAAGTGTATGCAAGCAGTGTCTCACTGAGTACACATGCCTCAAACACATGAGGTGAGACAAATCTCTAAATACTCACTAATTAGACTTTAGCTAATGTGAATAGGTCATTCTAGGAAGTTGTAAACTACTAACTAGTGATGTAATGGCTCTGTTTACAGCAAGATGAAGAATTGATTATCCACATTGTAGAAAACCCCTAGTTTTGGAACTTGTCTTTACAACTAGCAATATGGGTTGGATTTACAAACTTTGTTTGTAAAGAATGAGCAATTAATGTCCAGAGAAAGAAGGAATAATAAAAAATACCATTGTTCGATTGAGGATTGGGGACAAGGGCCTAGGGGACCATGGACTCAAATTCAAGGATGGTGGCTGGGGCTAAAAAATAATATATTTATGGTTTGACTACATATGTACATACATATTTTAGCACCCAAAAACAGGGCCAATTTTTTAAGTGTTTTCCAGCAAAAACCCTCCTCAAAATTGATTTTTCTTGATGCTCAAATCAAACCCTTAAGTTGAGATTTCAACAACACCCTGGAGATATCTTTCACTCCCGTGGGTGTATGTCTTTGTGAAGGTTTTTCTCTTCACAAAGTGCTGCTATAGTTCCTAAGGCTCAGCCAAGAACTCTGTGGAGCTCTCTCAATAACATTTACTTTCATATGCTTTTTGGATTGTTTCACTAAAATAAGGATAAGGATAGTGATAAGGATACAATTAAGATAAGGATAGGTAATGGATAAGGATAAAGATAAGATAAGAGAAGATAAGGATAAGAATCGGATAAGGATAAAGATAAGATAAGATAAGATAAGGATAGGGATAGGTAAGGATAAGGATAAAAATAGGACAAGGAAAAGGATGAAAATGGAAAAGGATAAGGATGAGGACAAGATAAGGTTAAGGATAGTGATAAGGATAAAAATAAGATAAGGATAGGTATTGTTTCATGTCCCCGTTTAAGAACCCTAATTATAATGTATACTTCTGAAATAAAGATTTAAGAACAAATAATGATAATAATAAGTAATAGTAATAAAATACAAAAGTTAATAAATAAATGTTATAATCATAATAAATAATATTATTATTTAAATACATATATAATAATACTATAATTTAAATAAAAATAAAAATATAATATTTTAAATACATAAATATAAATATAAATATAATTAATACTATTATTTAAGTACATAATTAATATATAATAATATTATTATTTAAATAAAATGCTGCTAGTATGAAGAGACACAATATCTTAAGAACAAATGTGTCTCTTGGAGACAGCTGAATATATAAATACATTCCTTTCTACATTGACCAAAAAGGACAAGAGAAAGAAATAGGAAATTATTACAATAATAGTTTGTTTCTATTAATGGTTATCTATTTAACTGTTGTAAATCTATTGTAAATATTAGAATCTTTCTAATATTTAGTTTTCAGTTAGTTAGAGTAGAATGTTTCTATTCTTTATGAATGTTTCCTAAGGAAACATTGTTCATTCTTTTGTATATATTGATCTTTTGATCTCTGTTAATATATCAAGTATTTTACCAATTACTTCTTGTAATATGGTATCAAAGCGATTACTTTAATTTTTTTGAAAAATTTATAATTTCTTTCAAAAATTATTTGCATCAAATTTTTCAAAATTATTTCTCGATTAGTTTTTTGCAGAGAACTATGACCGTGTTTGTGGTGTTATTCTCTCAGCATCTGCCGTTTTTCTGAATGAATGAATGAATGATTTTAATGACGTCTAGGAGGCCAAGCAGCCTAAGGGAGCATAGGAACTCATACCCCTAAACAATTTCCATAATCCTTTCCAGCTCCGATCTTCTTTAATGAATCTTAACCAGCAAACCCGTAGTTTGGTTGACTTATCCTCTTCAAATAGACTATTTATGTTGTCCACTTTCAAGATGGCTTCATAATTAGCACAAATATCTTCATAGGCAATGCATTCCATGAGAAAGTGGCATTCGGTTTGCATTGCCCGTCCTACAAAACATGCAAGTTCTCTCCTCCCAAGCCTCTTTGGGCCTCTTCCATCTGCTTGTCTCGCATCTGAGATGTTCCGATGCCATCCTCAATTGTGTCGTTAATAGCCTTGCTTTCCCTTTAATAGCAACCCCTAAATATGTTTTCTCCCCATGTTCCCTGGTTGAGTTGAACACTTGCATGTAATAAGCCTTTTTTCGACCAATGTTATTAGTCCACTTGACACTTTGAAACTTCTTTATGACAAACTTTTTTATGTCCACATTTGTATTAGGACAGTCATGTAGCTTAATATTCCATTTATCCAACCACTTATTATTTTGCTTCATCCATGTTTTCTTTCTATGGATAAGATCCTCGTCCTTCACAAATTTGGGCCATTGCTGGTCTTGCATGTTATCAACCTTCTTTAAGTAGCTAAGTAACCAAGTTATCGCTGACTTTTCCAACGGAAAAGCCCCAACCTCTGCTAATAGGATATCATAAGGTACAGAGGTCTTAACTTTGAGATTGCACCGAAAAGAGTCTTCCTCATCTTCCAGTCCCAAAGCTCAATTGTTCTGCATCTGTTCTGGAGTAAATACAAGGCTTTCCAGCCCCCCTGTGACCTTTTCGCTCTACATGTTTCACAGCTGATTTTATAGTGAAAATCAATCCCAAGATACTTGTATTCTTTCACAATTTCTAACGGGCTGCCTTCAAAAAGGAATCTAGTGGGCTTTTCTTTTCTCCATAAAGAGAAAATCATGATTTTGGTTTTGGTAATGTTCATTTGCATCCCAACCTCTTGGCAAAAGCACTCTAAGGCCCTTAAATGATCTCTCAAACCTTGAGCCGTTTTTGAAATTAAGATAAGGTCATCAGCGTACAAAAGAAGTTTCACCACATACCCTGCCAAATGCACACCTTCCCCATCCGTTTTGTTTAACCAAGTTTCTAATTTATCAATGTATAACCCGAACAAGGTTGGGGATAAAGGACATCCCTGCTTAATATCAATGTCACTACCAAAACATTTCGACATTCCTTCATAAGTTCTTTTTTTGGCTCTAACTTTATCATATAATTTGTGCACTGCTTCTCTATACTCATCAGGGATACCTAATTCTATCATTCTGTTCCAAAGCTTGTCCCTAGGTACCGTATCAAAGGCTTTCTTCAAGTCTACAAAGCAGCAATAGGCTTCTTCCCCCTGATTATCCCATATTTTCTCTATTAAATGACGAAGAGAGACGCAATGGTTAATGGAGTTATTTCAAACCAGTTAGGGTTTTCTTCGAAAACCCTAATTTTTTTTACCGGATCAATTTTTTTTTATAGATTCTTGATGGGTTTTTTGAGAGCTCAATTGGGTTGTCGTTCATTTTTTTTGGGTGCCTCAATTTGTGTCCCTCAATTTTTGAGCCAGCATATTCTTTTAGGGTTTTTCGAGCTCTTTTCTGGGTATCACTTCCTTTTTTCTGGGTCTTTTGACATTTCGCCTCGATGTATGTGCCTTCTTCGTTCTACACGTTTTTTCATTGAAAATCGTGCCATGGCATCTTTGAGAAATATTCTGCTCGAGGGAAATCAAAAGTTCAATGGTTGGAATTATAGCATGTGGAAGTAGCGGATGCTAACCATCTTTGAATATCGCGGCAACGATGTGGTGGTTCTGGGTACTACTAAACGTCCGAATGCCGTTGGTCTTGATCAGGTTACATATGACTAGCATAATCGGGAGGCGGTGATGCTTCTCAAGTTATCAGTGGCTGATGATCAACTCCCTCAGATACCATTCGACAAAACAACTGCTGAGATCTGGGAGCATCTCAAAACTCTGCATGAGGCTTCAGATAAAAGCAAGGCTTTCTTTCTCAAGAACATGCTGTTTTCTATTGTCATGGATGAGCAAAAATCGTGTCGGCATGATTTGAATAGGATTCAGGAAATCTGTGATCAGTTGCTTGCCATTGGATTATGCAGAGCATTTTTCAGTCAAACTGGAGTTAGCTTTTTCAGTTGAACTGGAGTTAGCTTTATTTTTCTGTGAGCGTTTCGAGGTAAACTAAAGATCAGTTTGCAAGCTTTTTGATCAAGAGTTTTGCATGCGTGATTTTTGGGAGAGTTACAACTTGACGACATTGTTAGACGTATTTTTTAATAAGATAATTTCTTATAAATATAGGTTGTGAGACGTGATTTTAGTTGTTGAAAATCTAGAGCATATAGCGAGAGAGAGCATAAGAGGAGAGTCTTCTAAGAGGGAACACAGTCACATAAGGTGAAAGGGAATGAGAAAGATTCAACATCCAAGCAGAGGAAAGAGTGAACAGGTATGATCTGAATCGACAAATATAGTGTCATCATAAGATCATTGCTTTTATTGTGAAGCATATTTAAATCCCTTAATCACGGTGAACCCTAACAGGGTCCATTGTATAAATCCCTTCATTGGCTTCACTGGGTGACATCTTTGTTGATGTTTTAAGTCCTCTGATAAGGCGACTCCTCACAAAGTCAAGATCCTAACAAGTCTTCTATTAAATCACTTAACCGGGTAGCACTCTCACCAGTGCTTTGTAAGGCTTTATTAGGGCAACTTTATTACTACAGTAGTGGAGTTTCGTGGGTTCTGTCCCATCGTGGTTTTTTCCTTGTAACCGAGGGTTTCCATGTATAAATTCTGTGTTGACCTGTGCATTTAATTTCTGTTTATGATTGTTAAAGTATTCTTTTGATTTCAGTAAGAACAAGAATATTTAATATGAAGAAAGAACAATAGAAATTGAATTTACTAATTGACCCTCCCTCTCAGTAACTGGTTAGGATTAACATAAATTTAGAAAAGCCCCAGGTTTTTAAATTTTCACATTTTTAGAAAATATTTTATTTTTAAACAATGGTTTTGACATGGCCAATGTTAGAATACCCTTGAGACGTCTCCAACAAGTTCGGTATGTCTTTTGATAAGCTGAGAAGATATAGATGTTCCCAAGAACCCCCCAAGCAGGGACCATTTGGTTGATTACAAATTACAGAAATCTTAATGTCTGCAAGTGAGAGAATATAATTTAAGAAAAGGTATGGGGAGATTTCCCATAGGGTTATTACATCCTAGAAATATTCAAGATGCTCTGGATGGCCTTAGAGGATAGGGGATGCATTCCAATGATACAGTGCTTTAGAATTTGATGAAGATGTCATGCATTGAGGAATATAGCTCTACATGGTAGTTGCTAACAAGTACTGACATTATTTAATTGTTTTCGTACTTGGTGGATAGTAAGCTATAAGAATCTGTGTATGAAGATTACGTAATTCGATACACAAAACTATGGCCAAAAACATGGGATTTAGTAGGAATTTTCATGTCTCTTCTGTAACATTTTTTTGACTTTTGGTGGTATATTTTGTTTTACCTGATTCCTGATAACTATGTGCCTTCTAGTAACTAAGTTTCTAAAGCTATATATATATATATATATATATATATTCTTTCTCTTCACATTCTTCATGTCTCTGGAAATCTTAGGTGCTCAGACTACTATTAGGATTGGGCATCAATTCATTTTGAGTATTTTACTTGTGTAATATATTAATGCAAGATTTCTTGTATTAGGTATTTAGTGCTTTCTTATACGTATTTTGTTTCTTTTGCTGACATGGGCACTCTTTTACTGGTAGCCATGAACCTGCAATATTTTATACCATGGGGAAGTATTTTATATTGTCTTACTTCTTTATAAGTATTTGTTCCTGAGTTAAGTTCTATTGAGATTCTGAGATCTACATGGACATTTGCAGGGCACTTGCATCTCGATGTAGAAAATTAAAGATTTTACATCTTTCTAGATGCAAGAAACTAACAGATATCGGAGTCACAACTCTTCTGCATCAACTAAATGGTTCATTGTGGCTGCTTGATCTTGTGGGTTGTACGAATATCACCAAAGATATCATCACTTCTTTATCCCTCCTGAAAGAGGTTTGAAACTATTAACACTTTTACAATAGTCTGGTGTCTTGGACATTAATAGAAAATGATTTTAAATGACTTACCAAATTCAAAGGAAGATCTTTTAACCCATGTTTGGAAAATAGTTCTTTTATGCTTTATGTGTATCTCATTATTAGTTGCCATAGGGGTTTTGTTGCAATAACTGTAGAAGGATTTAATCACAATACTGCTATGCTGATGTTTTCTTTGGAATGCCTTGAGTTTATAAGCTGTTAGTGAAGATTTGTAATTGGAAGAATAAACTCCATATATTGGAAATCAAAGTTTAGTTACCCCTCCAATTTGGAGTGTAATGCTGAAATAAAATCCTAGTCCATAGGTGCTTATGTGTACTACTACTAATTATAGGCGCGGGAGTTTTAATATGGTTTCTGCTCCTGTTAGAAGAGACAGCTCAATGTTTGCTATAAGTTTCTTAAATATTAAAAATGTTTTCTAGTCTCTCTCTCTCTCTCTCTCTCTCTGTGGGGGGACATGACATGAATAAACCCTAAAATACTCATTTAAATATGGGGGAAAAATTGCAATTGTTATTGTATTATGCAGTCTTGTTTGTGCTCTGATTTTTTTGTTTTTTATTGTGTTTGAAATGCTTTTGCTATACAAATAATGACAATAATAGTGCAGATAAAATATAATATTGCAGCACCTTTACAAGCTCATAAGAATGAACAAAACTCAGAAATAACAGCTGAAAATTACAGGTCTAATTCATGATCTGATTTTTTAAATATTTTTCATATATAATGACAACCTAGTTCATAAAATGATTTAACATATCAGAATCCCACATACCCACAAAATGCAGCCGAGCTGCTCACAAAAAATGCATTCCAAAGATGCCAAAATGCTTCCAAAATAGATGGCTAGGTCTGGAAATGACATACAGCAGCAAAACACTCCAATAAATGAAGATGCCGGCTTTTACAAACCCTAACAGCTGCCCTAAAAACCTCTCGCGCCCCTTCAGGAAGTGGTAAAGCTGGCTGGAAATAGTACGGCTAGCTAGGCATAAGATATAACTAGAAAATAGAAATAAACCCTGTACAATCTTCTCCAAATCTGTTCTCTTTAGACCTGATACAATAAGCTCTGAAAACTCTGATATGTAATCTCCATGTAGTGTCCCCATCATTTTACATCATGACTACCAAGTTCTTGAATTTTGTGAAGTCTCTAAAGAGACAAAATTGGAATAATAAATCTAAGTATATAGAGCAATAGTGGAAGAAAGAAGATTGAGACCAGAAGATGAGGATATTCAGAAAACTGTCTGATTCCATCAAGTATCGCTACCAAAGGATATTGCTTAACTAAGTATGAATCAGCAATGATGAAGGATAAATTTGATATTCGCATGCCATCATTATCAGGTCAATTATTGGATATATCTGTGGAGTATGTTCAGCACCAGGATATGGTATATCTGTTTGTCATCATCGTGGAGGAAGAATAAGAAGGGATAAGAGGATGATCAGTCATACATAAAATGCAATAAGAATTCTAGACAAGCACCAATTTATTAATGGATTTGACAAGGAATGGCGACTAAAAATAATGAAGGAAGCCAAATAATAAAGTATCAATTCAATACCAAGCAATATTGAATTGAAGAAGTTTTCAGGCTATTGCCATTGTAGTGTCCCCTTTCCTTCCCTAGCCTTTCCGGGGACTCAGTTAGCCTATTTTCCCATACCGGTAGGCTAATTATCAAAATTGAAGGGATGTTGGGCAGTCACGAATTGTGTTGCAGGGCCTTGGTGTGAAGTCTGATTTATTTTAATGCTTCTTGAAATAAGTCGCCAATATTATGAAGTCTTAATTAATGTCTTGACAACTTTATTATTAAGTTAGATTATGGTTTGAAGACTTATGTTATGCGCCTCCAATTAATAAATACATTGAACGCACATAACCAAATGTAATTGAGCGCACTATTATCAAATGTTTTGAGCGCAATCTTGTAATGTCAGCCTTTTGTAACGGTCATGCTCTTGATTGTATACAGTGCGAAATCTTGCATGTAGGGGGGCATTCATTTTTTGAAGAAACTGGAATTTGTTTTGCAGAGGCTGTTGTGACTGCGTATAGGTTTGAAGACGCAAACCTTTGGAGCCCTGGCTGGATGAAAACCCATTGAAATGGAGGGAGTTTAATTCTTAGCTCTCCATTTTTCTTATTTAGTGTTGAAGTTACAAGAAGACATGGAAAAGTTACCAGGTATTCTGAGTATGAGAGAATCATGCAATCCCAGGACGATATTCATGAACTTGCATTCTAAACTGTGAGACAATGTTGCATTCTACACCTTCACATTTATGCATTTTGTTGTTTGGTGGATACTGAGAAGGGTTGGGCTGTTGGGGAAGACATGATTGCTTCCGGTATTGGTCTGCGACAGTAAATAAGACCATTTGGACGTTATTTGGAAGGAACGCATATCCTACGCGACATGATTACTGACTGAGACTGTTGTGTCTAGTGGAAGTTCCTCACCTGGCATTTGAGTGAGCCGTAACTGTGTATTTGGTACCGTCAACAGGGGACTTCATGGTCTGTAGCAGTGTTAGAAGAGTTTATGGCACTTCATATCTTTTCTCTCAATCGGTGTGATAACTTCTTTAAGGGAAAGCTGTTGAGCCAGGTGCAAGCATCCAATACTTTCATTAACCATTCCAGACTGGCAAGTACATTTACATCATGATGATCATACAATCATATCTCATGTCCAACCTCCGAGAGAGTATATAAAGTACCCGAAGGGTCATGACCGAAACATCGTGACGTAACTGTCTAACCTCTTGGTCGCTAACGACCGAGAGTAACATAATACTTTACTAATATAATAACCCGTACATACAATTATCCCGACAACATCATCCCCCCCAAAAAAACAAGTCGTCTCCGACGACTTACAACAACAGGGAGATGAAATACACCACATAGAAGAAGAAAATCACTGAAAAGGGGCAGAGGGGCGTCTCTAAAAAGATGAAGTGCCGCCCTCCCCATCAATGCTATGTCCAGTAGGTCTTTTCCGTCACATCCCATTCCTCCCGTGCCTACACCAAACTTGTCTCCAAAACATACTGTTCAGCTATAGCCTCCACTAACACCATACTGTCTCCCTAGCCAATCTAACCTTGATAGCCACCCGTGCCAACTTCTTTGCTTCCAACTCTTGGGTACGCTGAGCCAAGTGTTGCTCTACTGCCTCCAACTAGGTGGTCAGCTCCTCCCGAGCTCTCTATGCATCCACCAAGACAGTCTCACGTCCAGCCAACACCTACTCCAAGTGCCTCAAAGCGTAGT
The DNA here is from genome assembly GCA_027943335.1 of Chamaecyparis obtusa. NCBI lineage: Eukaryota > Viridiplantae > Streptophyta > Pinopsida > Cupressales > Cupressaceae > Chamaecyparis > Chamaecyparis obtusa. The sequence goes on from BSBK01007276.1 coordinate 327,029, forward strand.
ACCCCTCTTGAAAGACTTGCTCCAGTGCTCTCTTCACCTCCGGCATGCAGACACTCCATGCCTGTAGCAGCTCCGATCTCATCAACAGGTCACACTCTCCAAGGGCTGATAACTGAACCGACTGGGGGTCTAGGGGGCAACGCCCCCAGCGGGGTCGAGGGGCAGCGCCCCCGCGGGGTCCTGGGGCAGCGCCCCCGCCGCCAAGACCAAATTAGCACTCTCAAACCCACACAAAAGTCTATGGAACACACCATTTTGTGATTTTCTTCTGATCCCATACTCTTTTCTGTAAAACACTTATGTTTTCCTTACTACCGCATTATGCCCTTCCCTTTGGTACCATAAGTTACTCATTTTGAACTGTTTTGATTTGTCGTCGTTTTTTTTTTGTTTTTTTTTTGGTTAAATCTTCTCCTTGCTACCAGTCCTTCCTTGCCGTCAAGAACTAAATTCTTCTGTACTCTTTTTGATTTCCAGACTTATTCCTTGCCGTACGAAATGCTACATTCCTTGGACGGTATTCCTGTTACACCTTTTAGTGCCGTATGCTTGCTCTTGTTTCGCCTTCCACCTTTTAATTTGCCAAAAGAAGGCTGTACGGTTCAGCTTTTATTACTTGCGAGCTTCTCTTAAAATTGTCGTACATTGTTTTCTATGTATTCTTCCTTCGACCGTACGGTTGTAACTTTGCAATTCATATAGCCTTTGCACGGTCTTCACCTAAATATGAAACCTGCCCTACCATATTTTTATTAATGAAATGGCCATACAGACATCTCCCTCCTTTTCCTTTCCTCTGTTTGGCCGTACGGTGCCTTTTTTTGCTTTGCCTGTGATGTCTGTACGGTTAAATACTCATTCCCTTCGAACTTTGAAAGTTGCCACTTAATACTCATTAAAACTATTACCGTACGGTCATTTTTGCTTGACCTATGCCTTCGTCAAATTGCCTTCAAACTTATAAACTTGTCGTACAATTATCATTTTGGACTTATACTAACCGTACGGTACCTTTTCTAAGCTACCTTCGTTTCTCCAAGTTGTCGTACGGCCGTACGGTTTCATAAATATGTCTTCGGCTATAATTTACATCTTCGTTTAATACTTTTATGTCTTCGCACCTTATGTCTTCGTTCACCATGTCTTCACTCAATATGTCTTCGTTCACTATGTCTTCACTCAATATGTCTTCGTTCATTATGTCTTCGCTCAATATGTCTTCGTTCATTATGTCTTCGCTCAATATGTTATGTCTTCGTCTTCGGACTTTATGTCTTCGGATTTTATGTCTTCATCTTCGGACTTTATGTCTTCGGATTTTATGTCTTCGTCTTCGGACTTTATGTCTTCGTCTTCAGACTTTATGTCTTCGGATTTTATGTCTTCGTCTTCGGACTTTATGTCTTCGTCTTCGGACTTTATGTCTTCGGATTTTATGTCTTCGTCTGTTGTTTTTTATGTGCTTGCTTGCCTTCGCTCCCAAGTTGCCGTACTGCCGTAAAGCCTTTATTCCTTCATTTCAATTTTTTTTATTTTTTATTTTTCATTTTTTAATTTTTTTTCATTTTTCAAATTTTTTTGTCAATTTTTTTTTTTCCTCCACCGTACGGTCATGCATAGCCGTACGGGTGTTTTTCAATTTCCTGTCTGGAGGCTTCTCTGGTCGCCCGTACGGATGGCTCTCGGGTCCCCTGCATGACCACTTGAGTCATTTTCCATCCTCTCAGTTGATCTGTCCCTCCTCTCTGGTCCATCCTCTCCAGGGAAGGTTTCAATTTGGTCCCGTTGATGGCATCATGTATCCGTTCGTCGAAAGTCCACAGAGTGTGCAGCCGTTCCCTCTCCCTGTCGCCGAGTCTATTTCCAATGGCAATCCAAAGGCTTGGAACCATAAATTCTACCAGGACCATGGTCTCTTGCCCATACATCAGAAGGAGAATCAAGATTTTGAAGGCTATAATCTTCCACACAGGATTCCAGTCGTCTCTCATGACGATGGTTTTCAGATTTCTCTCATCCCCGAGGTTTATTTCTTTCAACTTTGCTTCTTTGTACAAAATGGGTTCCTCCTTGTTTTTGGACTGGTGTGCGGGTAAGGTGTCCATTGTAGCTTCTCCTTCCTTATACTCCCCGTACTTTGGAGGATATTTATCTAGCTCCTCTTCGTCGACGCTTAATGCGTTACAGGAGGGTGAGAACATCTCATAGTCCTCCTGCTGCCAATGGAACAATCCATTTAGTGAATCCGTGTCATCCTCCGAACGGCATCCTCCGAGTTTTAGTATGCCTTCGGCATCCGAATCCATTCCCTCTCTGCCTTCATCTCGTGGGTTATTCTCCCCTTCAGATTCAGATCCCGAGGAAGAGGCAAGTTCCTCGCTCACCAACTGGGTCCGGAGATCAATAGTAAACTTCTTGCCTCCGCTCTCCATCGAGAGTGTATTCCGTTTCCAGTTGTGGTTTGCCTTCGCTGCCACCAGCCATCCTCTTCCGAGTATGGCGTCATACCCTTTCTGTTTTAATGGGATGACCACAAAGTTGAGCACAAATGGTTGTGCACCCACGGTGACTTGTTGTGCCATCAACGTGCCGAGGGGTTTAATTCCGTGTTGGTCGGCACTTAGCAAATTAAACTTAGGTGGCCACAGAGTGGGCTTCCCTAGCTTTTTCCATGTGTCCTTCGGAAGGACGTTTACTCCAGATCCGCCATCTACTATAGTATCCGTTAGGATGGTGCCCAGGATGCCCATCTCCCACACGGCTGGATGTCTGTCATTGTTGACGGTAAGCACAACTGGATTTGTTGCCGAGTTTCCCGGTACGGAAGCGTCCGTGTGTCTCGGTTTGGGTTTATCAACCTTTGTACCCAACAGCACTGTCCCTAATTGAGGCATGGTGTATAGGAGGTCCTCCAACTTGACAGGCACCTCCAGTTGAAGCATCTGCCGTACAATGTTCCTCTCCGCGTCTATGCAGTAGGGTTCGGATGATTCGTGTGTCTCTCCCCATTGGGCTTTCATCGCCCTTTCTATTTCCTCCTTTGCCTCCGCCATTCTTTGCTTCTCTGTTCGGAGATGGGGGTAGCGGGCTTCCTTTGCTTGCCCTCGGGTAAGAGCAAGTATAGCTTCTTTAATCCGTGTGTTGCCTTCGATATCAATCAGATTGGCCCCTACGCCAGACTTTGGACAATCGGCATCTTCATGGTTACCGGGCCCACACCACCGACATAGCTTCTGAGGGGCATCATTATTACTACATTCCCTTGCGAAGTGACCCCACTCGTTGCACGCCCGACATTGAATCATTGGGCGTCCCTTCGCATCATACTGGACTCTATTTTGGTTGGAATTATTATTATTCCCTCTTCCGCCTCCTCGGTTTCCCCGACAGCCTCCAGAAGATGCGTTATTGTTTGAATCTGATGTGAAAGGCTGCTCCTGTGTATAGAGCACTTGCTGGTTACGCGCCTTCAAATTGTATGGGCATTCCTTCGTAGAATGTCCCATAATCTGGCAGATATCACAGAATGCCTTCTTGGGACAGGGACCCTTCGTGTGGCCGCTCTCCTTACAATCCGTGCACCACAGTTCATCATCCTTGTTTGTTGTCCCCTTCATTCTCTTAAACTCTTTTAACATCCGTTCCATATCCTTCTGAAGGGCCGTGACTTTCTTCTTCGGCTTCTCATCGCTGCTACTCTCCTCTTCGGACGTATCGTCTTCGGATGACAAAGATCTATTCTTCTTCTTTTTGGTCGTCTTATCTTCGCTTTCTAGGTCCATGGCCCGATTGTATGCATCATTGTAGGATGTCGGAGGCACAATTTTCATCTTCCGTCGTAGCTTAGGATTCAGGCCCTCGACAAACCACCTCTTCTTTAGGCCGTCAGCCGGTTGGTTTTCCATCTTTCTAACTAATTCCTTTAGCCGGCGGCCATACGCTCGTACGGTCTCCCTCTTCCCTTGCTTCGTTCCATAAATCTCTGAGACTATCTCATTATCGTCTCGTAGTAGCCGGAATTCCTTCTCGAATCCCCCCTTCAAGTCATCCCATGTGGTTATGTTCGTTCTATCCAGATCCGCGTACCAGTCAATGGCCACGCCTCTCAGTGTGGCGGGGAACTGCCTCATCCATTCGTTCTGGTCAGTCACCCCGTTGGCTGCCCAGATGGTTTCACACGTACGGCAATGCCGTACTGGATCGTCCTTTCCATCATTGTGGAATTTTGGCAACTTCTCTTTATGTGCCGCCATGGTTGGTTGGGCTGATTTTGGTTGTTGCGTGCGCGGTGGATTTTGTGCTTCTGCACCACCTATGCTAGAACCGGCACCCATGTTCCCTTGGCCGATTACTAATGGTACTTGTATCTGTGTAGCGGGTGGAACCATATTGTGTGGAGTCGTTGGCTCCAATGGCGGGTTCACCTGCGCGTCCTGTGTCTTCGGTCGTACCTTTCCGTGTGCCTTCGATCGTACCTTCTCATGTGCCTTCGGTCGTACCTTCTCGTGTGCCTTCGGTCGTACCTTCCCGTGTGCCTTCGGCAATGCGCTCACCTTCGTAGTTCCCTTCCTCCGCACGTCACGTGCGGTTCAAGTCTTCAAACTGGTCTCGCTCTTCTTGAAGCAAGACTTGTCTAAGTCGTGTTTCTTCGAGTAGTTCTTCTCTACTCCACACTCTCCGATGTTCTGGCGAGATGAACGATTCCCAGTCGGCCCCTGCACCTTTCGTACCACTTTCGGGGTTCCCTACGGGCAACCCTCCGACAAGCTGGTCTTTGGCAAGTTGCCTCAGTCGACACCGACGTTCACGCTGTTGCGCGGAGATCAAAGCCTTCTGTGGAGCTTCCCCTTCGTCATCTCGTGCCTTTTTATTTTTATCTTTATTTAAGACATTGGGCATAAATCCTTCCCTCAACTCTCTTCCCGAGTACGTCTAGGCAACGGCGCCAGATGTTTGCCCGCTGGGGTAAACTTAGTATTGCACAGACATAGTACAGGAAATATAATAAACACAGAATGTATCATAGAATAATAAATACTTTCATTAATCATTCCAGACTGGCAAGTACATTTACATCATGATGATCATACAATCATATCTCATGTCCAACCTCCGAGAGAGTATATAAAGTACCCGAAGGGTCACGACCGAAACGTCGTGACGTAACTGTCTAACCTCTCGGTCGCTAACGACCGAGAGTAACATAATACTTTATCCCGACAACATTGAGCCATCAGCAGAAGGTCTATGTGACCAAGAAAAGAGTTTGTGCTATACATTGGAACTGGAACTGATCCAGACTGTAGGTCAAAGCGCAGTTCACCAAGATCCAGATATAGTGTGTATCTGTTATTCAGAAGGTTGTAGCCTTCACCCCTTTGAGCAGTATGCTCTCGGATAGTGCGTCCTCACCCCTAACAGGGTTAATTACAAAAGACTCCTAACTGGGTCCGACCTTTGACCAGGTCACTATACTAAATGCATTGTAAAGACAACTCCTAAACGGGTTAAGGATCTTCTAACAAGGATCATAATAAACTAGTGCAAATTATTAGTGGGTGTTAATTCCCACCGGGGTTTTTACCTATTTAGGTTTCCTCATAACCAAAATATTGGTGTTGTGTTCAAGTGTTCTTTCATTGTGTTTATGCTTTATGTTAAGTATACTTAATTGGATAAACAATTGAAACTTGTAGATAACTGATTCACCCCCCCCGCCCCCCCCATCTCAGTTATCTCTTGGGACTATTCCTAACAATTTATACAATTAATATTGTATATGTATATTATTATATACACATATATACATGATTGAGCTTGATATAACAATTATTAATCTTGTTGTTGATATTAATCATGCAGTTCATACTGTTGATATTAATAAAGTTGTTAATATTAATCATAACATTGATATTAATTATGCCATGTATCGATATTGGATATCAACATTCACATTGTTGAGTATTGATAATAAATATAGATATCATACTATGCTTTCGATAATATGTATCAAGCATAATATGGTATCGATATCTAATATCAACCTTGCATTGACTATTATGTCAATTGATAATGTGTATCATCTTTGGCATTAATAATATGAATCGATAATAAGTATCGATTATCAGCAAACACATCAATTTGTATATTGATTGAGATTAGTTAATGATTGATAATCAGACATGTCTCTACATGAACTATGTTTGCGTAGAGACATGTCCCTATAGGAAAACATGTCTCCACACTATTGTATATATGATGATCGATCAAAGTATCTTGTGCAGTACAGAAATCTATATGTGCTAAGCAAGACACAACAATATATACATTAAGTATATTGGTGGCATTATATATAAAGTTCAGATCAGTATTACATTCTCATTATATCTAAGCATCATCTCATTGATATTCATATTAAGATCTCAGCGGATCGATATATATTCATGTGGCATTTATATTAATATATATCCAAGTAAAATTATTGAGATATTGTGATCAACATATCATATAGAATCAGTATATAAATCTGAAAGCAGTGATTAAAATTCCTCTAAATCTGATCAAATTTAACATGGTATCAGAGCTGGTATAAGGAAGATCCGATCAGATTTATAAGGAGAAACAAACTAACAACCACTAAATTCTCTAGAATTTTATATTCAGCAAAACTGGTGAATGGTGTTAGATTTGAGGACAGATTTGAAGGAGCTGCAAATTTTGTATCTTGGAAATTCAGAATTATGCTTGCACTAAGGGAACATGAATTGAACACATTTGTGGACAAAGCAATACATGTATCTGATGAAGACGATGAGAAACTCCAATGGATGAGAAACAACAAGGAGGCTATGAAGATGTTAGTGGATGCAGTGAAGGATCGGATAGTACCAATTATCTCAAAATTACATACTGCATATCAAATGTTCACAACTTTAGAGAACACGTATGAGATAAATAACACAAGCAGATCTCTTGCTCTAAAACAGCAACTCCATCATGTCAAGATGAACAAGGGAGAAACTATTTTGTCTTACTTCAAGAGGATAACAGAGTTAAGAGATCAGCTATCCACCATTGGTCACACAATTGATAGCAAGGAGTTAACGATGTTGGCTCTCAACTGACTTCCTACATCTTGGGAAGCATTCATACAAGGGATAAGTGCTCGATCCTAAGTTTGATCGTTTAAAAACCGACAACATTCAAGAAGAGTCAAGGCTGACCAATAGAGGATTTGGTTAAAACACATTTAGTGAAGAGATTCAAGTCCTAAATTGTGATTCTCACAAGAAACGGTAGAAAGGAAACTTCAAATAGAAGAAAGGAAAGGACTCCCATGGAAAACGCTCATTCAAGAGGAGGGACATGTCTAAAGTATAATGCTTTAGGTGTGACAAATATGGTTGTCTTGAGATAAAGTGTTTGGATAGGCTTAAGCCTCAAGCTGATGCAACAGCATCCTAGGTGTAATGGAAATCTTGCATCACCCAAAAAATATTTATGGTTTCTTTTCAATAAGGGCGATATTGTGCACAGGCTTTATTTATGGAAACTTACTATTTTTAGTAAGTTGGTCATACGAGTTCAGAATGTTTTGATTTCATATGTGGAGATTCATCTTAGTCATATCAGTCTATCAGTTGAGTTTCATTGCCATATCATTTGTATTGGTGAAGTTATTGAAGTTTTTGGGTACAAAATCTTTGAGCTCAATTTTGAAGGCTTTAGAGGCTCCGAAACGAAATCAAACCCCAGCTAATTGGAGAAACCTAAAAATATAATTTGTAATTATTCTGAGCCGACCCTAATGTAGAAAAATAAAAATAAAATAATTCTACGGGCGATCGTCCTTAATGGCTAAAATTCTGAAACCTTCTCAGGTGCTGGAAAATTGCCTATATAAGGAAGGCCCATAGTGTTTTCTAGGGCAGTTATTGGAGGTTGTCTTACAAAATCTTTTAAGGAAAATGCCCATGTGGCTTTGCATATTCTAATTCTGAAATTTGTAATTCCACACTTGTGGAGATAATAAGAAGTCTATTTTCTGTTATTGCAAATTATTGTTGTGTCTCTATTTCTATTATGTGTTTGTGGTATTAAGGGGAGCACCCTTCATCAAGTGGTATCAGAGCAGGAGTTCTTGAGTGTGTAGACAGATTACCGACTGTGAGGCAGTTTACACTAGGACCGTGGTTTAGGGTTTCAGTGATAAGCATGAAAATACCTCTACGAAGGGAACGTGGCAAAAGAGCCGGAGGTGTCACTTGCGGTTAGAGCCCTCCAAAGACAAGTGTGAGCATTGCAAGAAGAGATTCGCAGAGAAACGAATCTTTCAGTCAGAGATGAAAGTGAGAATGAAGCCGAAGACAAAGGAAATTTTGATAAGGAGAAGGCAAAATTTTGAACCAAGAGTAAGAAAAGCTTTCTCGAGCCATTTCCAAGATTGGGAAAAGACCTAAGATTGAGGTTTCCAATTTTTCAAAAAATCTTAACCCAAAGGAGTTGATCGACTAGATCAATGAATTAGAAGAATATTTCGAGTATGAAGATATCGAGGATCCTGATAGGGTCAAGTTTGTGAAGGCCAGATTGAAGGGTCATGCAAAAATTTGGTGGCAAGAGATTCAATTGGAGCAAAATAGAAGAGGAAAGGACAAAACAACAAGATGGGATTGGATGGTAGATAAACTGAAGTGACAATTCATTCCTATTGATTACGAGCTTGATCTACAAAAGAAAATGCAAGGTTTGAAGCAAGCAGGGAGATCTGTTCAGGAGTAAACGGAGAAATTTTATTGAATCCTCATCCAGACAAGCCATGCGAAGCTAATAAGGAGTAAGTTGTTTGTTACCTTAATAGGTTGAGGGTGAGCATTCAGAATGAGTTGAATTTGGTCTGAATGAACAGTATTGAAGAGGCATACCAGTTTCCCTAAGAGTAGAGGAAAAGTTGAATAAAAAGCTTGAGAGCAGGCAAAGCGGAAGAGGTCGTGGCGGAAGATTCAGTGGACGGTCTTATGGAGGCCAAAATGAAAAGCAGAAAAAGAAGGATGAGGCTAGTAGCAGTCAAAATCAGAGGGAAAATAATTTCAATCGTTTCCATGATCAAAATAATAGAGATTAAAGAAGAAGAGGAAGAGGACAAGGACCGGGAAGAGGAGGCTTTTGTGGAACATGTTTTCACTGTGGAGAAGGTCATAAGGCATATGAATGTCCTCAACGCCAAGGAAGGGTAGATAGGAGAACTGAAGGCTAGGCTAGACTTGCACATATAGATGAAGATGCCAAATCATCACATCATCCACAAACTGATGGACAGACGGAGGTGGTGAATAGAAGTTTGGGGAATTTGCTATGATGTTTGGTTGGAGATAAGCCAACGGGATGGGATTTTATTTTACCACAGGCTAAATTTGCATAGAATAATTCTGTCAACAGGAGCACTACTAAGTCACCATTCCAGATTGTATATGGAAGTAGTCCTAGAAATGTTTTTGAGTTCAGGAAGATAGACAAAGGAGAGATAAGTAGTGTTGAAGTTGAGGATTTTGCACAACATTTGAAGAACATCCATGAGGAGGTTAGGAAGCACATTACCAAGATGAATATGCAGTAGAAGGCTAAGCCAGGTGAGAAAGGGAGGCATAAGGAATTTCAAGTTGGGAATGAAGTCATAATTCATTTGCGGAAAGAGCGATTTCCAGTAGGTACATATAACATTTTGAAAATGAAGAAATTTGGGTCATGTAAGATACTGGAGAAACATGATTCAGGAAATGCCTGTGAAGTAGAGTTGCCTACTGAGCTGAATATTTCACCAGTATTTAACATTTCAAATCTGACTGAATATCATGAAGGGGGTATTGAAGATGGGATCACAAAAGCACAGTGGAGTATTTCAGCAACTACTTCAATTATCAAGGAGATTGAGGATATACTCGATAGTCGTGTTGGCAGAAGCACAAGGAACAGGACATATGAAGAATATTTGGTCAAATGGAAAGGACGACCTATATAAGATTCATCATGGCTGACAAGGGAGGAGGTTAACCATCTTGGTTTTCCTCTGCACACCTGAAACGTGACAGGGTCACTTCTCAAATTACCTTGGGTGTCTGATGCAGGAACATCTCAGGAGTGAAGGCAATCTTGCATCACCCAAAAAATAATTATGGTTTCTTTTCAATAAGGGCTATCTTGTGCAGAGTTGCTATTTATGGAAACTTACTATTTTTAGTAAGTTGGTCATACAAGCTTAGAATGTTCTGATTTCACAGGTGGAGATTCATCTTAGTCATATTAGTTTGTCAATTGAGTTTCATTGCCATATCATCTATAATGGTGAACTTATTGAAGTTTCTGGGTACAAAATCTTTGAGCTCAATTTTGAAGGCCTTAGAGGCTTTGGAACAAGATCGAACCCCAGCTGACTAGAGCTTGCGCAAGTCAAGCGTTGTATATTAGGACCTGCCATTTCCAAAAAGTGGTTATAATAGCCAAACAAAGCTATGGTTAAAATGTTATGGCCTCCAGAAGTTAGGCTACCTAAAAATATAATTTGTAATTATTTTGAGCCGACCCTAATGTAAAAAATGAAAAACAAAATAATGCTACGGGTGGTCGGCCTTAATGGCTAATATTCTAGAACCTTCTCGGGTGGTGGAAAATTGCCTATATAAGGAAGGCCCGTAGTGTTTTCTAGGGCAGTTTTGGGTAGTTATTGGAGGCTTTTTCCTACACAATCTTGTAAGGAAAATGTTCATGTGGCTTTGCATGTTGTAATTTTGAAATTTGTAATTCCACACTTGTGGAGATAATAAGAAGCCCATTTTTTGTTTTTGCAAATTGTTGTTGTGTCTCTATTTCTGTTATGTGTTATTGGTATTAAGGGGAGCACCCTTCATCACAAGCCTCCCTTGCTGAAGTTAGTAAGACAGGCTCGGATAAGGACTCTGAAAGACTTTTATTTTATTCAGCCCTATCAAACCAAGTATCTACCAGGATTAATACTTGGGTCATAGACAGTGGAGCACCTCATCATATAACAGGATTCAGAGAACATCTGGATAGCCTGGTGGAAAATTCAGATGAGGAAGTTACCATTGGGGATGATTCCAACTACCCTGTGAAAGGAATAGGTACTTGCACAATTCAACTAAAATCGGGTATCTCTCTTCAACTGACAAGAATATTGCTTGTACTAGGTATAAAGCGGGATTTAGTTTCCATTTCAGCTCTTGAAGACAAAGGATATCAAATTACTTTCATGGATGGTAAATTTCTAGCATGGCATCAAGAATCAAATATAAAGAAAGCTCACACCATAAGATATAAATATAAAGAGATTCAAGTCCTAAATTTTAATTCTCACAAGAAAGAGAAGAAAGGCAACTTCAAATGGAAGAAAGGAAAGGACTCCCATGGAAAACACTCATTCAAGAGAAGGAGGGACATGTCTAAGGTATAATGCTTTAGGTGTGACAAATATGGTCGCCTTGCGATGAAGTGTCTGGATAGGCTTAAGCCTCAAGCCTCCCTAGCTAAAGTTAGAAAGACGAGCTCAGACTTTGAAAGACTTGTATTTTATTTAGCCCTATCAAACCAAGTATCTACCAACATTAATACTTGGGTCATAGACAGTGCAACATCTCATCATATAATAGGATTCAGAGAACATCTAGATAGCCTGGCGGAAAATTTAGAAGAGGAAGTTACCATTGGGGCTGATTCTAACTACGCTGTGAAAGGAATAAGTACTTGCACAATTCAACTAAAATCAGGTATCGCAGACACATTTATTTTAACCGAGTATCAAGTGTAATTTAGTTTTCATTTCAACCCTTGAAGACAGAGGATATCGAATTACTTTCATGGATGGTAAAGTTCTAGCATGGCATAAGGACTCAAATATAAAGAAAGCTCACGCCATAGAATTCGACATGGATGCCTATACAAGCTTTGCACTTCTACTTCCGAAGCCTTAATTCCTGATCTTCTACTACAAGTGAGATTTGGCATAGAAGATAAGGGCATCTTCACTTTCGTGCATTGCCTTCATGTTAGCAATTTAATTTGTCATTAGTGTAAATTCACAGACACCATGCACCGGTAAAATGTTCACCAATCACTCACGTTACTTAGAAGACACCGGTAGACTAGAAACAGAGTGCATGCATTAGTAGATGAAGCAAAGGGGATATACCGGTAGACTGATCTAAGTACATAGTACTGGTCTCATAGTGCATACAGGAATGAACCGGGTATAAGAGTAGACCGATCTAACTACTTAAAGATCCGCACTGGATTCTGCGGAGCAGTTTGAGTTAAAACCGGATTATACGAGACATCCACCGCTCAGAAGTGGAGTTAGCCTTTTAACAGGACTTAGCTTTATTTCTACGAATGTTTTAAAGGTAAACTCCAAATCAAAACGCATAGCTTTTTGCTAGTTGCATGATTTATGGTTGAGTTTACAGTCTGGCAATTCTATGAGTTAAGGGTTTCATTACGGTGAGCTCTTGCTTTAAATACAGGTCATAGGACGCAAGAAAAGTGGTGTTGAGAATTGTTGAGCAAACAAAGTAGTGAAGAGACATCAGCGTAGGGATCACAGTCACCAGAGGTGAAAGGCAAAGACGCATAAAAGATTCAACAGGCAAACCGGGAAGAGATCAACAAGTATGATCTAATCAGACAATCAGTGTCGTATGAGATCATTGCTTTTATAGGTGTGAAAACAAATTAAAATCCCTCTATCAGGGTGGACCTAATTGGTTCTTTGTAAAATCCCCTAATAGAGTAACACCTTTGTTGATGTTGAAAGACCTCTAACCAGGCGACTCTTAACAGGTTTAAGATCTTAACCAATCTTTTGTAAAATCCCTTAACCGGGTAGCGTCTTAACAAGTGCTTTGTAAGCTCCTAACAGGGCACCTTCATTCTGCAGTAGTGAAGTTGTGAGTTCTGTCTCACCGTGGTTTTTTCCTTCTAACCGAGGGTTTCCACGTATACATCTTGTGTTGATCTATGTGTTTCTATATATGCTTATGAATGATTGTTTATATTTTGCTTAACAAGGAAGAATAAATGAAGTTTTGAAATATATTAGAAACAAGTATTTACTGATTCACCCCGCCCCCTCCCCCCCCTCCCAGTAACCGGTAAGTAATAACACTTCATTAGAGAGAATTGTGACAGGCTTACCTAAACTAAAACAAGATCATGTAGGAACTTGCAAAGGGTATGTCTTAGGAAAGAACATTAAGGGCACCTTTCATAGTAGTGAAAGTAGAACTAAAAATGTATTAGAACTCATTCATTCTGATTTATGTGGACCCATGACAGTAACCTCTTTAGGAGGATTTTTGTACTATGCTATTTTTGTAGATGACTACTCTAGGAAAACATGGATATATTTTTTAAAATGTAAAGAGTCTAATGAATTCCTTATAAGGTTTAAGGAATTAAGGGCTCTAGTAGAGAATATGTCAGGCAAAACAATCAAAACCCTAAGATCAAATAATGGGGGGGAATATATTTCTGATAACTTCAAAGACTTTTGTAACAATGTTGAGATTAAGAGGGAGTTTACTTTTCCTTACAACCGTCAACAAAATGTGGTGGCAGAAAGGAAAAATAAGACTATTGTAGAAGCAGCCAAAAGTATGATGCATGACCAAAACCTTCATACCTCCTTCTGGGCTGAAGCCTCTACTACTGATGTTTACATTCAAAATAGATGTCCTCACTCCCTTCAAAATAACAAAACCCCTGAAGAAGCATTTGTAGGGATAAAACCTGACATAAGTCATTTTAGAATCTTTGGTTGTCATGTTTACATTCACATACCCAAAGAGAAGAGATATAAACCAGAACCCTTAAGGAAAAATCGAATATTTGTTGGCTACTGTGAAACACCTAAAGCCTAAGAATTTTTATCCTTGAACAAAAATTAATTGCGCTAAGCAGGGATGTAATCTTTGAAGAAAATGTTGCATTCAAAAGATCTAAAGAAATTAATGAAATAGATGACGAGTCTCCTCAAAATATGGAAGAGGATCACACTTATGAGATTTAGAGGGAGACCCATGAACCTATAGAAGATAATAATCACAATGAACCTATGGATTCTACAGACGAGCCTAGAGACACTATTGCGAATCGTAAAAGACCTCTATGGGCGAGGAAAATGATTCAAGAGCCTGAAAATTATGCAACTCCAAAAGGAACCTTTAGGGAAAGCAAGAGACCTAATAGATATTCCAGCTATGTTGCACTTACGAGTGAAATCATCATATCAGAACCTTCTAGTGTTGAAGAAGCCTTCAAACATCAAGTTTGAAAAGATGCCATGATAGAAGAATACCAATCTATACTTAAAAACGATGTTTGAGATATTATCCCTAGATCAAAAGACAAATCAGTAGTTTCATCTAAATGGCTCCTCAAAATCAAACATGCTACAGATGGGAGCATTGAAAAATATAAAGCAAGGTTTGTTGCCAGAGGCTTTTCCCAAAAGGAGAAAATTGATTATGAAGAAACATTTGTTTCAATTGCTCGATATATCCTCGTTAGGGCTGTGATTGCTGTCACCGCATCAAACGGATGGAAGATTCACCGAATGGATGTGAAGATTGCTTTTCTTAATACAATAGTAGAAGAGGAAGTGTAACTAGAGAAATTTGAAGGATTTGTGGTACAAGGTAATGGTTCTTATGTTTGTAAATTAAAGAAGGCTCTATATGGTCTTAAACAGGCTCCTCGAGCTTGGTATGAAAGGATAGATAACTATCTTTTAGGATTAGGTTTCTCCAAGAATAATGCAGATCCGAACCTTTAGTCCAAGGTAATAAATGGTGACACGTTGATTCTCATTCTTTATCTTGATGACTTATTGATTACAAGAGAAGACCATCTCATCACCAAGAGTAAACAACACCTAGCATCTTAATTTGGCATGAAAGACTTGGGTCTTCTACACTATTTTCTTGGTTTAGAAGTATGGCAACAGCCCGACAGCATTATCCTAAATCAAGGAAAATACACTATTGACATTTTGAAAAGGTTCGGAATGATAGATTGTAAACCAATGTCTACACCCATGGAGACAAATTTACATAAGTTAAAAGAAGTGGCGGTAGCAAACTCAGAATTAGCAGATACCACTCTCTATTGGTAGATGATTGGATCCTTGATATACCTGGTCAACACTAGACCAGATATTTGTTATGCAACAAATGCACTCAATCAGTTCATGTGTGAACCAAGACAGCTACACTTAGTTGCAACAACACATGTTCTAAGATACCTGCATGGTACAATTGGATATGGTTTCAAATATAATAATGTAGAATTAAATCTGCAGGGATATACTGACTCATATTGGGCTGGAAGTGTACTTGATTGTAAAAGTACTTTGGGGTTTTGCTTCTACTTAGGATCGGCCATGATTTCCTAGTTTAGTAGAAAGCAATCTTCAGTTGCACAGATTTCTACCAAAGCCAAGTACATTGCAACATCTCTATGGGAGCTCAAGAGCCGTGTGGTTAAGAAAACTTCTTGTAGGATTGTTTGGACAATCCTTGGATCCCACGATCATTCACTGTGATAACCAGAGTTGTATAAAGCTTTCAGTGAATCCAGTGTTCCATGACAGATCAAAGCATATTGAAATCCCTTACGATTATGTTAGAGACATGGTGGAGAGAAATGTTATCAAGTTGAGATATATTAGTACAGATGAACAATTAGCAGGCATTCTCACCAAGCCTCTCTCCAAAACAAAGGTGGAATACTTTATGGGTAAGCCTGGGTTGAATGCAGTGATTAAAATTTAAAATACTATAACCTCTAAATCTGACCAAATTGAACATACACTCCCTCTTAGTCAAACATGATTCTTGTTTTTGGCTTGGCTATCGATTTCTGTTCAAAGTTCCTCTATATTGTCTATCTTCAAGCTTGCCATAATTGATATCAAAATCAATATCAATATCCTTATCATGATTGCCGACTAAGTCTTCTTGAATCATTGATTTAAACAATATAAAGTATTTGATGGTGTGTCGATATCTCGATAGAGACACATATATCTGCTTCCATAGCTGTAATATCCTTAATCCGGTTTTTTGTCTTAAAAATCTCAAAGGCTTAGAGGATTTTGATGAGCAGCTGATTTGGAAGGACTGTTTAAAATCTCTGGTCTTACTTTTGTCAACAATGTAGCATCAAATCATGGATACTTGCAAATTGAGTACGTTCAACAAATACACAAAATAGCTAGTAATGAAACAGTATTCAAGTTTACAGGAACAGACTTCTCAAAATTCACTATATCAACACTTTGCAGTTTATTTATTAGAAAGTAATTCATTTAGACCTTTCCATAGAACACCGGTAAATACAAATTGTTCACCACAAGAGAGAAAAATATCAATTATTATTCTATGATACATTCTGTGTTTATTATATTTCCTGTACTATGTCTGTGCAATACTAAGTTTACCCCAGCGGGCAAACACTCAACACTTTGCACACTTTGCTCTGCTCTTCACAATCAACTCTGAACCATACCTTAGCAATCACAAATGACTGCCTATAAATATGTTTCCTCCAAATGATATAATCAAGTCGGCCTATTAGAACCACCTTGAAATCATATTAGAGAAACCATAACACTCCAATAATAATTTTGTCGTCTCTACTAAGCACGCAACACAAACTGGGACCTATCCAAATCAATAAGTGTAGATGCATGGTACACACTGTCGTCTCTACCAAATTAACTGATACTTTCTCTTCAAGCTGAATTACATCGTGCGCTCTTAACCAAACATTATTAACTCTTCTCCAATCACTAATCCAAGGGCGCATACCAAAATGATAGGCGCAACTCCTGAACCAATATAATCTCTGTCGGCTCTTCTGAATAAACACAGGAAACTGCTACTAGTGAATAGCGATTGCATAACTTCACTTCTACTGATCATCAGACTCTACGTCCATGAATGTAACATTACTAACATGTCTCCATCACATATCCAAGGGCGCAAGGCTCCATGATGACTGTACGGACAAACACTCACAGAACCTTGCCTGTAACTCTATTAGGAACACTGCTGACACAAGCTGCTACATAATAGTCTGTACTAACAATTAACCTCTGCATCCATGAATCATGCTGATAACATGTCCATGCTACGTATACTCAAAGCTTACTACATAAGTCTTCCATGCAGTCTACTTACCATATGTTGTCATCAATGACAAACATACAGTCAGTACTGGCCTGCTGGCAAATGTCCAACATATATATATATATATATATATATATATATATATATATCAATGACAAACATACAGTCAGTATTGGCCTGCTGGCAAATCTCCAACAGATATATATATATATATATATATACATATATATACATGATTGTTGATTTACTAACTATTAATCATTTATTGTAATAACCATAATCATAGCAGTGTACAGAAGAAGGATAGTAATGAAATGCTTAAGGCCGATAGGCCACTAATGCATTTGATTTCATCCATAGGATTAATCCGACTGAAGCTTCAATTCATCAACAGATAGTCATCATATAAACTTCTCGACAAGAGACAATGACTTGTATGGTATCGATGGTCAAAGAGGTAGCGTTTCGTATAGGTGTCAATTAGAAGAGTTATACAAGATTGACATCATTATGTTCACAACAATTAAGATATGGTGAATAGCGATTAAATCATATAACATGATGAGGTGTGCAGTAGTTATATTAAAGATAGTGATGACTCATCAATCATCAGCTATTCAAGAGATTAGACGCGCCCACCGTGGATTAAGGATAAGGGAATGTTTTATGCGAGCTAGCAATAATAACTCAACATTACTTATGTTAATCTGTAAACTGGAAAGATATTGATCTTATTATCGACAAGACTTAATGAAGATTTTGCATCACTTAGTAAGAAAGCTAATCATAATTAATTGTCACCATTTGCATATGAATAAAGGTCGATTACAATAAGAATAATTAATGCAGCTAATATTATTAATATTTGGTTGGGTGTGATTAAGGATTTTCAATTATGAGGATCTATGGGATGTATCCGTAACAGGTGTCTCTTCGTTCATGATAGATAATATAAGAAGGCTTTCCCATCAACCATTCAAGGCATTCTCAGTTGAGCACTTGCCTCATTGGCATAATCGGGTTGCAAGCACTTAATTATCCATCAGAAATGGCACCATAGCTGCAAGAATACATATTCATATCAGAAACAACAACCTCATTGCTCTAGGCCATATCATCTTCTCTTGTTGCATACATAGACCATTACATGAGACATAGCTACACCTTTGTGATTGTCTAAACATATCAACATATCAGATACATCACCATAATCGTCATTACATATTTAAACAAATATTTTATACGATAGAATTGAAACTTGGACTTAGCAAGGCTGACCCAACTCAGGAATTGGGACTTGACACAATAAGATCATGAAATGGAAGCTAATTTAATCACATACACAAGTATACATCGATCACATAAGTATAAAAACAAATTATAGCTAAAGGAAATAGCAAACTTAGATTTATTAAATTAAGTGAAAATTGGGATGCATTTTTGCCCCCGGACCCCCACGTTCTTGGGACAAATGGATGTGTATGGCGTATCCCTCTTCTGCCCCACAACCATGTCCCCCAACTTTCCCAAGGACTTTTGTGTGTTCCCCATCGATAGACGACGTATAAAAAGTGACTTTTTAAAAATATTTACATTTTTTTGTTTTTAGGGTTAAATCCAAACCCTAAGTTTTGGTGGGTCTCATATTGGCCCCTCCAAGCCTACAACAGCCCCTCCAAGCTTCATTTTTATTCAACTTCATTTCTCATTGTTTGCTACAACAAATAAAGAACAGTGAAAATCAGAGAAAAGAGAGAAAAGAGTGATTGGAAGAGTGAAAGGGGTGAGTACATGTGAAATAGGAGTAACAAGGAGCTAGAAGAAGAGAAGGAAGATTCTACACATTCTTGAAGAGATTTTTCAAGCACAAGGTAGGATTTTTGTTTATTTTATTTTCTGATTGTCATTTGTTTTTGTTGTTTTTTCATTTTGTAAATCAGACTTTATGTTGAATCTTGAGGGCAAAATGAGGAATCATTATGATTCTTCATTTTTGCCCTCAAGACTTAAAAATTTTAAATTTTTTGTAGAATTGAAATTTGATAAAAATTAAAATATAATTTATAGTGTTAATTTTTTTAAATTAGGTTGAAACTAGGTGTTTATTGAATTTAGTGTCACAATGAGTTCTCATAGCCACAATATGTGTGAGGATGAGATGGAAATCCATTCTCATGGTGAAAGTCAATCAGAATATGAACTTGAGCATGAGGTTGAGGGGGATTAGCATGGGGTTGATCTGGAAGGCCAAACTAGTTCTATGGCTAGTGCACCAGTTGCTACAGATTGAGCCTACCAGCTTTTGGCTGAGAGTGCTAAGTGTACTACTGATCCAAAGTATCCTTTGAAATTTATTGCAACAAGAATAATAACCCCAATGCCAACTAGTGGTTGCACAAGGAAATGGAGATGCAACATTTGTAGTACAAAATGGTTTCGTAGCATTGCTAGAGTTAATGCACACTTCCTCTTTATTTGAGGAAAATGTGTTGATCCATGTAAATTTTTGGAAGAGCCTAAAAATGCCCACTACAAAGTTGAGTTCAACAAGCTTTGGGTGTTCTTGAGGATAGTGCAGTGCCAATCGCTTATTACTATGTCTCGTAGGATGCAGATTTAGGCTATTTAGCATTCCTATAGCTAGCCACATGTTTCTACTCGTACATTGCATAAGAACGATGTCAAGACCTTCATCCACTCATAGTGTTGTAGCTAAATCACAAGAGGGCAAGGGGAAACACAAGATGAAAAGTAATCCTATAGCTGAATTGTTCAATGTGCAGCTCATTGATAAGATAGATGATGCCATTGTCAAGTTCTTCTTAGCCAATTGCATCTCATTTCATGTAGCTTGATCACCTTATTATAAGGTGATGATATTGATGGTGGTGAAGGGAGGCCCATCATATGTGCCACTAGGTGAGCACAAATTGAGGAGCTGGGCTGCAGTTGAATCACAGGAGGGCAAGGGGAAACACAACATTCAAAGTAATCCTATAGCTGAATTTTTCAATGTGCAACTCAAGGATGAGATAGATGATGCCAATGGCATCCCATTTCATGTAGCTTGATCTCCCTATTATAAGGAGATGATGTTGATGGTGGCGAGGGGAGGACTATCATGTGTCACCATGTGAGCACAAATTGAGGAGCACGATCTTGGATAACAACTATTCCAAGGTCAATGTTTTGATGGAGAAGATGAAGGCATCTTGGGTGGACTCCACATGCAACATAGTTATGGATGGGTGGGCAGACATTAGCCATCATCCACTCATCAACATCATGGTTACATGTGCAGAGAGCTCATACCTTCTCAAGGTGGTTGACCGTTTAGGGCATCACAAAGATGTTGGTTTCTAGTTTGAGATCCTTACGGAGGCTATTGTGGAGGTTGGGCCACAAAATGTGGTCCAAGTAGTGACAAGTTCAACACCTGTGTGCATAGCTACATGGAAGTATTGAGGCAACCTACTGTCATATTTGGTGGAATCCATGTTGTTTGCATGCCATGAACAATGAACTCAAGGACATGGGGAAGATTAATTGAATTATTGGAGTGGTCAACGATGCGAGAGATGTGCAGATGTTTATCTACAACCATCAAAATTCACATGCACTCTTTAAGAGCTTTGCGAAGGATTTCTTGAAAGCAGTAGACAATAGATATGCAACCTATTTCATTCTCTTGGAGAGAGCGATTGAGTTGCAAGAGCCACCAAAACTCATGGTTATGATTATAGAGTGTGTAATGTTCCCTTTTTCGTGAACGTCAACTTTCAGAGGATTAGCCTATTTCCTGACCCTCAGAGGCTATTGGAGTTGTTCAGAGGGTCTAGTTGGTAGAGCCAAAGACTATTTTCCCACTCCAGTGGTCAGAGATGTTTAGGATTGCTCTTTGTTTGAGTAAGATTGGAAGACTTACTATGTATAATAAGTGTCTATTTTGGGAAAGTCAGAGTTTCTATCTTTAGCAGGACACTTGGACAGTTTGGTAGCAATATGGAGTTGTGGTCGCATTGATAGAGCTTGTAGTTGGGGATAGTAAGCCAAATTATAGTAAGATACTATTTGTGGTAGGACATTCTGGCGCGGGCTCTATTTGAGAATTGTGTAGCTGACTTGGTTATTTGGTGGTTTGAATTTATTAATGATCTAGCAATTATTAATTAAGTCTTAACTTAATAATATGGTTTTAAAAATTTATTATATAACCAAGTCATTTAATGCCTAATTAAATGAGCTATGTCATGGTGCCAATGTTAAGTGGGAATGGCTATTGTTTATATTATTTCAAATATTTGAAATATGGTTGATTTGCATCGCCGAAGTACATTTAAGTTATGTGAAGTATCTGATTGAAGCCTTTGGTTCGATAGGGTTGAAGAGATTATATATTATTTCATTGAGAAAACCGAACCATCTCTAGACTTATGAGTTTCTTGTTGTTGAAAGGAAGACTCGGCAAGGGTTTCATGAAGAATCGATTTGCAGGAATTTTGAATTCTTGCATGATTCATGTGCACTTTGAATCAGCACGTGGTTGGTGAATTGTGCAATTATCAACAACTATAATTAGTAGCCGTGTTTGCAATCATTGGTAATGGATTTGTGTTTTCTTTCAGCGTGCAAAAAGGAATTAGTTAGCACAATAAAGGATTGTGAATAGTGCAGCAATTTCTCCATAGTGGTTGTGATTGTGAATTAGGGCGACTTGTATAAGAGGACGCCACCGAGCAAGGAAGAGGTTGCGTTAATCATCTAGGGTATGCATTGTGAATGGAATGGGACGTTTTTGAACAAGGGGTACCAAGTTAGTTGTTTCCACACCTTGGCGTCAAGAAAGTCTTCATTACAAGGAGTTGTGATTTATATATTAGAGGATCAACGGTAGAAGCAATCAGATTTCCAAGTTCATAACTTAATTGAAATAATTGATAATGCATTTGTTTGACCATTGTAAATGTTTCATAGAAATAAGTGAAAGTGATGTGTTGCATTGAAATTTGTCCATTTCCAAGCATTGTCTTTTAATTTGCAATATTTGTTCCAAAAATCCAAAAACCATATATCTTGAAAATACAAAGAAGATGCGAAATTCCGAAAAGAACTTGCAGTAGTGATCAAAGTTAGAATCGACAAAGGGTTCTTATAGAGTGGAATCGGTGGGTCAAGGTCAAGACACTGTAGGGGAAGTGTAATGTCTTGTTTCCAAAGTAGAATTTAATAGTAAATAATAATAATAAAATTAAAATATGAAAATAATTAAGATAATATAATATAATTTTGTGATGTCTCTAGAAGAGACAATTAAATTCATCAAAGATCATAGATGAGGAATAAGCAGTGATTCATCAAAGTAATAATGAAAAGAGATACCATGAAATACTTAATAATATTAACTAAAGATAAACCATCAATAGCGAAAAGAGCCATCAATAATCAACAAGTCGGAAACAACAATCGTAATATAACATTAGAAGAAGACAAATCGATTGAGATAAATAATTGTAGGTAAGAGAACAACGGTTATAATATTAAGAATGATATGGTAAACCCCCCTGCAATTAAACAATTGTTTTGCATGGAAAACAAATATAATTGAATAAAAAACGTTAAGCAGTTAATGATAGTCGACTGTATACAGAAGAATAATCCTTATGTAGATAAGGTAAATTTATTAATGCCCAAGAAATGACCACAAAAGGGGTCAAAGGGATTGCCGAACAAAACACAAGTGCCCAACTCGCAGCAAGGACACCAAACGGTACCCAAAGAAAGAGACCAAAGCAAAAAGAAACAAAAAGAACCCCAAAGTCGGAAGCGAGGAAGAAAGGGGGTGCTGGTGGTCTGAGAGGGAAAATCCCACACCCCTAAGAAACTTGAGCCGCAAAGAAGAATCTTTGAACAAAAGGATAAGCCATGTGGCAAGGAGAAACACTAGGCCGTCATTGAGAGGTCCTTTAAGAGGGAGGCCAAGGATGAGAATCTCTCCGAGGCCTCACTGATTTGGAGTGAGTGGAATGGGGAGGGTTAACAAAGCTCTTGGTACCACATGTCCAATAGAGCCCCGCAAAGGAGGCGATAAGCTGAGATGAGTCCTAGCGTGTAAGAGGCTGATACTGAGAAGAGTTGTCACGAAGCGTGGTGGCTTCCTGGAGACAGAGAGCAAGACTCTTTTGATCCGTGGATCTGAAGAAGGCGGAAAGGTCCTTAGTTTCCCTAAAAAGGCAATAAAATCTACCATGGATCTCATAATAAGTAGGGCAATGGAAAATGAAATGCTCCTCTAATTTGGTCTCACCAATGCTGCAAAACTGGCAAATCCTGTAATTTCTATCAAGTTGGTGATTAGTCTTAGAGTGGAGCCTATGGGAGCCCACCCTAAATGAACAAAGAGGGATCCTGAGAGAATGGAACCAATGGCGTAATAAGTAAGAGGGGTGGACGATGAGCTCGTCTCTCATCTCAAGGAAGTGGTCCACATAGAACACCATCTTGGGATGAAAGCCCCTGCGGGGGTTGACCCAAGTAGTGTGGATGTACAGCCTGTAAATGTCTAAGTTGATGAACTTGTTCAGCTCCTTTCTGGGGGGGAGGAGCTGGGGAGAGGTGTCAAGAGAGTACTGGAAGGGGGTGAGACGATCCATCAAAATCCCAATAAACCCAAGGAGTGTTGATGGCTCAACGAACCACCCACAAGCACGACTAGAGGAGACATAAGCAATCTACTCCAAGGAGCAGTAGGCAAGGTAAGGGTATCTGTGTCTCCTCTCATGAGAGTTGGAAAAACTGCAAGGGCGATGTAAGAACCAAATCAAATCAATGATGGCCTTAAGCATGAAGAGGTGTGCCCTAAACTCTAAGGATGATATGATGAGGAATGGATTGATTACACTCGATGATGCACCGAAGAAGGGTCCAAACCCACTCCGTAAAGACCCAATCCAGCCTTGACAGAGAAGGCCCCCAAACAATAAAACAATAGAGAACTGTAGGTCTGATAAAAGTGTCCATGAGGGTCATCTTGGACGTGGTGTCCTGGAATTGGTGCCGAAAGAATTGTCTCTTGAGAAGAGCTAGAGAACCATATTCCTTGTTGATACAGGGCTAAAGGGTAGGCCTCATGCTAAACCCATGGCCATATAACTTGACCCCTAGGTAAGTGTAAGAAGATACAATCTCCACTGCGCTGCCCTTGTAGAAGAAGTGGAGGCGAGAGGTATTGAGCCCATTAAAAACCATCTAGAGTGGAAGCCAAGACGACAACATCATCAACGAAAAGAAAAATAGAGATCAAAACCTAGTGGAGGAGGCAACCATCACCTGCAAGAGAGTGGTCTTGAAGGAAGTCATTCAACTCGTCAATGTAAATGTCGAACAAGGTAGGGTATAGGGGCAGCCCTGCTTGACATTGATGGTACTCCTGATGAAATTTGAAAGCTTGTACAGAGTCCTGAGATGGTCGAGAATCCCCTTCCCCTTGTATTGTCTCATAATAGTTGTCAAAAGGATCTCAGAGATGCTGATGTCCCCAAGCCTTTGAAAGAGGTTTGTTCTCGGCAGAAAGTCGAAGGCCTTGTGGAAGTCCACACAGCAGTAGTACACCTTTGAGGAGCGGTGGCAAGCCTCCTACATAATAGCTTGGAGCATGAGGACATGGTCCATAGTTTGATAATCTGGCCTAAAGCTGACCTGCCCACTAGCATGGATTAAATGTTGATCAAGCTCCCTGGAGAGGAGTGTGGAGAACAATGATATAGAGCATGGAAAAAGTGTGTCCAATCATAATAGTCATGTACTTGTTTTGATTTGAGATTGAACCCGCTTTGTGGATCGGGTAGATAATGTGATGTGACCAGGACAGGGGAACGTCAAACAAACCACTTGATTGAAGAGAACAATTAAGTACCCACCAATGACAGAAAGGCTAGGTTTGAAGGACTCAACTTGGAATCGTCCTCATCTATCGCTCTGTTGTTGTTCATGATGCTAACGACGTTTTTGATATTCATGCACATGAAGATATGGCAATGAGGGGGTGGCCTGGATAAGGGGTTGGCCTTGAATATCATTAAGTTTAGAAATGTGGGAAATTAGGTGGATAGTGCCAAGTGCGGGTGGTAGGGGGAGCGACGGGGGAGGAGGGTGCAACAAAGAGCTTTTGGGGAATGGATGAGGGAGGCACAAAGAATTCTCCTATGTTGGGAGATGAAAAGGTGGTTCTTGTGACGAAGGAGAAGGCGGTAATGAGTCCACAACCCCGTAAAGGAGGGTGCTGATGGGCAAAAGAACACAGTATGGTGGAGGGTTTTGCAATCATCATGACACCATTTGTTCATGGGGCAAGTGTTGGCATTATGCTTGGTTGTCATCATTGGCAACCATAAAACACACCGGTCTTTAGGTTAGAGCAAGAGTGGTGAACTGGTAGTTGCCCAGTCGACAACCATCAAACTTGCTAGGTAACCAGTGTACCTACACGGGTCACAATAATACCAGTCTTGTTTAACTGGTCCAGTAGAAAACCATAGGAGGCAGATGACTCAACCGACAACACACCGATTTTCCTTCAAAATAGTAGATCTACCAGTTTGTGTGTTTACAATCTGACCTAGTTTTTGTGGAGCGATTTTGGGATGAACTAGATTTTTCTTCGAGCATTTTGGGATGAACTGAAGTTCCGTATATGAGCTTTTTAGCTTGATCTAGAGTTTTGCATGTGAGACTTTCAGATCGCTTTCCAAAACTGCAGTGTTATAGCTTGGCGCCACAGTTCGGTGTGGTAATGTGAAGATCATTATATATACGGGTCATCGTGCATTAGAAGAAAGGTTGTTGAACATCAAGTGTGCAGAAAGAGAACATAGCAGAAGAGCCGAGTCTTCTGAGAAGGGTTATAGTCATGACGAGTGAAAGACAAAGATTGAACAACCAAGCAAAGCGAGAAAAGAACAGGTATGATCTGATCGACAGATTGAGTGTCTAAAGAAGATCATTTCTTTTATTGTGTGAAGCTCATAAAAATTCCTTTATTAGGGTGAACCCTAACAGGTTCCATTGTATAAATCCCTTCACCGGGTGACATCTTGATTGATGTTCTTAAGTCCTTTGGCGAGGCGACTTCTTACAGGATCAAGATCTTAACCGATCTCAAGTTGTCTTGTAAGCCTTTAATAGGGAAGCTTTATTATTGCAGCAGTGAAGTTCGCCGGTTCTGTCCCACTATGCTTTTCTCCTTTTAACCAAGGGTTTCCACGTATATATCTTGTGTTAGCTTGTGTATGTTATTTCTTTTAAAGTTACGTAAGCATGCATTATATTTTCAATATCACACAGTAGCTGTATTCAGTTTAACAGGATAAATACTTATATAAGTTGAATTGACTGATTCACCTCCCCTCTCAGTCATCGGTTAGGATTAACAATTGGTATCAAAGCCAAGTTCTCAGGTAAAGAAGCTTAACCACTTGTGTAAAGATCATGGAGGGTTATCGGTATCAGAAGCAGTTAGAGGAAGCAAAAGAAAGGATTGCTTCTCTTGAAAACAGATTGTGAAGATCTCTTGCCAAGACAAAAGAACTCGCTTTACAACTGAGTGAAAGTTAGGATACAATAGATGAACTATCTGGACAGAGTAGTTCAGATGTAACAGAAGAAGCGGTCTTTGAACTCATGGAGAGAAACATGAACCTGACTGTTCAAATCTCTAATTCGAAAAGAGAATGGGAAGGTCATGCACCGAGAATGACTGAACTCATCGAAGCAAGCAAAAAAGATGAGGATGAGAAAAATAGTGCTAAAGAAGTACTAGAGACCGCTGAGAGAACAAGGAACCTAGTTGAAGATCCTCTAAGAGAGAGTGATGCTCTCATACTGCAACTACAAGAAGACATGCAGGGCATAAGTCAGGAAAATACCATCATGCATGAACACTTGCATGATAAATATGGAGCAAGTAAAGAAATGGCTGCCGAAGTTGAAAAACATAAAACACAGCTGAAAACTCTTGAGGAGAGAAATGAAAAGCTCAAAAAATACAATTAGAGTTTTGAGAGGCTAGATAAGCAAGTGAAAGCTCAGAAAAGGCACAAGGACCCCACAAGACTTGGGTACAACGGCCAAGGCACTAAGGAAACCGGTGAGTCCTCAAAACTCAAAGGAATCAAGGACAAGAAGAAACCAACCGGAGAAAAAGGTTAGAGAATCTCCAAACCTTCTTGCAAACATTGTGACAAATCGGACCATAAGTCTAATGATTGCAAGAATGCACCGGTGAATCCCTTCATTGCGAAGAGTTACTACAATAATTGTTATAAGTATGGACATAGGACCTTTGAATGCAGGTCATGATCAAACAGTGTGTCCAGTGGAAGCAGAGGAAGCTTTAAAGGCTATTGCTATGCTTGCAATAAATTTGGATATAAGGCTGAAGAGTGCAGGTCTATAACCATGGCATTCAAATCTCCACCAAGACTGGTATTTCATAATAGGAATGCAAACTGGGGCACATTGATGTGTGGTACATATGGACCATCAGGGCATAGAACTACTGAATGCCATTCACCCATGGACAAAGGAAAGAGAGTTAATCCATGTAGAGGAATCAGGATGACTTGTTACAACTGTAACAAGATTGGGCATTTGGCCGGAGATTGCAGGAATTGTTAGCAATATTAAGTTGTCATTAGTGAAATCGGATGCAAACACCATTCCCACTGATAAAGGTTCACTGGTAGTTCACTCACGTTACTTTAAAGGCACTGGTAGACTAAGAAAAGGAGATGCACCAGTAGACCAAACTAAGTACATTGTACCGGTCTATTATTACATACAGAGATAAACCAGGTATAAGAGTATACCGGTCAAAACTGCATAAAGATCCGCATCAGATTTTGTGGAGCAGTTTGAGTTAAAACCGGAATATGCGGAGCATCCACCGATAAGAATTGATGTTAGCTTTTTAATAGAAGTTAGCTTTATTTCTACGCGAATGTTTTCAAGGTAAACTTCAGATTAGAATGCAAAGCTTTACTGCTGGTTGCATGATTTAATGTTGAGTTTACAACCTGGCGGTTCTATGAGTTAAGGGTTTCATTAAGATGAACTTTTGTATAAATACAGGTTATAGGATGCAAGAAGTGTTGTTGTTGAGAGTTGTTGAATAGAGAGAGTAGAGAAGAGAGAGATTATAGTCACCGAAGGTGAAAGGGAAAGAGGCAGAAAAAGATTCACCAACCAGGCATACTGGGGAAGAGATCAACATGTATGATCTAATCAGACAATCAGTGTCAATTGAGATCATTGCTTTTATAAGGTGTGAAAGCATATTGAAATCCCTCAATCAGTGTGAACCCTAATCGGTTTTTTGTAAAAATCCTTTAACCAGGTAACATCTTTGTTGATGTTGAAAGTCCTCTAACCAGGCAACTCCTAACAGAGTTAAGATCTTAACCGATCTTCTATCAAATCCCCTAACCAGGTAGCACCTTCACAAGTGCTTTGTAAGCTCCTAATAGGGTGTCTTTATTTTTGCAGAAGTGAAGTTGTGAGCTTTGTCTCATCGTGGTTTTTTTCTTCTACCCGAGTGTTTCCACGTATACATCATATGTTGATTTGTATATTTCTATTTATGCTTCTGAATGATTGTTTATATTCTGCTTATCTTGGAAGTATAATTAAACAAGTATTGCATTGTAATAGAAATAGTATTTATTGATTCACCCCCCCTCTCAGTACCCGGTTAGGAATAACAATTGGTATCAGAGGCTTGTTCTCTATTATATAAAGCTTAAGCACTTGGGAAACAGATCATGGAGGGTTACAGGTATCAGACATAGCTTGAGGAAGCCAACGACATCATTGCCTCTCTGGAGAATAGGCTAAGAAGATCATTTGCTAAAAGGAAGGAGCTGGCTCTGTAGTTGAGTGAGAGAAATAAAACTATTGATGAACTCTTTGAGCAGAGTGGATCTGATGAAGCTGAGGAGACAGTCTCTGAGTTCATGGAGAAGACCCAGATCCTAACCGATCAGATCTCCAACCTTAAGAGGGAGCAAGAAGATAATGCCCTAAGGATGACTAAACTGATTGAGAAAAAGAGGAAAGCTGAAGATGAAAGACACACAACAGTCAAGTTATTAATAGCCTCTGAAAGAGCAAGGAACCTGACAGATGAAGCTGTAGGGACAAATGATCTTGTCATTCTGCAATTTCAGGAAGATATGCAAATTGTCACCCAAGAAAACGCCAACATGCAAAAGGGTTGGCATGATAGGGATGAAGCATGCAAAAGACTGGCATTATAGTTGTATCAATTGAAGGAACAGATGAAAGAACTTGAAGAAAGAAATGAAACCCTAAGAAGATACAACGAGAGCTCGGTCAAGCTTGATGAGCAACTCAAAGCTCAAAGAAAGCACAAAGATCCCATCAGTCTTGGTTTCAGCGGTAAAGACATCAAAGAGACTGGTGAGTGTTCCGAAGCTAAGACAAGCAAGAAGGATACGAAGAAGCCGTTGGCACAAAATGGTAAGAAGACTTTTAACACCTCTTGCAATCATTGTGGGAAACCGGGTCATAGAACAAATGACTCTAGGAATGCACTGGTAAAGCCAAACAACAGTTACTATAAAAACTGTTGCAACTATGGCCACAAGACCAATGAATGTTGGTCAAGCCCCACAATTGTGTCAAGTGGAAGCAGGGGAAGCTTCAAGGGCTACTACTACGCATGCGATAAGTTTGGACACAAAGTTGATGAATGCAGATAAAAAATAATGGCATTCAGATCTCTAAGACCGGTATTCACCAAGAGAAACAAGAACCGGAGCACAACCAACTGTGCAAACTGTGGGAAGCACAGTCACAATGACTCTTGGTGCAAATCACCCAACAATAGAAGGGTGAATCCATGGAAGGCAACCGGGATAGTCTATTACTCTTGCAACAAAGTAGGACACCTAGCGAAAGAGTGCAGGAACTGGTTAATGAGCAAAAGGAAAGAATTGGTCAAACCGGTGGAAAAGACCTCATCCTCAAATGAGAAGATCAATAAGGAAGAGAAGACTGAGAAAACAATCAGGCAGATTTGGTTCAAAGAGAAATCAGAGAGCTTCGCTAAGGAGAAAACATAAGAAAGATCATCATCGGCCGATGGTGATATCTCTTCAGCTAACTGAGCCTACAGGGATTAGGGGGAAAGAGTAGCTCATCTACTGTTCCCGGTAGGACTGGTGAGAGTCAGACTGACTCAGTCTAGAAGGTTAACTGGTCAGGTAAGCATTGATCAATCGGGATAAGCACAACCAAAAAATCGGGAATACCGGTTGGCGAAAACGGAAAGAAAGGTTAGGTAAGGCAATTAATGTTGTACCCATTTAACAATAGTTACTGTTTGGTGATTACCATTATCCCCTAACTCTATAAAAGAAAGGAGAATTACTCATTAGTTTTACTTTGCGATCTTTGTGATTAACGAATTTTTATGCTGAGTAATTTTCTTGCGCCTTGATCATCGTGAACTATTGTCTGTTAGATCGATCAAGCTACTTTCTATTAACTGATTGTTAGCAATGGCATCTTCATCCTCTACGGTGAAGTTGATCAAGGGAAATCAAGTAGACCGACCTACATATGATATTATGGCAGTTCAAAACAGTGAAAATGAAATGACTGGTGCGTTGTTGTCTGTGCCAAAGGGAGTCCTCATGACCGAAGACGTCACGATGTTCATTCATGATAAACAGGAACAAATGGGCAAAACTTATATTCAAAGCGAGTACCTCTCGCTATGTGAAGAAGGAAGACTACCTGATAAGTATGCCAAGCTGGTATCATCTGGACTTATCAATGGAGTATGCTACCCGACTGTCTTTCGGGAAGACCAAATTCGACTGGTTCTAAGTCATCTTCACGAACTGAGTTTTTGGCTTACTAAAGGTGCATGCAATCAGATCACTAAAGAAGACGTTCATAGAGTGACCGGATATAGCGACCAAGGGGAAGCATTAACCCTAAGGACCATCTCCAACGCGGTTGTGACGAAGTTAACCAAGTCAAGATATGATGGTCGACTCATGATTGTCGACGACATTGAGGATGATGGAGTCCATTTTGCATCTGCTATGATTGGCTACAAGGTTTATTAGTCAAGCAATCTTAACAGCATACTGGGTGGAGCAAGTCATGCCGTACATCGGATAATGTACGATAATGCTCAATACATCTGTTCGATGCTTCGAGGGCAAATCTTTGAAAACATGAAGAAGCTCAGAGTTGTCAAGAAGAAATCCATGAAGTATGGAACCCTGCTGGTATGTTTGTACTTGTAGTATTCAAATTTCTTCCCGGGAATCGGAAAAGTGACTTGGGGAACCGATAGACTAGTCATGCATCAAATCAATGAAATGGCCAACCAATTGGGAAACCGGTTAGGTAGAGTAATGACTGAACACTTCGAGTTGTTAGTCTTTGCCCCTGATGTAGATAGTTGCTCTTGGGTAGATAACACTTGTTGATTCCTCACCTTCATGTTGTATGGGCATTATTTGGTGGAATGGCCCATGATCTGTCAAATGTCACAAAATGCCATTTTGGGACACGACCCCTTTGTATCGCCACTCGCCTTGCAGTCTGTACACCATATGTCAACTTCCCCCTTGCTAGTACCCCCTTTCATGGTCTTGAACTCCATTCTCTCCATGTCCTTTTGGAGTGCCATGACTTTTTTTTGACTCGCCATCAGTGCCACTGTCATCGTCCGAAGTGTCATCTTCATCGGAAGAGGACTTGCTTCTTTTCTGCTTGGAGGTCTTCTGTTTGCTCTCCAAGTCCATCGCCCGGTTATAGGCATCTACATATGAGTTTGGGGGCACTATCTTCATTTTCCTCCGTAGGTTAGATTTCAGATCGTCCACGATCCATCTTTTTTTCAGGCCATCCAATATCTGGCTATCCATTTTTCCAGCTAACTCCTTTAGTCGGCGACTGTAAGTCCGTAGTCTCTTTTATCTCTTGCTTGGTTCCATATATTTCAGAGACAATTTCATTGTCGTCTCCCAGGAGCCTAAACTCCTTTTTGAATGCCTTCTTCAATAAGTCCCAGGTGGTCACTCCGCTTTTGTCTAAGTCAGAGTACCAATCAATTGCTACCCCTCGGAGGGTTGCCAAAAACTGTTTCATCCATTCCGCCTGGTCAACGACTCCATTCGCGGACCAAATTGTCTTACATGTGCGGCAATGCCGAACAGGGTCTTTTTTTCCATCGCCATAGAACTTGGGTAACTTCTTGTTAGTCGCCATATTCACCCTTGTGGGTGGGACGGTGGTATGTACCACCTATTGCATTGCCGGTTGGGTCGTTGGAAGTATTTGTTGTGCTGGTTGTATGATAGGTTGGGATGGTCCTGCGGGTGTCGGTACCTCGAAAATGTTTGGTACTGTACCACTTGATGTCCCCGAACTACTGGAACCGTCCAAGCCTGGTGCGTTACTGTGATCCCCGTGCCCCTCTGTCACTTCGATACTCTTGGCGGAAGCAGTAGAGTGCGGCTTCCTCTTCTTCCTTCCTTCGGGCTTCTCTTGCTTTCGTCCGTGGGGTTAAGGTTAAGGACCCGAACAAGCTCCTTGTTTCCTCTAGGCGGTCCTCATCACTTCTTCCGGGCTCCTGGTTAGATTCCTCCAGACGCTCGCCTTCACTTACTCCCTTCGGTAGTCCTTTGGCGGGTCTTCTGAATCTCTCCCTTCGCTCAACTTGCTGCTGTGTGAGTACGACAATTCTAGCGACGTGTTCTTCTTCGAGTTCCTTCTTTAAATTTCTATTTTTATTCAATTGATTAGGCATAAATTCTATTCAATCATCAATTGTCAGAGCATGCTCTTCTTCAAAAACTTTTGTGATTCCATCCTCATTCATCCTCACATTGATATTCTCCTCCAATGGTATTCCCATCCGTCCACTCATTCCGTCACTTGCCAGATTCGTTTGGCAACGACGCCAGATGTTTGGCCGCTGGGGTAAACTTAGTTTTGTGCAAACATAGTATAGGAAATATAATAAACACAGAATATATTAGAGAATAATAGATGCTTTCATTAATCATTCCAACATATGAGTACATTTCACACCATGATAACTAATAATTCCTTCACTCGTAGGTGGTACATATTTATCTACCCAAAGGGCTGTGACCAAACGTCACCACCCAACCCAACTACCCTTCGGTAATAACTAATTACCGTCGGAACAACATAACTAATTCACGACATATAATAAAGTAGTCTTTCCGGCTAACACTCATCTTGGGGCAGCAGTACATTTGTTTCGTTTAAAGAGGAAGATGAATTTGTTCATCTCTTTCAAGGAGTGCTACATCAAATTTTGGTACCATTGTTGGAGGTTCATCTATATAAAATTGTCTCTAAACATGCAAGATACCACAAGTTGCTGAAAAAAGGTAGTTATTTTGCTGAGCCGGTGAATGGTTTCGTCTGAAATGTTTCATTGATGGCTAGTTTAAATTAGGTAGGTTTTCTCTTTTAAATAAGTGCGATTGCACAGTTCATGTTTTATTTTAACTAGGTTTGCTGTGCGTTGGTTGTGTCGTACTTTTTGTTGTTTTGTCATTTTGGTTGCCTGACTCTATAGCCCAATGGAATGGAAGGAGGGACTTAGAGAACTGGATTCTACATCTCTCATTGTTTCCAAGGAAGAGCAAGAAACGTTCCCAGTCAGAGCCAATTGTTGTTTATTTTGTTTTTAATAAAATTAATGATGACCCCTCTGAATTTAATCAATTAAAGCTTGGTTATATACTCTAAGTACGCTTTGTGAATAAATAAAGCCATTTATTTACTTAACACTTCAGTCATTTTTTATTTAATTTAATTTTCGTTTATTTTATTTTTATTTTTGTTAAAGTTTTATTAATATATTACATATAATATTACGTATTTATAAAAGTGTAATGTGGTTTTAGATAAAATTTATTATTACATGATTATTTATATATGTATTTTGTGTAAAATATTATTTGTACATCCCGAATATGTTTATACTTTATCCTAAGCCTAAGTTTGTGGTCAACTTACAAAGGCTCTATGCATAAGCCTTTATTGACATTTAAGGTACATATTGCAAGTTCAATAAATTTGCAAAAGGCTTTATAAAGCTTGATGCCTTTTATAAGCTTGTATACTATATTTCAAAATTTGAAATGCTTGTTCATTGGTAAATTTAAGGTGAAACGCAAAAGTTTTAAAGTTATATAACTTGCAATGGACTGTGGAAAACCCGACTTGGGCTTTATCGACATTCAAAATATATAATACAAGTTTTTATAAACTTGTAATAAAACATTGCAAAGTTCGAAATAAGCTTGGGTGTCATTTTTCTTTTTCTTCTCCGAATACGAGCACATGTCTGCGTCTGGTCTTTTGCGGGCTCCTCTGTGAAAGATACAAGTTCTAATACTGCCAAATACCATGTAAAATATGAAATAATAGGCTCGAACAAAGAGATTGACTCCATTTTTGACTTGGGAACTTACGATTTGTCAATTCAAATCCGCATATGAAGTTCTCACGCCTCTTTTTCATCTATAAACTGCAATTTTTCTGCTAGAACTCACACGTCACTGGAGTTAGCTTATAGTGAGGTCTTTGATGCAAAAATGGAGTGTAATTCTTCCAAATGGCTTCACAATGCCCATGTTTCTAGTTTTCAAGTTCATCCTTTTATTTATGCTTCTGTTTTTCGGGCACGTGTTTTGGATTTTTAACACTTGTGAGCCATCGGTATTATCGTAGCAATGGGCACTTTTTGTTAAGTTTTAGAGCTGTTCATAAGTTGTTTGCAAATCATTCCTGAAAAAAGACGAATTGATTAAAGAGAATCACCCTTGTTTTAATTTCAGTTAAGTTTCTATTGAAGCCACCCATGGTAAGAAGGTAGCCTCCCTTATTGCTAAGAGGAGAGCGAAATCTCGTGAAACGTTGCCTAAAGTCATAGTTTTGCAAGTTGTGGTCACAGTGACTTACAAAACTTTTAGCCAACAAGATCTTATACGTTACAATTCAAATGCATTGACTGAAGCACAACAAACACAACCAAGATAGGACTGAGCCCAAACAAATGATCCCCAATACGTTGCACAATAAATGGGACCAAACCCAACACAGATAAGAGTGAATATATAAACATCATTTGGTGCTCACTTCTACTGATACACCAAAATAGTCAAACCACATCTAAACCTCTTATATGCATCGGATATGTTGACATTAATGGCAACTATTAATGGCAACAACAATGATAGCATCTACTTCACATTCTACACCATCATCCTTGGTTTCCTCGTGTAGTGTTTTCCTCATACCCACTATTTGAATCAAACTGCTGATCTGAAATTTCTGATGCAGATTCCTCAATAGAAAAATACTCTAATTGCTTAGCCTTAGCTTTAACACTGCACTTATGAGAAGGTTTCTACAACTTTATATAGTCGAAAGAAAATTTCCTCTTCCCGAGGTCATTCAGCTACTCACTATCCAACCTATTTGAATCATTATGTGGCTGAGGTGTTTCATTATTAAATGACTTCGTATGTTTATTTTTCTTTGGAGAGAAATATTTAGACTGAAATTTGCTTCTTGATGTAGAAACCTCCATATCCCTTGCTTTCTTAATGACCTATTGCGAGGTAGATTGGTTTAGAGCTTTGATTCCTCCTTTGAAAGGATCTGATAACATGTTGATGAAAGAACCATAAGCGTCTTCTCTTATATACCTGTGACAATCACTACATGTCTCTGCAAATCTGCAATATAAATATCCAATGAACTCCACTACATCAGTTGCTGTACTGGCTCCTTGAAATGCAGCTCTGGATTCTTCTTAGCAAACCTTTCAATTACCCTCTCTGTAAATTCTTCATTAGAAGTGATCCTATCACGCCCTATGGTGATCATACCATGATACCACCACTCATGTGCAATGCCATCAAGATGTATTGCTGCATGTTTAATATCCTCCTCTTCTGGTGTCAGATTGAGCTGAAAATAAGTATCCACCTTTTGTACCCAAGCTCTAGCTAAAGTCTTCCCCGATCCATCATAATAAGGTCGTGCTAACTTCCCTAAGTTTTTTGGCAAGTCATTGTTCCGACAATCGGAGAGACCCTTGTGGGATAACAATCTTCCTCTGCTGTAATATCCCCATCATTAAATGACTATTAAAACTATTGTATTAGGGGTCGCGATTAATTTAGTTTATCTCGGGCCCATTCTTTCTTTTTGTTGGCTTAGTTTAGTTGTCGCCGTTGGCTCTTTTGTGCACTCTTGGGAGTTTTCCCCGACGGGTATTTATGCTCGGCGTGTAGGTTAGATTTGATATGTTGAAATTTATATTTGATTTGTATTTGCGAATTCCTGTTGGGATTTTGCTGTTCACCATTTCGGGGGTGAAAGACCCTCCCTATTTGGTTTGTTGCAGTTTCGGTGGGATTCAACCCTCACCCTACTCTGCTTGTTCTGCTTGTATCGGATTTGGAAAATCTGAAGTTCCATCAATAAATTCAATAAGATCTTTCTGGCAATCATATTGGTTGGTGTATTACTCTGTGTTTGCAAATTCATATCTAATTATCTGCGAAGGAGAAGTGGACTTCAATCGGGCATTTGGAAGGCATCATCCCTCACCGTTGTACCGCACGACCATCCACCCGTTGAACCGCATGGTCCATCCACCCGTTGTAACGCACAGCCATCCACCCATTGTACCGCACGCCCCATCCATCTATTGTACCGTACGACCCATCCACCCATTGTACCGCACATCCATCCACCCATTGTACCACACGGCCCATCCACCCATTGTACCGGACGACTATCCACCCGTTGTACCGCACGGCCAATCCACCCATTGTACCGCATGGTCCATCCACTTGTACCGCACGACCTATCCACCCATTGTACCGCCGAGACATAATTTACCATCGGGATAGAATTTACCGCCGGGACATAATTCACCGCCGGGACATAACTTACCTCCAGACAGAATTCACCGCGAGACCGAATTCACCTTCGGACCGAAATCTCCTTTGGGACATTACAGTGGTATCAGAGCTGGTGATTCTGCCAGCTTGTGGGTATTGAATGAGAGTTTATTCAAGGAAAAGGAGTAGATCTACCTTAGTCGGTAGAATGGGCGATCCCCAAGACCCTACGGCCGAAGTCATGACTCTTCTGAGAGAACTCACTAAGAACCAGGTACAGATAAATGACACTCAATGCCTCATAGAAGAGACTCTGCGAAAATTAGCCGAAAGCAAGATATCTGTGGAACAAAGCGACAATTTTGTCTCGGGACGGGCAAATCACCAACCCGTACGCTCTCAACCGTCAATGCCAACTTTTCCTCCACGGACGGAAGAACGGCAAGGAGAGCAACCAACCTTCCAGGAAATACAAGATCAGTTTCGGGAAGATTGGAGGAATGCAAATATGGAAGGAGATATATCCTACATAGATTATGCTGAGCTGAGAATGAGGTACTCTGGTGGAAACAAGCATGGCTATTATAATGACGATCTGAGACGGAAGATGGGCAAAGTTAATCTATCCTCCTTTGATAGGTCTGGAACTATCACAGCTCGAGCATGGGTGCAAAAAGCAGACACATATTTCCAGCTCAACCCTATGCCAAAAGATGAGGCCATCAAATTTGCAGCACTACATCTCGAAGGGATAGCCCACAAATGGTGGCATCATGACATGGTTACTCTCGGCCACGACCAAATAAATTCCTACGCTGAATTCACCGAGAGGTTGATAGACCATTTCGATGGAATAGATCCAAAACTGAATTTCAAAGAATTGGCTCAGTTAAAACAGTCTGGCACAGTGGATGATTACATAACAGAATTTCAGAGATTGTCTGTCTTGGTGACTGATATTTCAGAAAGACGATTGGTGGTACTGTTCATGGATGGACTAGCGAAACCCTTGAAAGGGTGGGTGAAACGATTCAACCCCATCACACTCACGAAAGCAATTAAGAAGGCACGCGACATGGCGACATCTTCGTCGTCATCCACCAAATATCACTTGCAGTCCAAACCACCTCTCGCTCCACGGGAAAGAGACAACAGACCTCCACCCAGGAGGCCTCCGTTGGATGAGGAAACTAGGCAGGAACTCAGAAGGAAGAAACTTTTTTTCAACTGTAAGGAGCCATGGGTGTCGGGACATCGATGGCTTGGCAAAGGAAAAATCCATTACATTGAGGTTTCATCTGACGGAGAGGAAGAACAAACACCTGAGTCCGAAGCAGGCGAACAACAAATTTCGGGGGAGGTAAACATCAATTGCGCAGAAAGACTTGCCACACTCTTCAAAAGAGGAGGCACCATTGCTACTGTGGCGGCAACTCTGAGATGTACTGTGTTCCGGGTCCGGGGCACCCTCCAAGGACAACGGGTCGTGGTCATGCTTGACAGCGGAGCCACACTCAACTTCATTAACTTCTCACTAGTGAGCCAGCGGAGCCTGTGTATGGAGGCACACCAGGGATTTGATGTCAAAGTAGCGGGAGGAAATTTGTTAAAATGCACTCATTTGGTTCCGCAACTGAGCATCACCATGGGCAACCACACGGTGACGGATGATTTCTTTGTGGTGGATTTGGATGACATGGAAGTCATTCTCGGCATTCAGTGGATGGAAACATTGGATGAATACACACAGAGTTTCAAGCGGATGGAGTTCTCCTTAGAGGTAAATAGGAAAAAGGTTGTGCTGAGAGGGATGTTGAATGGAGGGCCGAAGGAAATTTCAGCCCAACGAATGGAAGCTATCTTTAGACATGACAATGTGGTTTGGGCTGCACACTGTTTTGCCTCGACAGAACCCATACAGAGACAAAGAACGGACCATCAGGAGGAAGAACTTGAAAGGGTTTTGGATAGATACCACCAGGTCTTCGCCGACATACCGCTAGGCATACCACCACACCGAGGATTCGAACACACCATTGAGATGGAAGTTGGTGCCAAACCGGTAATCACTATGCCATACCGCCACCCTAGGAGGCTAAAAGATGAAATTCAAAAAACAATTCAGGAACTCCTTGACAAAGGTTGGATTAGACCCAGCGCCAATCCCTTCGCATCATCGGTAGTGCTTGTTAAAAAGAAGGATGGAACAATGCGAATGTGTGTAGACTATTGTGCACTGAACAAAAAAACCATCAAGAACAGGTATCCGATTCCCAGGATCGATGAATTGTTGGATGAGTTACACGGTGCCGCTTATTTCTCCAAAATAGACCTCCGTTCGGGTATCACCATATCCGCATGAGGAAGCAGAATGTGGAGAAGACAACATTCCGTTGCCATTATGGGCATTACGAATTTCTGGTCATGCTGTTCGGATTGACCAACACTCCTGCTACATTCCAATCATGCATGAACCACATTTTTCACAAACAGCTGCGTAAATTCCTACTGCTATTCTTCGATGATATATTGATCTAGAGCAAGACATGGGAGCACTTAAGGCATTTGGAAGAAGTACTCGAGATTATGAAGTCACAACTATTGTTCGCCAAACAATCCAAATGTGAATTCGGGATGACAGAGATATTATATTTGGGGCACATTGTCAGTAGCCGAGGAGTTCAAGTGCATCAAGAAAAGATTCAGGCTATCTTGGATTGGCCACCTCCGAAGACTCTTTCAGAATTATGTGAATTCTTTGGGTTGTGTAGTTACTATAGACGGTTCGTGAAGGGGTTCTCTCAGTTCAGCGCACCTCTCACCGACCTGACGAAGAAGGGATCTTTTTAGTGGAATGAACGTGCACATCAGACCTTTGAGAAACTCAAGGAGACTATGAGTTCTTGTCCAGTCCTTGCACTGCCAGACTTTAGTTGACCTTTCATCCTAGAGTGTGATGCCTCCGGAGAAGGCATCGGGGCCGTCTTAATGCAAGACCACCACCCCATTGCTTTCGAAAGTCGGAAGCTCTCAGGAGCCGAGAGGTTGTATTCTATATACGACAAAGAAATGTTAGCCATCATGCATGCCTTGACCAAGTTTCGGCAGTACCTCGTCAGAGCCAAGTTCATTGTCCGTACAGATCACAATAGTCTCAAGCATTTTCTGGAACAAAGAGAATTGAATGAGCGACAACAGAAATGGGTAAGCAAAGTCCAGGCTTTTGACTTTGACATTGAATATGTGAAATGAAAAAATAATGTAGTGGCTGACGCCTTGTTAAGAAAACCGGCCATTTGTTCCTTATCTCAAATATTAGCGGATTGGAAAGAACATTTGTTGGTCGAATACTCCAAGGACACGTTCGCATGCCAACTCTTAGACAAAGAAATACAGGACGACAGGTATAAGGTGGTAGATGATATTATTTTCTACAAGGACATAATTTACCTGGTGCCTGAATCCAAGTTGAAGAAAAAGGTTTTGAAAGAAATGCACGATTCACCTCGAGCTGGGCATCAAGGTTACTTGAAGACCTACTGACAGATTAGGGAAAGATTTTCTTGGAAGGGCCTAAAAGGTGATATATTACGGTACGTCCGGGAATGTTCCATCTGCCAACAAAATAAATCCGAACACACTCTACCAGCGAGTTTGCTGCAGCCATTACCGATTCCAGAGAAGAAGTGGGATAGTATATCAATGGATTTCATCTCCGGGCTCCCTAAGGCACAAGGGAAGGACTGCATCTTTGTGATAGTCGATAGACTAACCAAGTATGCACATTTCTTTGCTATACCCATAGAGTTTTCCGCTTCATAAGTAGCAAACTTATTCTTTCGAGAGGTGTTTTGTCTGCATGGACTCCCTCGAAACATAGTGAGCGATAAAGACAGCCGCTTCCTCAATAATTTCTGGAAAGAATTGTTTCAGCTAGCAGGGACAGAGTTGACACCAAGCACCAGTTACCACCCGCAGACCGACGGACAAACGGAGATTGTAAACAAATGGCTAGAAGGTTACCTCAGAAATTATGTTTTAGCACAACAGAGGGCCTGGGTAAAATGGCTACACCTAGGAGAATACTGCTACAATACAACTTTCCACATGTCCATTGGAATGGAACCTTTCAAAGCTTTGTATGGGTATGATCCTCCTTCATTTGTGGATTTGGCTCTCGGTGACAGTCACATGCTGAAAGCCAAAGACTAGCTGCAGGAAGGAATAGATATTCTAAGATCCCTAAAGGAAAATCTCCGGCACGCTCAGAATCAACAGAAAATGTATGCTGACAGGCACCGAATCGAGAGGAGTTTTGAAGTGGGGGATCTGGTATACCTCTGACTTCAACCTTACAGACAATCGTCTCTGAAGGCTTCGGGAAAGGGGAAGTTGAGACCACGTTTCTACGGACCCTACCGTGTGACAAGGAGAGTGGGCAAAGTTGCATACGAATTGGACCTGCCTGAGGGAAGCCGAATCCACAACGTCTTCCATGTTTCTTGTCTGAAGAAAGCTGTGGGCCAGCAATTGATAGTTTCCATAGACCTGCCACCCCTCGACGACGGAGGAAAGTTAGTATTGGAACCTGTGGAAATCATCGACAACCGGGAGAGAAGATTGAGGACACACACTATCAAGGAATTTCTTGTGCATTGGAAGGACCTTCCCCTTGAAGATGCCACCTGGGAAGGAGAAGAGATTCTGGAACACCCCAGCCTGAAAGTGCTTGAGGACAAGCAATCTTTGGGACGGGAGGACTGTAATATCCCCGTCATTAAATGACTATTAAAACTATTGTATTAGGGGTGGCGATTGATTTAGTTTATCTTGGGCCCATTCTTTCTTTTTGTTGGCTTAGTTTAGTTGTTGCCGTCAGCTCTTTTGTGCACTCTTGGGAGTTTTCCCCGACGGGTATTTATGCTCGGCGTGTAGGTTAGATTTGATATGTTGAAATTTATATTTGATTTGTATTTGCGAATTCCTGTTGGGATTTTGCTGTTCGCCATTTCGGGGGTGAAAGACCCTCCCTATTTGGTTTGTTGCAGTTTCGGTGGGATTCAACCCTCACCCTACTCTGCTTGTTCTGCTTGTATCGGATCTGGCAAATTCGAAGTTCCGTCAATAAATTCAATAAGATCTTTTTGGCAATCATATTAGTTGGTGTATTACTTTGTGTTTGCAAATTCATATCTAATTATCTGCGAAGGAGAAGTGGACTTCAATTGGGCGTTTGGAAGGCATCATCCCTCACCCGTTGTACCGCATGGCCATCCACCCGTTGTACCGCATGACTCATCCACCTGTTGTACCACACAGCCATCCACCCATTGTACCACAGCCAACCATCCATTGTACCGCACGACCCATCCACCCGTTGTACCGCACGACTATCCACCCATTGTACTGCATGGTCCATCCACCCGTTGTACCCCACGACCTATCCACCCGTTGTACCGCCGGGACATAATTTACCACCGGGACAAAATTTACCGCCGGGACATAACTTACCTTTGGACGGAATTCACCGCGGCACCAAATTTACCTTCGGACCGAAATCTCCTTTGGGACATTACATCTACATTTGAGTGGGACAACTCCCTCATATGATGGGTGTTTTTAGTATATCTCTGTACTTTTAACCTGTAAGTACAAAAAGGACAAAGAACAAAATTAAATATAGATGAACAAAAGAAACCCTAGTAGCAGACATATAAGTATGAACTGAGATTCCACAACTGAAGACAGATCACGAGAGGGTTTTATGATAAAATATGTTTTAGGTGTGCAATGATGGTTAAAGAGGGATAAATAACCTCAACATATGACGACATAGGTTATACGAGCACATCTAAATCAAGGTACCAAAAATGAGTTTATTTTGTTACATCAACTACATAGGTTATCATTGCATTGCACATATGCATAAAAATGTTACCAACTTACCATACGAGAAGTCAGCAATGATAACACAAGAATACATTTAGAACATACAAACTAAACTGTATTCTTCATTATCTTTTGAAATTATGCAATTCCAAAATCCTTTTTGTACATAGTGTGAACATAAAAGTTCTTCGAAATATCTTGGAATTTTTTTTCTAGAATTTGCCCCTTATAAGAGTCCTTTTACAAATGAAACAACCTTGTATGTATAGGCCTCATAGAATAACTACTCCATAACTACTTTGTGAATACCTTTTTGAAATAAAATAATTTAAAATAAGCCTTACTCTGGTTAGGGTTTATACTAACTGTTTAGGAAAGAAAGTTCATTTTATAACCCCTAATTATAGTCACATAAGTCACTTTTAAAAAAAGGTATTTGAAAACTTGTTAAAGGATTGAGCAAGTCACCATCTTTGTCTAGAATGCGCACTTTGTCTCCTTATAACCGACCAGTCACCTATTCGCTCACTAGAGCCGTCGGTTGATTCTAATTTTAGGGGTCATCATGGACTACAAAAAGTGTACTGTTTAGAAGTCATTAAGAAATACTTGGTCAATTGGAAGAACGTGTCAGTAGAGGATGCAACATGGGAGAATGAGCAGATTTTGTAGGCACCCAAAGTTGAGATTGCTCGAGGACAAACAACTTTGGGAAGGGCAAACTACAATGTCCCCTTCCTAATTAGTTCAGTATGGTGGACCCTTAGCATATTCAATGGGTTCCTAGTCTAATGAGTTTGGGTTAGGGTACTCGCGATGATAGTTTATCCAGCAAATTGGCAGTGTCAGGTATTTATTTGAGCTCTAGTGGTTAAGATATGCATTTAAAACTCTTTTTCTGGAGTGGTTTTAGACGATTTTCCCCATACTATTTTTAGCAAGTCAGCTTCGGTTATCGATTAGGCTAGTTGTCAGTATTGCTATTTTTAAAATAGTTGGTGGATGCAGTTGTTGGTGATACCTCGATATTTGATATACTCTAGTGGTTTTAAATTAAAATAATGATAAGTTGTTATTAATTTATGAAGTTAAATTAAAGATTTAACTTTATTGTTATTTTGATATATTTTATGGAGGACTATACGGGCACCCAATATTCAAGTAAGTGATAAAATTCAATGGATGTGGCCTTTTGAGATGGGACGTGACTTTGGAGATGGGAGGAATATTTGAATTTTAGTTGAAGAGAAAAAGCAGAAGGGCATGGTTGTTTTTTTTTTTTAAGGGCGTGGCTTTTGGGGAGACTATAAAAGCAAGTTTTTAAAGTTTATTTGCAATGCTAGATTTGATATTTTGATATTCCAGAATCTACTTTGTTAGCTG
The DNA here is from genome assembly GCA_027943335.1 of Chamaecyparis obtusa. Taxonomy (NCBI): domain Eukaryota; kingdom Viridiplantae; phylum Streptophyta; class Pinopsida; order Cupressales; family Cupressaceae; genus Chamaecyparis; species Chamaecyparis obtusa. Next base: position 371,493 of record BSBK01007276.1, read on the forward strand.
AACTTGTTCAATCAGAAGCTTTGTGAGGATGAGATTCCTTGCAGAGAACATCTTCCACATAGCTGAGAGACCCAATCTAGAGGGCTCTGGTGGTTTCAACTAGGAATCACACTGGAACTTTAATGGTGGTTCGATTTATTCTTTTTCTTCAGTCTCAGAGTTGCAAATTATCAGAGATTGTTTGCAGAGACAGATTGAGGCGAAATATTGAGTTTATTGCAGATTTATGGGGCTATTAGAGGAGCTCGTACCTTGTACTTGTTGGTCCTACCAGTTCCAATAGGCCATACATGTTGTTGGTGGCTGTGTGAGGGTTTGAGGAGGATCAATTTGGAGTTTGAAGGTTGTTTCTACATTTTGTGGTATCTTCCTTGCTTTCACTTTCTATCATCTAGTCGTCCTTTTTGGAGCTGCTTCTGGTGGCAACTAGAGTTTCTGGCCATGTTATTGCTGGATATGGCTGTCACAGCTTCATATTTTTCGTAACCAGCAAATGGGTATTTTTAACATTTGATTGTAATGAGATTTAATCATCTAGGTATCTCTAGTTTTACTTCTGTATTGAGTTTTCAAACTATATCTAGTTCCAAGCATGTTTATTTGCTATTATAAATCTGTATGTCTTACAAAACATTTCTGCACTTCTATCTTCTTCTATCTCCTTACATATATTGGCTTTTAGAAACTCTTATCTCCTTTTTAGAGCTTCTGATGATTTTTGGAAGTGCATTGTTCATTTCCCCATTAATTTGACCTAGTGCAACTCTCTTCTTTCTAGTCTCCGTGTGGTGGTAGTTTGAAATTTCGTCTTTCTGCTGGTGAGAAATTGGCTCTATAACATGGAAGCTTTTACTTCTCTCATGGGTTTTACCGTTGGGTGCACTTTCTTGGGCATTTCTGTGTTAAGCAGTCTTTGCTCTTCTGCACGACCTGCTCCTTCGGCAATTACTCATGTAGCCCTTGTTGATCCACCATCACCTGCATATCTGACTTTGTTTTCTTAATTCATAGAATGACCCAATGCTGGTCCCAGGGTAATCTTTGTGGATATCAAGGACAATGAAGTATCCTAACACTCTTAGTGTTTGGTAGTGGTTAACTTTTGGTGTTATGCCTTTACGCATCTTGTAATTATAGCTTCTAGCATGAAAGAAAAAGTATAATTTATCAAGTACTAGGTTAAGAAGACAGAACTAGCTTGTGAAAACTAACTTACAATGAGCACCAAAGAAATGGAACTGTAACAAGAGGGATAACCAAAGATTTTAAATAATGCATCACGATAACCATTCAAAATCAGAGAACATCCCTCTTAACCATAGTAGCAAGAAACGTCCAGATTGAAAACTATAATCATCTTTTCTCCGTTTTTTGGGTATGCATATGGGAACCACATATTTAAAGAGTGGGTCAACATTGCCCTACTCTATCTCTAACGTTTAGTCAGATATGACTCAAGTTATTTATCAATTACATTCGTTGGTTTAATAGCTTGGAAAAAAAATTAGATGCCATTTTTTCTCATTTGCCGATTTTTATTGCTTCAGTTTATTTCACATTTTTTGGAGTTCATACATTTTTTAAGATAAAGATGGCTACTAATTACTCTGCTTGTAACCAATATAAAAGAAATATTAAGTTTAAAATATATTGAAATATAATGACTTCTCGGTGCAGAAGCATAGAACAGCTAAATAAAAAATATCAAATGTGATATATGGTCTCAGCACTTATTTGACCAATATTTTTTGGGTTTTTACCTTGCTAGAGACTCTAAGGTAGAAAGGCTGTTTCTTGCACCACAATAATATGATAGATGTGGAGCAATATGCTACACGAGTAGCAGGATCCTATTGTCATATAATGTCGAGTACATTGCTGGTTTGCCATGGGATGTTTGGACATCAGTTTCATATATGACTAACATTTCAACTCTAGCTGGTGCCATCTGGGCTTGTACTTTTTAAATGTACTTTGATAGGTCATTTGTCATGGAGAAACCTGGAAAACATAAGTGCTGGGTTAAAGGTTTAGTGCTCTAAAAAATTTAGTTATGCTTTCTGATTTTCCCATAAATGCTTTCTTGAATCAAGGCCCTTTGATAGGGTAGCCTAGTAATTAATTTTCATGGTACATATTGTAAGTGCTTTTCTTTGACAATGCTTGATCTGATTTCAGGACCAAGGATTTAATATTCGAGTATTGGCAATCTCTAAGCGTCTCTGGACATCCTCCCAAGTAGAGCTTACAAAATTAAAGATGCGTGCTCCAAATTTAAGTGTAAGAGTAGGTTCATGCAAGATTCTATGGGATGGATTTTATCATTCGCGTACCTTAACTATATGTTAGATGACGCAAAATCAAAAGATGGAATTCAAAATTATTATACATAATGAGACAACAGGTGCAAAAAATTATGTAGAAATGCACTTCTTAGAGAAGACTTTCGCGTGCACAACCATCTGCTTACAGATGGTGCATATCTTCTTTTCTTTAAGATTAATCTTCTAGATATTTCATTAATTGCATTTGTTAATATTTATTTCAGTTTATGGTTTTCTTTGACGGTTGGTTAGACCTGTCAAGCAGTGTATAAAAGGATGTATGTGTTCTCTTTCCTTTAATTTTTTTTTAATAAGTGCAGCCGTAAATTAAAAACGAAAACTCTATTATAAAGGTGAAGTAAGGTTATTTTATCAGGTTACTTCTAAATACAACACCATTTTGGTGAATGACATTTTTTTAACTGCAGCCCGCAGAGGGAATGTGTTTTTTTGAATGTTCAAATTTGTAATTCTTTAGGTTTTGACATGACTGAATTTGTGAGAACTCAAAATTTTCCAGTGCAAAGTCCAAGATTTATCTCACATGTTATAAAGCTCTTTGTATTCATTGCCCACAACGCATCCTTTTCTTTGATTATATGAGAAATATAATGCTTATGAATCTCACATTATAATTTAATTATATAGAAATATTTTATCCACATGTATTAGTAGAAATTAAGAGAGAGTAAGTATAGATTAGAATGTACAATATGCCATACATACACTCAACAATGAGATACAACCACTTACCAAAGAAAATGTCTTTCATCTACATACTCTCTAGAGGTACGAGGGGCACTTGCGATGGATATTACTCTCTCATGTAGGGAAATATAGGTTAGCCAGGGGGAAGATTCAATGAAATATAAAATTAACTAATACAATAAGTGACTAGTATACACTATTCTTAATTGTGAATGCTTGAATTTAATTAGTAGTGCACAAGTATTATGAATGCCAATGGAAAGTGGAAGGCTTGAAGAATACTCCATTGCAACTTGGTTTATTGGGTCTTAGATGTCTTCATATCTTATTTTGTGATCATTCTTTCTCAATCTTGTTTTGACCTATCAAATAATATCTTAGTGTTTAGAGAGATTGTAGTTATTATGGCATCTATTTCTAGATTGTGCTTATTGTTTCGAAACATGTGAAAGGCCTCATATAGTTTCTATTTGTAATGCTGAAATTAACATCCCCATCCTATATCCCATTTAGTTTTGTGCCTATTTTGAGGAAATGTCTTAATACATGTAGATATGACACGTCAGAATCTTGTGCAAAGTCAGTCCTATTCAACAAATGTTTTGTTGTATATGATCCTATATTCATCACCTTGTTTTACTCTAATATGCACATATATATACATAGCTTATACATTTGGATTTTATTCTTTTTTGTACATTGCTTCCTAAATAGTGTTTCGTTTGTAATGATCCTCTTTGTGTACTAATCCTAGGCTGGATTTGTGGCTATGATGTTATCCTCCTAAGTGCAAATTCAACCTACCCTAAATCAAATTAAAAAATTCTAATTATGGCTAACATATTCCTCTTCAACTTTGTTCCCTAGGGTTGTTACAAAACACCTTTTGGCAATTTGAAGTCATGCTAGTATTTGAAGGCATTTAATCAAATTCTTTTTATCCATCTCACATTCAAATACTTCTTAGTTTAGAGCATTCTAAAAGAGGATTTTGGTGCTTAGAAGAATTAAAACACTTGCATTCAAGAGTTTGCTTCTTGTTTGTAACTATGTTTGCTAACAAACAGTTGCTTGAAGCAAAGTTTCCTTGTGACAAGTGCACAACCACCTAGAAAATGTTTTGATTAATACCACCAATCTATATATTTCAAAGAGATATCAAACAATCATCTATCATAATGTGCAAACAATAGAAGCCAAAACATTTATGCAAGAGGTCAAGTTGGTCCATGGGGTCTAATTGACACTCACAGATATAGGATAGATCAATGAAGTTATAGTGGAGAATAGAAGAATATTTTAATTTTCAAGCATAGATTTGATGGTTAGAGATTTTCAAGATCTTGAGGGGCATACATTTTGTATCATTATCAAAATTTCAATCATTCATCAGTCATTTGTAATAGCTCTTGCACTTGTTTGTTCAACTCTCCACTCTCCGTTGGAGTCATTCTATGGGTTGCCTTTTCGATAAACTGACTCTAGGAATCAAGTCCATTTGATGACTAATCTTTCCCATTGGTGGTAAGCCATTAGCTACATTGTTAGAGAAAATATCTTGAAACTCATTCAACAAATTGCAAATTCCATAGGTATATCTTCTACTTTGTTAGCTTTAGGAATTAAAGAAAAATACTTGATCTCATGCGTCATGCCATTGTGTGCATGAAGGAAACTAAATCGTGGATTAAAGATCCAATTATTCTAACATCGCCACAATGGAGTTTAACAAGCAAATAAATTGTGAATTAAAACAAAATACATGACTTTTGCTAAAACCTACTCCATTGCCTTCCTATTCACACAATCTTGCATTTTTTAAAATATAAATTTGTTCTCAGAGAACATAGCACAAGAGATTGCAAAAATAAAAGAAATCAAAAGATGAATGCAAACATCAATTTACAATTATATTGAAATGAATACAATGATTATGCGAAATGATTAAAGATTAAAATGCCGAAGGGATATGCTAGAACCAACAAAAATCCTAGGGGCTTTGGATGTGAGGGGGCTTAATTATTTATAGTTGTCCTTAATTGGAAGAAGGCATTACGGGAAGGATGTGGGATAATAGGAGGTAGTTGGAGGTGGTTGAGAACTTTTGTATTCCTCCATAAGTGGGTTTAATTGGTAGGGATGAAAGAGTTGTAAATAAAAGGTGTTTATGATATGCTAAAGATTAGAGATAGGATAGGTTTAGATTCATTAAATAAATCAATTAATAGATAAATTAATTAATGAATTGTATGAATAGTTTAATGATCAAATGAATAAATACATCAAAATTTCCATTTAATCGATAAACGAAATATTAGTCATAATAAGGATACTTTTGTCTACATTTTGCTCCTTTTTGAGACAATGTAGCTTGTTGCATTGTTTCAAAGAAAAAATGATTGGTTGATATATGCCCCAAAGATGTCCTGGTAAGGATAAATGATAGATATGATATGTCGTCTCAAGAGATTGATCAAATAAATTGTGATAAGATTGATCTCTCAATAAAGCACGTGAAAATATTTGATGGTTAATATTGTGCAAATGATTCAGTTGAGATGTACATTTGATGAAAATGCACAACTAATAAGCATGAATGACCAATTGACGGAAATGATTAATAGAGCTAGATTAATTGAGCTGATTAAGCTTACTTGGATTAATGCGAGCACAGGAAATGATGATACAATGATAATTGAATTATTGACTAGGGATCCATGGAATTGTGAGAAAGGTTGATTAATTTGATATTGAATTGGGAGGCATACATCAACTGCATAAAGTAGGTGATTGGGCTCTTGACAACGAGGAAGATGAAGAAAAGAAGGAAGATGGGAAGATGATGGAAGGAAGAAACAAAGAAGGAAAATGAGATGAAGGGATAAATGATATGAAGAGAAATGTGATCACAAGAAGAAAGTGAAATGAAGGTGATGAGATTTTGTCTACTTTTAAGTGCTTATATCATCATTGAGCTTATTATGGCAATGAAATGAACTCATCGAGACATGGAAAGATCCAAATGATTTAACATACCCATTGTGCGGAGGAAAACCCATCAGACAATTAAGGAATGCCCTAGTTCAGATGAGACCTATATGTCCTCGATGATCTTAGACAATCATGTCCTAAGATGAGTAACAATATTAGTAAGGAACAATCCATATGTAGAAAACAGCTAAATATGCCCCATCCTTGCCTTTCTAGTCAAAGAAATCTTGGAGATAAATTCTTGAGTCAAAGACATCCTGAAAAAGCTATAAAAGACATCACCAAAGATAAAATAAGAAACAATCAGACCATCCAAAGCAAACAAACAAACATCATGTTTCATCCCAAAATGATATTATCGGTTTGATATGTTGATATGGTGTTGTTATGTTTGCCTAGTCTTAGTCTCGTGTTGTCATGATTTTGTTGAAGTCCAAAGCTACATGCTTGTCTAAAGTGTATCCCATCCACAAACTGAATGTTTTTTTATTGCGCTACAAGGTGATGTGATACAATTGATGAAGCAAACGAAACTTTATAACGATTTGTGAGCCAAAAGAAAGACAAAAAGTTATAGTTCCTTAGATTGTGAGATGCCAAATATCCAACCCACTAGGAAAGTCAAGGAGATTGCCCCAGTGATGCAATGATAATGTGCATAATCAAACAAGCAAGTTGAAAGAATCCATAAAGCATGCTGGGGATGGAAAGGTTATTATGAAATGAAAGGAAAATGTAAGCGGGATGAAAAATCAAGCAGAGTCTTGAAGGAAGGAGTGAAGTCATTACACATGGCGTTGATTGCCCAGTTAGTACTATGGTACTTATCCAAGGCACCAACAAAGTGGTTTTCACCAAAGGGCAATTTTTTTATATTTTTATATTTTTTTCATTTTTTGTTTTCTTTTCAGGACTTTTTATGATTTTTACGATTTTTTTTCAAGACTTTTTTAAAGAAATTCTTTGAAATGATCTATACAATTTGTAAAGGTGAATATTATTGATGGGGTTTGCAGACAGTTCACCGTCATGATTAGTCAACTAGTATCCACTTGATCCATAGCAACAATAATGAGAAATGGACGAATCCATTTGGGTTTAAACTTCCCCTTTTTTTTCTCTAACTTGTTGATTCTTTGGGCTTTCTTTAAGAACAAGATCGCCAATTTCAAATATTCTTGATTTGTATCTATGATTGTAACTTTTGCACATTCACTATTGATATGTATTTAGGTGATTAAAGGAAGTTTGTGTTCATCAAGGAAGCAAGAGATCTTGTAGTCTTCATCATTGATTAGATTTCGTAAAGAGACCCATAAAGATGGTAACTTGACTTCGATCGGCAGGATAGCTTCAAAACCATATACTAGAGCATATGTAGTGGGAGTGCAGATACTCGTGCAATAAGCCCACAAGGTGGGGTTCAATTGGCTATACTAGTCACAACCAGCTTCATTAATCATTATTTTTAGAATTTTCAAGATAGTTTTATTAAAGGCCTCAACTTGGTCGTTAACTTGAGAATAGTATATTGAAGAGAGATGGTGTTGGATATGGAATTTCTCACAAAGCTCATGAACATTGGTTGATGAATCAACTTTAATTTATTTTTTAAAATATTCAATTGTAGTGATAATCAATTTATGGCCATTGGAAGAAGGTGAATGAATTTTACCTACGAGGTTGAGTCCCCATTGAAAAAGGACCCAGGAGTAGTAAGTGGTTGTAGTTCCTAAGCAAGTGCATGTATTAGGTCTCCGTGTATCTCATTGCTTGCATTTCTTAACAAACTTTTAGGCATCTTTTTCTATAGTAGGCCAGTAATAGCCAGTATGTAGACATTTCTTAGCTAAGGTAGGCCCACTAGAATGTGACCCACATATACCCTTGTGCACTTCTTGTAAGGTAGTGTTGACCTTGTCACACTAAAGTTATCTAAGTAAGGTACCATCATAACATTGACAATCTAAGGTATCAACTAAAATGACATAGTGGGAAGCTCAATTTAAAAAGGTTTTACGAGATTTATTGGAAATGCCAGGTGGTAAGATATTGTCTCATTTTAGTGAAGATGTCAGCTATTTTCTCCTTTGTACTGGTGTTCTCAAGCTTTACCACTTTATCTATCACTTTATCTCTCAAAAAATGATACTTGACTGGAATATGCTTACTGTTTGAATGCATCACTGGTTTTTTTGACATGTTTACTACACTTGTGCTATGCATGATAACAATTTCTCTAGAATTCACACCAATATCCTTCAACATTTTCTTCATCCAAATGACTTGAGTACAATTGATTTCTAATACAACATATTCTGATTATGTTGTTGACTGTGATACACAGTCCTACTTCTTTCTAAGCCAAGAAATCAACCTCTTCCCAAGGAAAAAGGCTCCTCCACTGGTGCTTTTCATGTCATCTACACATCTTGCCCAATCTGCATTAGTGTAAACATTGAATGTGAAGTTGTTTGGCTTGTCATACCACAATCCTAAGTCAATTGTGCCCTTGAGGTATTTGAATATCCTTTTTGCTATTGCAAAATGTGTCTCCTTTGGATTTGTTTGGAATCTAGCAACAATTCCAACTGCATTAGCAATATCAGGCTTAATATGTGTTAGATACTGAAGTCCTCCAATCATTGATCTGCACTGAGTCTGAGGTACATTCTTTGCCTCATCTAAAATGGATAAGTTACTCCCTATCACCATAGGAGTTCCAACTGGTTTACTCTCATCCATGCCAAATTTTTTTAACAACTCTTTTAGATACTTTTTTTGTGATATAAAAATCCCATCTTTGCTTTGATTTATTTGTAATCCTAGGAAGAATTTCATTACCACTATCATTGACATCTCAAACTCACCTTTCATTTCTTCTGCAAACTTATTACTCATAGGATCATTACCCCAATTATAATGTCATCAATAAACACTTTCAAAGTACCTTCATTATTGCATCTTAGATACAAATTGCTATCTGCACTACCCTTCTTGAAACCAACATGTAGTAAATACCTATCTAACCTTACATACCAATTCCTTGGAGCTTGCTTCGATCCATACAATGCTTTCTTCAATCTGCAAACCATATCTCTATCATTTGTCAAAGGAAAATCATTTGGCTGCTTAATGTAAACTTATTCTTCCAAATCACCATTTAGAAATGCAGACTTGGCATCCATCTGATACACCTTAAAGTCTTTGTATGTAGCATAGGCCAAGATTAACCTAATTGCCTCTATCCTCGCAACTGGTGCAAAGGTCTCCTCAAAATCAATTCCTTTTTGCTATGAATATCCCTTACACACTATTCTAGCTTTATTCCTAATCACAACAACATCTTCATTCATTTTGTTCCTGAAAACCCACTTTGTGCCAATGAAATTCTTGTCTTTAGGTCTTGGGACCAGTTCCCAAGTGTTCTTCTTCTCAATTTGATCCAATTCTTCTCTCATTACATTAATCCAATACTCATCATTGCAAGCCTCATCAGGTGTCCTTGTCTCAACCTATGAAATCAAATAAACTGCATCTCTAACCCGCGACCTTGTCCTAGTACCTATACTTTTGTCTCCAATGATATGATCCTATGTATGATTCTTCGCAACATAATTTGTTGTCTTGAACACTTCTGGCTCACACAGGTTTATATCTGTGTCACTTCCAAGTAACAAACCCTCTTACTGTTGTTCCTTCACTTCTTCCCAGCCTTTCCCTATTTGAAGCTAATTTTGATTTCTCTGAAATATCTCCTTTTCAAACCTTTCCCAATCTGGATCATAAGAATTGAATTCACATGTTCTTTCCTATACCAGAAACCTTTCATCAACTCTGACATTCACACTCTCAATCATTTTCTTAGTTCTCAAATTGTAACATCTATATGCCTTTCCTTTAGTGGAATACCCAAGGACAACTCCTTCATCACTTCTAGCATCAAATTTCTCTATGCCATCATCTCTTTTGATAAAACACTTGCTACAGAAAATTTTGAAATAGATTATAGTAGTAGTTTCACCATACCATGATTCATAGGGTGTCTTGCTAGTTCCTTCTCTGATCTATACTCTATTCATTATGTATACTGCAGTGTTCACTACTTCCTGCTAATGTATGTGTGTTACTTTCCCTTCAATCAACATTATCCTTGCAACATCGAGGACTAATATGTTCCTTCTTTCAACAACACCATTTTGTTGTGGTGTTCTAGGTGCAGATGTTTGTCTCAGAATTCCATGTTCATCATAGAAAGTATTGAATTCACCTGATGTGAACTCACCACCTCTATTTGTTCTCAAGCACTTTATCTTCAATTCAGTCTCATTCTCTACTTTTTCCTTAAAGTATATGAATTTCTCAAAGGCTTCTAATTTTTCTCGAAGAAAACCAACCCAGATCATTTTAGAGTAATCATCAATGAAAAGTATAAAGTGCTTGTCTCCAAAGTAAGACTTGGTCTGAGTTGGTCCACAAAGATCTATATGAACAAGATCCAACTTGTTCCTTGCCGAAAATACTCTACTCTGAAAGCCGCTCCTTGTTTTCTTTCCCATCACACATTCTCTATAGGTAGTGTTAGTAGGCCTCACAATTCTAGGTAGGTCTCTGATGGCATTAGTATTACTTGTTGTCACAATGTTATCAAAGTTGATATGACAAAACCTCCTATTCCATAACCAACTATCATCAACCTTTGAAATAAAAAAAAACTTCACTTGAGTTCAGATGTGTTGTGGTTCCACAACCACGCTCCCCTTTGTAGCCTCTGGCTTTAGGCCCCCCCTCTTTGTAGCTTGTCCTACGCTATCTGTCTGCTTGTCGGTTTGGTTTTTTTTTAATTTTAGGTTCAGTAGTCTGTGTCTTTTTGTAGTTTCGCACTTTCGAATGCTTGAAAGTGCAAAAGGTCTGCAGATCCGATTAATCTTGAACACACACCTCTGGGGTTTTTCGGACGTTCAGAGGTTTGAACATTGAAGAGACCGATTCTTTGAAAAGAATCCCCTTTTCGGCATTTCAAACTTTTGGAGGTCCTAGACTCCAAAGGTCCGAAAGGGCGATCGGTGGAGGTGGCTGAAATCACCCCTAGTGATGACCTATATAATGGAGAAAGTCATCTTTTCGACTCACTTGTTCTCTACGTGTAGTCATCAGTTTTTTAGAGTTCTCTAGCGTGTCTTCTTCTGTTCTTCAGTTTCCTTGGTTGCTTCTCTCTACTTTCTAGGTGTCGTCTTTCGGTTTGTCTAAGGTTGGTGCTTCGTGTCCTTTTGTTATTTTCTTTGTTTTGGTTTCATTCTTCTAGTCACTTTGTTAGGTTTGTTAGTTTAGTTGCTAGGGTTTGTTCGCATCAGTCTTGCCTAGTCTTGCCTTGGGGATCACAAGGTTGTCCCACTCGATCCCCTGGCCTCGAGTTCGTGGTCAAACTCTTTCTGAGGCTCATTTTTGAGTTCTTGCCCAAACCCTCATTTTTACTTTTAAGACATTAGAGTTTTTGGACTTTTGCAGCTCAAAACTCTTAGGACCTTTCCTCGAAATATCGGCTAAGTCCTTTTCGGCTCTTCGGTGTTTTTGCACTCCGAAGAACCGACATGCCCAAATCATCGAAAACTCACATTCACGCACCTTCGAATCCTGATCAACAAAAATCTATTTGGGTTTGTTCCTTTAGCATTTTGGCCTTTGCGGCCTTTCAGAGGTCATGTACCCCCGAAAGTCCGAAAGGCCAAAATTGGTTTTTCAGAACCGTTTAAGGCTTAGTTCTTTTAGGGTTGTTTAGATTTTTTATCTCATTTGTGTGATTTGATATTTACTGATTTATGTCTTTTTCTCTTTCCAGAAATGGTAGAGAAGGTCAACTCACCACTTATGAGGTACCAGTTCAAATGTTATCACGCACCCTCCAAGGTGGGAAACGTATATGCTAAGATCATGAATACTGACATTGGGAACGTCAGTTGGAATGATTACCTGGTCAAGTGTGCACAACCAGTAGGGAGGTCTGAGGATTGCACTTCATTTGTGTGATGTTCTCTAGTAAATGCAGTAGCACGCCTGGTCTCCATCCTGTCCTCGGATTTAATCAACACTTTGGCAAGTCATTACATACTGGAAGAAAGAATGATTAAGAATAGCACGAGCGAAGTAGTTTGTGATCTCAGGCTAGACAATATTGAAGATTTCTAACACTTGCCCAAAGGGGTAAAAAATTCTACAACTTTTTCATCGGCAAGGGAATGGAGTTCTACAATAGAGATGTTTGATTATCCCATGACATCATGAACAAAGAGTACCTTATACAACCTCTACCCAAAAACAAGTTGGATAGGATAGACATGCGGAGAGGATGCATAAAAGAGGACATCCAAGCAACCATCACCATGATCAGTCAGGTGTATGGACTGCCAGAGTCTATATAACTGGAGCCATGGATAATCTTGCTTATTCAAAAAATTAAAGAGAGGCATGAAAGATTTGATTGGGCCACCATCCTTAGTGACAACTTGGATGAGCAGCTGATCAGAGTAAAAAGAAATCCACACTTTTACATGACATCTTATGTTGTGTACTTATTGGCTGCAAGAGCAATGTACCCAGAATTGGTGAAAGTTGGTGCTATGGGAGATTAGAATGCATGGCCATTCACAGTGTACCCACAGCTGGTTCAAAAGGAATACTACAAACACAATACCCCTGATTTCCATATCGTCAACAATGCCTTTGTATTTGCTACCATACTCTCCATAGAGGGAGACTATGCTAAAAGGATGTCAATAGAAGATGCTACAAAGGTGAAGGCTTTGGGGGCATTTTATTTTCAATTCAAGACTTTTACATACATCTGGGTGGCAGGATGCACCCTGGCTCCTAAGAAGCTGCCGAGGTATCCATCTAATAGAGTGATCCTGTTGGAGATGGCTAGATAATTGTCTGATGCCTATGAGAAAATTTGACACAAGAAAAAACATTGTTGGGACTTCCCAATTTCTATAGGGCCCCACTGTGTACAAGATATGAAGATCTGTAAGTACTTGTCCTTTGAATGGGATGAATTCCCTCTACAAAGCTACAACCTCATAAGGACCCATTTTTATCCGATTGGTACATATAGTCACATAATGGGAAGGCATTATGTACATGAGCCCCATATTGAGGACCATTGGATGAACTGCTTAGATGACTATGAGGTCAGGATCTATGATTATAGCCGAATGATATTGGAGTTGGCACAGACCACTCTACTATTTAAGATACCCCCAAAGGTGAAGGGAGCCGACTCTCAGGATGTCCTAGATCCTATTTACAATTTGGATAAAGTATACACCTAAGCCATCTTAACTGTAGATGTTGATAGAGACGAAAATGATGATATTAATTTCAAGGCCAGGCATGTCATCAAAGTGACTAAGGCATGGATTTCTCATCCATTTCCTATGGATCCAGTACCAATGAAACAACAACCAACTCAACCCTCCAAGGAGAAGAAGAAGAAAGGGGAGAAGGTGCTGATGCCTTAATTTAAAAAGGTTGCACCACAAAAGCTGGAGACAGTGTATAGGCATGAGTGCCCTACGACATATGGCTCAACCACTCACTCGATGAAGCCCAAAACTAGAATGATAGGGAGCATAGCAGCTCCAAATGTTCCTTCCTCTTGTGGTCCTAAACCTCCAAGTGTACCAAAGAAGGCACCTAAATTGAACATGACTAGACCAAGGCCGACTGGGGTAATAAAAGGCCATGCATACAAAAGGAAGAAAGGATCAACGCCCACTTAGATGGAAACCCTCTTGGAGGGCGATGAAGATGAGATGGATCAAGTGCCCCTCAACAAAAGAACCCGGTCTACAGGATCCTTGAAAAGAAGAAGAGTAATGGAGATGATCAAGAAGATGCTAGAGGAGTAATCTAAGGAGAGCCAATAAATCTAGACACTCTGGGTGATGATGAATTTAACATCTTGGATTTTGAGGGACTTCATGGTTTCCAAGAATCTAAGCAAAAGGCTCCAGTTGTGGGAGAATCCTTTCCTTTTGATTCTATCCCTACATAGTTAACTAGTCCTCTTGACAATGTGGGAGAGGAAGTTCCATGAAAGTCTCAAGAAAAAGTTGAGGAAATTGCGGCAGAAATCTAGAAGGAAACTACAGAGTCAGGAAGTGATTCTTCTGTAGGAATCATCTCTAAGGAGGATATAGCTGCACAAATTCCCTCACCTTCACACCCAATTCTGCCTCCACCTCCAGGTATGCATCAACCTCCACTCCCACCTCTACATCAAACACCACCTACCACTCCACTCCCGCCTCCACATCAAACACCACCTACCACTCCACTTCTGCCTCTAGTTCAAACCACTCCTTTGCCTCCACAACCTCCATCTTTTCATGCTCCCATGCGAACTCCGCCTCTTGCACCAATGCCTTCACCCACTCCCCTTGTTTCTCCTACTCCTCCCATGTAAAAAACTCCTTGCCAAGTTCCTATTCCACCAGTTGTTCACAATGAAGCAGTAGCACAAGGGCCTCAAGAGCCCAAGAAAGAAATAGAGGCAGTTGGTGAGATGTTGTCAGAAGGACAAGATGGGTTGGAGAAACAAGTTGAAGATGAAGAGCAAATAAATGAGGAAGAACAAAAAAATGCTGAAGAAGAGTTGAATGTGATGGAAGAGCCCAAGAAAGAAACAGAAGGAGGAGAGGAGGAGAGTCACGAGGAGGTGGTGATGGAACGCCCAACAATTACCTCGACTCTATCATCCCCTTATGAACCCTTTAATGCTTTTTCAAAGCCCACTTGGTTCACCAAGGAGATTCAGCCAAGAACAAGGGTGTATACTTATGGTGAAACAGATATGGGGGCATGTGGGTGAGCATTCCATCAAGAGGGATATAGCACCCGAGCAAGGACCCTTTCATATGTAACCTAGGACCAAGCAGGTAGATGGAAAGCTTAGGTGGCTATCCCCACAATGAGCAACAGTACGACTGAAGTCACCCCGGATGACTATGTGTTGGAGGAAGTAGATTTGGGAGAGCCTACTAGGGAAGGGAGTAAAACTCTGGCTACTCTCGGGTTGAAACAAGCTCTAGGCTTCATGGATAAGGATGAAGAGAAGATAAAAACATTGATGGAACATAATGAAGCTATGAAGAAGTTTATTCTTAAGACAACAGGTCCCATTGACCCTAGTACCCTTGAGGCCTCATTATAGGTTATTTTGGAGAAGAGGGTGATGTAAATATATCGACAGACGTCCCACATTCTTTTGTTCAAGCTTGTGTAGATTGGAAGGTTGATTTTGAGGAGTTTGCCAAGGTGTCTCTCAAGAAGATTCTGAGGCCTTTCCGAAGTATTCTTCAAGGAATCACATCCTTGGTCGAGATTATGAGTGAGGAAAATGGTTTGGAGGAGAAGACCTTGAAATGGAAAAAGGCACTGGACGACCTCATAGTAAGAAGGAAGCGATGCTTCCAAGTTTTGGTTAAGGTTTTTGAAGGGTCATAGCTGGACAATTTTGAGATATGGATCCAAGACATTACTGGTGCCTTGACCACTTTTGAAAAGGTGCTGAATAGGATGAATAAGAAGAGGGATAAGGGTCTACTCTTTGTGGGGGAAATGCATAAGTTCTTCAAAGGGTTGGATCTGGATCAGTATGAAGAAGATGATGAGAAAACAATGCATCCTGTGAATGTCATTATAAATCAGTACCTGGACATCTTCGAAGGAGTTAAAACAAAAGAGGACCTCGAACAAATGTTTTATCAGAAGGAGATCCAGAAAATTTAATCTCAGGAAGAGGAAATATAGGGGTTTGCAGTGGAATTAATCACCTTCTAGGAGAAACAACAAGAACTCCGCCATTTGACTTCATTCATCTCAGAATTGATTTTTTAGTCAACTAAATCACTTCTATGGGGTCATTTTTGCATGATTTGGGGGCCTCTTTCAGTTGAGTCCATGTGGAGAAGCCATAATAGAGGATAAAGGGAAGAATTGCAAAGTTTCATGGAGAGCTTGCATGAGTTCGAGTTGTGTTTTGAGTCATTTTATGCATGATCTGGTCTAGTTTTTTGTAATGCATGAGGTTTAATTCTGTGTTAGCATAGTTTAACTTATTTTTAGAGGTAGCTTCCTTCATGTAATCTGTAGTTTAATTTTATTTTCGAGTTTTAGATGTAGCGAAACCCTAGTTGTGAACATAAGAGTACAACTCTATAAATTGTAAGAACTCAATGTAATGAAGATCAGATTTTGATCATAATAAAATACATACAATTGGTGCTTCAATTGTGGTGTGATTCTTTTGCTATCTTTGCGAGATTTATGAATGTGTGAATTGCTGATTTGTTTATTTCAAAGAGCCAATTGATTGTGTGGTGGTTTAAATTTGTGATTCCTTAGTTCGATGTTTGTTGGTGTTACATTGCTTTGTTGTGATGAATTATTGAGAGGATCTTTCTTTTTGGTGCTTTGAAGATAAACTTGTCTCACGTGTGCGCACATTCATGGTGGCTTCGTGATTCGATGAGTTTTGGCTTATTATACGACTGCGTTTGTTTCCATTGGTGATTGCATCTTCTTAGCTAAGGATTGTGATTTATTCTGATCTCTATTTTGTGGGTTTCTTCATCTTCTCAGTATTTTAATTCACAAGGCAGTGTGAGATTGGTTTATGTCCATTAGTTTCTTTCAGCAAATTTCCTTCAAATTCTCGGTACCCTACCCTTTACTTTCTTTGCAAGTCAATTACAGTAGATTAATTAGATTTACGTTGCTGTCCATTTTAAAATATGAAAATCCCAAAGAGAAATATTGTGGTGTTTTTAAGTTTGTTTTGCAGCGCTTCGAGATATGAACCAACAAAGGCCTCCTTGTGAATAGATTCACATTTGTCTTCAGTTGAGCTATCCAAGCAGTTGAGACCCAGCCCAGAAGGAACCTTGAGAGTGATTAAGAACATTCTTCCAAGAGGGGGATTTGTTGACATGAATTCCTAGCCGTTGTCTTGTGTAAAATCGACGCTCAATAGAGGTGGCGCTAGAAGGAGGGCCCTCAAAAGGGAGACCCCAGAATATTGGATCATTCTCTCCTGAATGGTTTGAACGAGTCCTCAGATCCTCACCAAAAAAAGGGGAATTCCTAGAACTCGGAGAAGTTCGCAGACCTCGCAGCAGTAAAATGAGACTCGGAGAGGATACTTCATACCATCCTAATCTTCCTCCATTTTCGCACATTGCTACCCCGCCTGCTGCTTCTCTACCACCAGCTCTAATGGCTTTTTTCACTAGTGCTCAAAGCTCTCCATTGGATGGATCTACAAGGACAGCTCCATGAGCTGCCCAAGAATCTTGAGAAATTTTGTCCATGTTTCATCTATGGAGAATCCAAGACAGTGGAAGAACACGTTCGTGCATTCAAAGAACTATGCAATCACAAAGAGATTGCTCATTAGGACATTGTGTGGTACTTTTTCCCTTACACATTGAGGGAAATTGCATACAAATTTTATCTGAACTTGCCACCGGGATCCATCTCCACATGGAGGAATTTGAAACAAAATTCCTTAATCAATTCAAGTTATATGTGGATCCGGCTAATCTTCACCACTAGTTCATCTCAGTGAGAAAAGACCTCAATGAACCAATCACCATGTTCAATCATCATTTTCATAAGATGTACCAAAAGCTAGAAGCTCCTTATATTGTACCAGTTGGGGCTGCTATACAAGTGTACATGCATGTCTTGGATCCATTAACATCCATATTCTTGAAGAGGCTGCCCCTAGGTGACATAGACACTCTGGAGAAAGTATGTGACAAAGCTATCACATTTACCCAACAAATGGATCCACAAGCAGGTGGAAACTATGGTGTCTCACCAGCATTAGGGAACGCTGCCTTGCCTGGTCCATTCACAACACATAATCAACTCTTGGTGCAACACACCCCAAGGTTCAATTTGGTTTCGACCCCATACATTGCTGCCCCACCACTCTGTTAATATGATTTAGGACAACAGAGAGGGGGGGGTGAATCAGTTGTTCTCAGGTCCTAATGCATAAAATAACTTCAAAAACTTTTCTTTAAATCAGATCAAGCAACCAAATCAACCTCGGTCATCACTGATTCAATAATAGAAACATATAACTCAACAGTCCACTACCCAGCTGTATCTAACTTGTAAAACACATAAATGTTCAAAACAAAACATTCACACAAGTTTTGACACCAGGATTTATAGTGGAAACCCAATATGGGAAAAACCACTTTGTAACATGCTACTATTATTTTCACTCTTCTGAAGTGAGCTCGGTTAAAAGCCAACCCTGTCAAAGGTTACAATACACACTGTCAAGTGTGACTCGGTTAAAGGATTTCAATCACCTTGTTAAAAGTGAGCCTGGTCAAAAGACTTACATACACTCCATTAGAATGCAACCTTGTTCAAAGGATTTAACATATGACTGTTAGGTCAACCTCTGTTAAAAAGATTTTGACTATTACAATGGTTAGAAAGTAGCAGTAGCATGTATCTAAAAACATACAACTCACTTTGCAAATATCAGATCCAATTCAGTACACAAATGCTGGTTTACTGACTTTGAAACTTTGCCATCTCCACTTCTGATCTGCTCGAAAATTTCCTTCAAGCAATCACCACACTTTTTCCTTTAGCTTTTTCGCTTATACAGTCAGTAAAACTTTGCTGTTCTTCCAGCATCTCCTTCACCAATGCATACACATACCTAATGCTTTGGTTCCCTTAATACTTTCCTCTTTTAGGTTAACTTATCTTTTGCTGCTTAATCTCCTTCATAGATCTTAGGGTTAGGTCAGATTCATTGAATCTACCCACTTCATGTTCTTCGTCTCCTCTTCTAGAATCATCTCAAATCTCATAAAGATTTACAATAAAACATTTTTACAAAGCATTAAATGCTTCCATACAATTAATAAATAAAGTCAACACATTTTACATAATCCAAGAATTCAAACAATGTCATCCCCAAAAAGAATTCTCTTCAAATATAAAATTGTTGATGCTCGGTCAATATTGTGATCATCCACTTGGTCACCATGTAAAATGCTCGGTCACTACTAAAACTATTTCTTCGGCATATACTGTCCTCCTCGGCAATTTACTGACACTCGGTCAACACTAGATTTTTGCTCGGCATCCACTAACTCGGTCGACTCTGTCATAACTCGACTTAGACATAATTTCTTCATTTTTGCTCAGTTAAGCCTACCAGTTTAGTCTTTAATCTTACTAAGATAAACAATACATTGTCTCATCATTGTGCAACACAATCAAGTACACTTTGCAGTATCAAGATAACTCAACCTTTCCTTAGGTGCTATTGTTACCAACCTTTCTTTCCCTTTTCACAATAGATATAGTACTTTCCTAAGTAGCAACAGTCTTACCAGTTAAGGGTTGACATCAATGACAATACAACAATTGTTTCAATTGCAATTTCCAACACACTCGCCATCACATACCCAAGATATGATGCACATAAGGTAGCTCTGTGTGAACAAAAGGCTTTTTTCCCAAACGAGCCAGACCATGCTTTGGTAAATGAGTTGGATGCCATGAAAAAGACATTGTCGTAGTTAACAGGAGAGATCACCAAGATGAAGCTTAATCCACCTCAGAACTAGGGGAACTACCAACGACCAACTGCTGCCCCAAAGACCTACTCCCAAAATCAAAATCGTAATTATGGCAATTACAACAACAACAATTAGAATAATGGTGGAGGTTATGGGCATGCTTCTCAAGATAAGCAATTTGGTCAACAAAGAAGTAATAGAAGATGGAACACATGCCCCAATAATGGTAGCATACCCTCCGACAATGCTAATACCTTTAACTCATCCGAGGTCAATTTCACTCAAGCTCCCAACACACACCAATCAGATAATGAGTACAGGGGAGAGTGTGACAATCAATAGATCTAAGATCCTGATAACTCTCAGACTCATTTCAGTGCCATGGTTTTTGATTGTTATGACCTAGGTATGGGGGGAAGTGCCGCTGATAACACAACTGAAAAAGAATTTGTCTTCCCTTTCAATCAAGAATGTCAGCTAGAAAATTCTGAGATCCATGCTTTTTAGAACAACAATAGAAATAATTATAATCTAAGGAGAAGAAGGGAACCTCTGACTGATGGTATTCCCTCGGGAATGCAGCCCACTCCACCTGACCCACGGGCTAATAATAATCCTACACCTCCTAGAGGTCCTAGTGCGACTATTGCCCGACAACACAACACCAACCCACCATGCTAAGGAATCTGGATTGGGCCACCAAAAAGTATAGCGCACTGGAGGAACTAAAGAGAGTCAACGCCAATATGTCAATGTATGATATGTTGCAAAGTTTCCCTTTGTAGAGAGAAGCCCTCCTAAAATCACTAGATCATTCCAATTGGTCCCGACCATAAGTAACACTAGAAATACATCCAACGTAAATGTGGCTGAGGCAATGCTGACCATGTTCAAGGATAGGGTAGAAGTACCCTCATTCTTGCTCAGCCTTAAGATTTTTTGAAGGAACTTACACAACTACCTGATAGACTTAGGGGCTTCATGCAATGTCATGCCGTTATCCATATGCCACAAGTTGGGGATGAACCCTCAACCAACCAATAGGGTTGTGATCCAACTTGATAAAACAAAGATCAAAGTCATTAGGGTCCTGAAGGATATGTGCATATAGTTAACCACTAACCCCAAAATCTAGGATTGCATTGACATACATGTGGTGGACATCCTAGAAATGTACAACATGTTACTCAGCAGGGAATGGACCCGGTCCCTGAGGGGTTGGTTCTCCACATATTTCACTTAGCTCTAGCTACCTTGGAAGGGGCTCAATAACCAAATCAAGATTGATGTAGAACCCAAACTCAAACAGATGATAACTAAGTACAATGCCCCAAATGAAGTCTTGTTCTCACAAGCTGACTCGGGGGTGTATCGGTTCAATAAGGTTTTCGCGTTCCACCTCAAAGAAGAATAAAATTCAAATGATAGCCCCATGCAAGGGTTGGTGAATACCCAAATTCCCGAGGAGACCCTCGCAAAGTTTGTTGGGAGTATGCTGAAAAACATGAAACATCTTGGCCAAGATGTTGACCCAAACATACTAATGTTGTCGGGATATTGTCGCTTGCAGCAGACAAATCACTTAGAGTTTGAATGCCAAGATTGCTAGGGCACGATGGTTCAAGTAATGAGCCAAATGTCTTATGCACCTAAGCTTACAAAAGGGACAATAACACATTCAGGTGATGAAAGACCTCCCCTTTGTGAACAGCCTCAGGTCCCTACAACAGAGTACCCAATACAAGAGGAATGAAGCTCTTATGATGACGGTTGTCTACTTCCATGTCATGAAGTCTAGCGTGACACAAAAGCAAAACAAAAGATGAAATGGGTGCCCCTCTCCACAAGGGAAAATCCAGGTGCAAAGGATATGGAGGCCCCAATCACAGCAAACTCATCACCATCAGAAACCTCTCCTGAACCCCAAATAGGTGCACATCCATTAAAGGATGCATTGGAGTCCCAAGGTAAGCCTTCTTGTCATAAAGGTCATCCCATCTGGAAGCTCAAGTTCAATGGCTCCAAATGTCAAAAAGGAGCAGGGGCTGGGATAGAGTTGGTCAACCCCTGAGGTGTCTCATACTATGCTAGTTATAGGCTACAATTATACTGCACCAATAACGTCGCTAAATATGAGGCACTGGTGTGAGGCTTCCTCATGGCCCATGAAAAGAAGGTAAAGGACTTGGTTGTAGAGGGAGACTCACAATTAATTGTCCAGCAAATCCGGAGCCAGTATTTGTACACTGATAAGAGGTTAGCATCCTATTGTAACTGTGTTTGGGACTTAATCGAAGATTTTGAATCATTTAATATCTGCAGCGTCCTAAGAAGAAGGAATACTATTGTTGATGCTTTAGCAGTGTCGGCAAGTTCCTTACAACCATTGGAAAAGTCTAAACTGAAGAACTTCTCCATTGAGCTGGTGGCTGTGCCGGCCATTCCAAATAATATCACAAACTTCTAGGTATTTCTGGATGACCAACAGATATTGGAGTTCATCGTGAGTGCTGTAGTCTTTGAAAAACAAAACATTGATGAAGAAGAAGACAAAATGGAAGAATCAGATGATCTAGGGATCTTAAATTTGAAGACTAACTCCATCCTGAAAGGAATGGTATCCCTGGAAAGGATTTTTGACAATGATGAATATGCTCGTGAAAGAGGGAGGACACCAGTGGTAGGAGGCGATGACTATGAGATCTACAATCTAGGTACACAGCTCGAACCCAGGGAAGTTCATATTGGAAAAGTCGACATAGTTGAAGAAAAGAAGCAGATGATGGAATTGCTCACAGAGTACAAAGATGTCATATATTGGAGCTATGAAGACTTGAAAACCTATGATCCCAATGTTATCATACATACCATCCCTTTGAATCCAGATGCTAAACCTTTTTGCCAAAGACAGAGGCCAGTGAACCCTATGATCGAACCCATGATCCAAAAGGAGGTAAAAAAGTTGCTCGACGCCAAGATTATTTTCCCTATCTGACACTCAACTTGGGTAGCAAACCTCATCCTAGTGAGAAAGAAAAGTGGAGAGGTCTGACTTTGTGTAGATTTCCAGAATTTGAACAGGTCTTCCCAAAAGGATAACTACCCGCTGCCATCCCTTGACAAAGTATTGCAAGTGATCAATGGCTTCTAGATGATGTCTTTCTAAGGAAGAGCTTGGCAACCGAAAGTGAATAAGCCCAATCTGAGTCTATAAGCTGATATCTCCTAAAAAAACCTCAAGCAAGCAAACTTAATAATCTAAATTTCATTCAAATGGGATTCGTTGTGCTAGTCGATTGTATGGATGCTGAGAGAGATTTATAATCTTTCATATCTCAATGATGATAATATCAACATCAAACTAACAATACTCTCCTTGGTTAATCACTAAACCAACTTACCAACATTTGTTGACTATGGCAAGTATTGTGACTCCTTCGCGGACTGAGGTTGGTCTCTTTACCATGCAGGTTTATTAAAGCATGGGCTGCCACCTTTCCTAAATTTTTGAATGCTGAAAACAAAACAAAAGAATCTTCACCTTTCTTCCATCAGTCCTCACTGCAAACACAGTTCTATCACAATTGAATCCACCCCTTGTCTCTATCTTTGAAGTCTGAGTTTCCCAAGGTTCTGAGAATGTGATTATCTTAGGTGGTCACTTACAGGATGATACTTCATATCATTCGGTGGCTATAAATCCACATAACTCTGCACTTAGAGCCTTCGGGTTTCCTTCGGACTTGATAGTGGAAACATGGGTTCCTCGCGGGTATAGTCACCATGCCCGTCACCTTTTTCAAATCTCTAAAGGCCGAGTACAATAATGAATAATTTCGATCTGATTCAGTTTCTCTTTCAACACGACACTTTTGAATAACACTCGACATTTTAGTTTATTTATCTATTACCATAAACTTCTTTCAACAAGCTAATAAACTCCTTCAATAAACTATACACTAAGAATTAACTTATATTCAAACGCAACACAAAATATTAAAATAAACATTCATTCTTTGCTATCAAATTCCACCACCTTTTGCATATTAGAGGTGTGTTCGATCTAAAAGATAATAAAGATAATAGATTATGGTACTGAATGAGCATGCAAAAATAAGAAATGAATTACAAATAAGAAATTGAAACATTTAGAAAAACCGAATAGTCACAGAGATAACCATATGTAAAACCAGAATGTTGTTTCTTTCATCTTTTATTGTATTACATTGATCATTCTCTATTTCCCATTGATTCCCTTGTTCTTCTCCTGCATCGGGTTCCCGAATACACCATTAAGACTTCCAAAAAATACTCGATAACTTGCTATAACTAATTTCTAACTTCCATTATGCCAACTGACTCCAAACCGATTTAGATGATTACTAACCTAACAATGAATCATGGAGTTGACAACAAAGTTGTCAACTTCACAATTTTACAAACCCTTTATTTATTATATCTATGACACTTAGACTACTAAGATGAACCTGAAACTAAGTCTCACACCCAATTACATCCATAAGACAGAAAAATGGCTTACTAAGCCATGTTACAATGTAAGTTAACCACGTATAATCCAGAATCTTCAAAATATTATTAGTCTCATGATGCACCTGCATCACTTTCCTCAATGGTTACTCTAGGTACAACCAGGTCATGGTAAAGAAGAAGATCACTTGAAGACTATTCAGAATCAATGCTGAATATATCCTATGGGGGAGTATTAGTAGCCATTCTGTAGCACATTTTGTCGCATTCATGACTATGATTGTCATTGATGTCAACACAATGATCTACTGAAGATTAGCAGAGAACCAGAAAATGTTTGACTTAGCACACTTGGGATATTGAAGATAAATCTATGTGCAGTTGAGGACTTATTCTATGATGTATTATTAGATTGTGGTTAAGATCGCAAACAATAATTCATTTATTCTTGGAAGTTATGAGGAAATCAGTGGAAGCAGTATTCAGGGAGTGTTTCTAAGTAGCGGTTTGTGGAAATCAGATGATATCTCCTAATCGGGATGGAATCTAGTTATGCGCAGTTAGAGAGAAGTTGGAGACATGTTGATAGTGAGGTGGTTGACAGTGCAAGATTCGAGGTCACACGAGTGAAGAATTATATTGATTGGAAGCTGACAGTTTTGTGTAATTTTGATGTAACGTGTGGTAACTTTTATTTTGTAATTTGTATGTTGACTCATTTGTAATTAGTTGAGTGTGGTATAAAGAAAGGAATGTATTCCTTGTTGTAATATGGAATATGAAGAATGTAAGTGTATTGTGAAAGCTAAATTATTGAAAGAAGACTGTGAAGTACTGAGATCTGGTAGTGAGATCTAAAGGAGTTAGTGTGGTTTGGCACAGTTAGAGAAGGAGTATTGAATTATTGAGGTCAGTAATATTTTGGTATTATTTTGTTGAGTAATACAAAGATCAATTGGACAGTGAGTTTGACGATCTTACCCTAAAGCTGTTTAGGCAGTGGGTCCTTCTGTCTTCCATAACTCCTAACAGAGTCAGAATTTTTTAACAGGGATTCAAAATCTCCTAATAGGGATTCATATGTACTGAATATATTTAATAAGACTCCTAACAGAGTCCATCCTTTCACAAGGAATATTTATATTAGTGCATCTTTTGTGGGCATCATTCCCATTGGGGTTTACCCATTGATCAAGAGTTTCCCTAGTCAACATATCTTGTGTCATTGTGTTATTGTGGATGTATATCTTTCTATGGTTGCTGGTTACATTGCTTACATGGTTAAAATCTATTAAAGTTGATAAAACTTATATTTATCTGATAACTGATTCACCCCCTCCCCTCTCAGTTATCTTGGTGGACTTTACTTTCTAACAATTGGTATCAGAGCAGAAGGTCCTTGAAAGAAAAGTTTAACAGCTTAAGGAGATCCATGATGAATTTCAGGAAAGAAAGCCCTAAGTTTGATGGAGTAAATTTTGACAGTTGGAAAGAAAAGATGAAGACACATCTACCGTGTTTAGGACTAGGTTATTGGTTGATTATAAAGAATGAGAAGACTATCATTGATGAGGATAACATTGAAACATGTACTAATGATGAAAGAGATCTATTCATGTGTAACATACTTGCTAGAGAAGCACTCCTATCAGCCCTTCCGGAGAATGAGTACAGTCAGGTAAAATATTTGAAAATATCTCATGAAATTTGGTTAGCTTTACAGTCTACTTTTGGAGGTGATGAACATGCAAAGAAAGTCAGATTACATAATTGGATATGTTCTGTTGAAGATATAAGAATGATGGAAGATGAATCTGTTAGAAGCTATATTGGTAGAATGTAAGAGATTGTTGCAGGTATAAAATCTTGTGGTGGAACAAAGACAAAGAATGAAGTGATATGGAAAATTCTGAGGACATTGACTCCTGCATTTAAGCAGACAACACAAATGATTGAACAAGTCATACCTTGTACTAAGAACTTTACAAGAGAGACTCTTCTTAGAAGATTGGAAGTAGCTGAAATGAACCTGAGGTTATCAGGAGACCTACCTAGAATGGAGACAACATTCAGTGCTTTTAGTGTTCATCCTACTTTGTCAAGAAGCATCAGTGTGAGCAGAGATTATGCTAGCAGCAACAGATCTAGACATGAAGAAGAAAGGAAGATTGAGGAAGGTATTGCCTTGCTTATGAAGAGAGAACCGGATGGTAAGAAATTTTTTAAATGTTGGACCTGTCAAGAATATGGTCATTTTGATGACTTTACAAGAATGATGTGGATTGCATTGCTTAAAGAAAAATTTGAAGCATTTGATAAGTTTAAGATCTTTAAGAACAAAGTTGAGAATGAATCTGGAATGAAGATTAAATGTCTGAGATCAGATAGAGGTGGAGAATTTACTTCTAAAGAATTTAACATCTTTTGTGAAGTGAATGGTATTAAGAGATAGTTTTTAGACCCTAGGACACCTAAACAAAATAGTATTTTAGAAAGAAGAAACAGATTAGTAATTGAAGCAGCAAGAGCTATGTTATTTCAGAATGACTTAGCAAAGATATTCTGGAGAGAAGTAGTGAGCACAACTATGTATACAATGAACAAAGGACAATTCAGAGTAGACACAAACAAGACACCCTATGAACTATGGTTTGGACATGCACCATCAGTTAAATATTTTAGAATTTTTGGAAGCAAATGTTATATTAAGAGAGATGATGACATTGGAAAGTTTGATCCAAGAAGTGATGCAAGTATATTTCTTGGTTATTCATTTAAGAGAAAAGCTTATAGATGTTACAATAAGAGAACTGAGACTACTGTTGAGAGCACAAATGTTAAAGTTGATGAAAAGTTTAGAATTCAAGAAAGAATGCTTGATTATGAATCAGATGAAGGAACTCACCCTAGACCTAACCCTGAGACTACTGAATTATTTTATGAAACTAATAGTGATTTATTGAATGAAAGCCACAGTGAGGTAATTGAAGGACCGACCCCTAAAGTAAGATCTGAGATAGTGACACCTAATAGGAATCTATCAAAGAATCATCCTGTTGAGTAGATTATTGGAAGCATAGACAAAGGAGTTTAGAATTGAAATAAGGTACAAGAAAAGTTATGTTTGATTTCTCAAATTTAACCTAAATATACTAGTGAAGCTTGTGAAGATGAACATTGGATTAAAGCTATGAAAGAAGAACTAGATCATATTGAAAAGAACAAGACATGAGAATTGGTCCCTAGACTTAAAGATAAGAATGTTATAGGAACAAAATGGGTATTCAGAAACAAGATGAATGAACAAGGAGAAGTGGTAAGGAACAAAGAAAGATTGGTATGTAAAGGATACACATATCAAGAAGGAATTGACTATGAAGAAACTTTTGCACTAATAGAAAGAATTGAAGCAGTAAGAATGTTTTTGGCCTATGCGGCTTTTAAGAAATTCAAAGTGTATCAGATGGATGTGAAGTCAGCATTTCTGAATGGAGAATTGGAAGAAGTTTACATTGAGCAGCCTGAAGGTTTTCTTTTAACTCAAGAAGGAGACATGGTATGTAAATTGAAGAAAGCTTTATATGGATTGAAGCAAGCACCTAGAACTTGGTATGCGAGATTGGATAAGTATTTGTTGAAATTAGAATTTACAAAACACATAATTGATAGAAACCTATATACAAAAGAAATTGAAAATGGTTTGTTGATTGTAGTAATTTTTGTTGATGATATTATCTTTGGATGAGAAGATGAAGACAATGATAAATTTGCAGATGAAATGAAGATTGAATTTGAAATGAGTATGATTGGTGAAATGAAATACTTTTTAGGATTGTAGATAACACAAAACAATGATGGTATCTTTGTAAGTCAGACAAAGTACTTGAATGATTTATTGAAGAGATTTGGAATGGAGAATTGTAAGCTTGTTGGAACACCTATGGTAATTGGACATAAGTAATCTAGCATAGATGAGACTCCTATAGTGGAACATAAGAAGTACAGATCTATGATTGGAGGATTGTAGTATTTGACTCATACAAGACCTAATATAGCACATTCAGTTAGAATATTAGCAAGATTTCAAGCTGAACCTTGAGAATCACATTATGTAGCAGTAAAGAGAATACTAAGGTACTTAAGAGGCACACTTGAGTATGGATTATGGTATGAAAAAATTGATGATTTTACCCTATGTGCATACATAGATGTTGATTGGGGAGGCAATGTGATGCAGGAGCATCTTGGGTCCTTGGCAATCTTGTGTCACCAAAAATAATTTGGAGTTTGTCTTTATTGCTCAGTTCGTGCTTTGATTGACTTGGTCAGTAGTTGGTCGGTTTTCTTTGGTTACCAAGTGTGGTTGGTTATCTTCTGGGCAGTTGGTTGTTTCACTAGCCCTCGACATTGCCTGCCTACTGCTGAGTTATCTTTCTCATCGATGGGTTTAGTTTAGTTTCTATTGTGGCCGACTTGTACATTTATATTGGATCACGAATTTAATGTTGGAGTCCATCTTGGGAAGCGTGTGGTCCCAGATCTAACCGTTCCTTCAGTTGATTGATGATCTGAAGGCCAACTCAATTCGGTAGCTTCTTGCATAAATGTAGTTGTTGGTTTAGAGTTTTGGGAGAAGAGTTGGATAGAAGAGAGAAGTAGAGATTTGACAGATACATGTTTGAGGACTTCTGTATTTCATTGTAATATTTGGCCCTAACCGGGAAGACCTTACAACCCGTCATGTATGGTTCTATTTGATGAAAGTATTTGAAAGTTTCTACCTTCTCTCTCTCATTGTTGTGCTTGTTTGCTTCCACATGTGTTGAGCAGGCTTGGATCATTAGGGTGCGTCATTGTTTGGCCCCTCTTGCTCCCTGCCTTGCGTCACATGGTATCAGAGCGAGGTAAGATCTTGATCTAGGTCTATGGATCTAGGTTTGTAGGTTCCTCTTGAAGCCCTAGTTGATTGTTGTGGGGTAGCAGATTGCAATCTGACCTGCAATTGTAGAGGGTTGTCAAGATGGTTTGTGGGAGGCTTGATGCAGATTCAGAATTGGTAGATATGCTAAGGTAGATTGCTACTAGGTTAGAAGCTGTTGAAACAGCCTAGAGAAGAGGCAGACATCTTAAAGATGTTAGTGATGATGAAGTTGAGGAAGAACAAGCGAATGCAAAACTTGCACTTGTAATGGATCAAGCTAAAGAAAGATTTTTGAAGGCTTTGACAAGTCTGAAGTCAACACCACATTTCAATCCTCCCAAATATGGTGGAAAGCTAGATTCTGATGAATTGGTGGATTGGATCACCAAGATGGAAAAATATTTTTAATATGAAAACATTCTTGAGGATAAGAAGGTGAATATTGCAAGCACAAAATTGAAAAGTCATGCATCCTTATGGTGGGAACATTTGTAGCTGGATAGGAAGAGGAAAGACAAAGACAAAATCAAGGTATGGAATAAAATGGTGAACAAATTGAAAGGAAAGTTCTTACCTTGTGATTATCAGATTAACCTAGTTCAGCGAATGCAAAGTTTGAGACAGAAAGATAGCTCGGTAAAGGAGTATACTGGGGAATTCTATAGATTAGCTATCAGATCTAGACATGATGAAGATGGTGTGGAAAGAATTGGTAGATACCTAAATGGTTTGAGAGTTTCCATCCAAGAGGAAATTAGTATGGTCAAGTTAGAGAACATTAAAGAGGCTTATCAATTTTCTTTGAAGGTTGAGGAGAAATTGAACAAAAAACATGAGAAAAGACAAAGAGGTAAAGGTGGTAGATCTAGTGGTGAAAATGGTAGGTTTGAACCAAAAAAGACAAATTTGGACAAAGGCAAGACCAAGTGGAAAGGTGAAAGTTCATCTAGAGGTAGAGGCAGTAACTATCGAGGCGGTTATAGCACAAGAAGTTTCCGAGGAACTTGTTACAATTGTGGAGAAGGACATAGACCTTTTGAATGTACACATGCTAGTAAGAAGGCTGGAAGCAGTAGAAATGCTTTGGTGCAAGAGGAGTCACCAAATGAACTTGAGAAAGAAAAGAATTTGATGGTAAGAAGAGCACTGTGGAATGAAAGTAAAAAGGAAGTTAATCAAAGTAAGAAGAGCACTGTGGAATGAAAGTAAAAAGGAAGACAAAGTTTGAAAGGTAATCATTGACAGTGGTAGCTTGGAGAATTTGGCATCTGAAGAGATGGTCACAAAATTGCAGTTGGAAAGGTTGGTACATCCGAAGCCCTATGAGATTTCATGGATCAAAGATGAGCATACACTCCTAGTAAGTGAACAATGTTATGTGAATTTGAAGATTGGAAAATACTATGATAAGGTGTTATGTGATATCATGCCTATGGGTTGTTGTCATATTTTGTTGGGTAGACCTTGGCAATATGATAAACATGCTATATATGATGGGAGATTGCATAAGTATACTATTGTGACTGATGGAAAGAAACAAATCTTGTTACCATTGATGGGAGAACCTGTTAGTAATGTTTGCACATCTGTGAAAGTTTGTTTGATGGAGGGAAGAAAGTTTGTTAACTCTTTGAAGAAGAATGATGTATGTTTTGCTATGATCCCTAACAAACCGAGTAAGAAAATAGAGGATAATGTTCCTGAGGAGATTGATAAGTTACTCACCGAGTACAGTGATATCATTTTTGATAATGTACTTGATGGTTTGCCACCGAAAAGAAGCATTGATCATTGTATGGATCTAATCCCTGGAGCTAGTTTACCGAATAAGGCACCTCATCGGTTGACACCTACTAAGAATCAAGAATTGAACCGATAGATTCAAGAGTTGCTGGAGAAAGGTTTGATCAGAGAAAGTTTGAGTCCTTGTGTAGTACCTGCTGTATTGGCACCAAAGAAGAATGGAGAATGGAGAATGTGTATTGATTCTAGAGCAATCAATAAGATAACAGTGAAGTGTAGGTTTCCTATACCAAGAATGGATGACATAATGGGCAGTTTGACTAGAGAAAAGTATTTCACAAAGATTGATTTGAAAAGTAGGTATCATCAGATCAGAATCAAAGAAGGTGATGAATGGAAGACTGCTTTCAAGACAAAAGAAGGTTTGTATGAGTGGTTGGTTATGCCTTTTGGTTTAACTAATGCACCGAGTACTTTTATGAGGTTGATGAATGAATTTTTGAAGAAATTATTGGGTAAGCTTTTGATTGTAGATCTTGATGATATTTTGATATTCTGTAAGACCAGAGAAGTGTTAGGAATGGGAACATGGAGAGGGGGGGGGTGAATCAGTGTTCACTATATTTTAAATTTTCACTTTAATCTAAATACTAAATTATAAATGCTTAAGTATTGAATTAGCCATTCACATAAACATGAAACATGAAATCAACACATGACACCAATATGGTTACGGGGAAACCCAAATAAGTAAAAACCCCGGTGGGACTTGATACCCACTAATAATCTGCACTAGTGTTTTGTGATCCTTGTTAAAAGATCCTTTACCCTATTAGGAGTAGCTTTACAATGCTTTTAGTACAGTAGACCTTGTTAAGGATCGGACCCTGTTAGGAGTCTTTTACAATGATCCCTGTTAGGGGAGTGGACTCACTATCCTAGAGCTCACTGCTCAAATGATGAAGGCTACAACTTTCTGAGATCAAATACACACTATATATGTAGGTGAACTGTTCATTGTGACACTGCTTGTCAGATCAGTTCCTTTGGTGCGTTGATGCTTTGACCTCTAGAAAAGCTCTAATACATCTTATGCTCACTTCACATACCTCTTCTCTGCTTATCATAACTCTATTACAACTTCCATACCGATTATAATGGGCGTATCTCATATTTATATGCTCATACAAACAAAACAATTAGGTCGGCCCTATAACTAATTACAAATAATGCTTCTAAAATAATTGGCTTAAGTGTGCTTACAATTATACATGTACATATGTCGGCAACCTAAATACAATGGGCACATAGCCTTTACAACATTAATTTATAATCGCAAACCAAAATAGTCATTGTCGGCTCTATGCTCTATTCTCTACTGGGACACACTGGCTGTGTAACTTAAACTGACTGTAACTTTCACATCTTTGCATATCTACTTATGCACTCTTAGACTAAGCATAAGTATAGTCTAACAACATTAACTTCCAGGGCGCATACCTTAATTCATCTGTACACACGTGCGCTGATGCTCTAAGTCTTTGGTACTCTGTATGCTATCCAATCTTCAACACTTAACTAAATTCTGATCTTTACACTTGGTGCACTGACTCAAAACTGCCATATGACTTTGTTGCCATAATGAAAACACTATATCTAGTCATATATCTTAGTATAGAAAACTTTCCAACAATCTCCCCCTTTGTCATTGATGGCAAGGAAAGAATATGGCCAAGTCTCTAATTGTCCCTTTACACAAAACTTTTTATCTTCTATACATTTTATCTCGCTATACATATATGTACTCCATATTCTATACAACTCCCCCTTTGACATTAATTGCAAAGGTGCATCAAAAATTCTACATACACTTACTAAGGGAAAACATTCGTATATGCAAATCTTGAGTTTCTGGATCTCCTTCTTCCAAAAGGTTATCAGAGAATTGACTATCTGTAGATGGGCGCATAATGCATATTGAACCTTCTCCATCTTCTCCAATTCTGTGCTTGGACCTTGATCATAGGTTATCATGGTTGCATCAATCTCCTTTATGTTTTGACTGAGAATGTCTAGTGAGGGCGCAAGAGCGTTCCTCAATTGCGTTTGTCTTATCTTTTCCATTTCTTTTTCTGCCTTCTCAATTATATCCAACTGTCCTTGATAGACATTGTTACATATGTTTACATTAGTGGATGTGTCTAGCACTGAAATCTTCACTTTCTCAATCATTGCCTCTGCATCTTTGATCTTCTTAAGATGGACACCAGTGAACTTATCCTGATCCATGGATTCTGCAATGAATTTTCTTCCTTGATCTAAAAATTCCTTCAATGATGCTTGAACAAACTTAAGAGAGGTCAAGTCTAGTGAAAAATTACTCATCAGTTCATTGAGTCTCTTCTTTAAGTAATTTTCCTCTGCCACTATGGCCGCAAATTCTTCTAGCCTTGAAAAATTGACTTTGAACTAAGAGATGACTATGCTCACATCATCAACTGAATGTACATTTACCATCTTCTTATCTTCTGACAGCAAATTGTTTAAAATATTTACTGATTCTACCAGGAGAGGATTCCTCATTACTTGCTTCTCCTTGGCCTTCTCCATAGCTAGGACACCAAACTTAATTAGGTCTTCTTCCTTCCAGGAGTCCAAACTACTAGTGTCAGGCGTGAAACTTGACAACAATGCTGAGGAGGGAGTGATGGGGGTGATATCCATCACCTCTTGCTTCACCTTGACCAGATTAACAGAAGATTCATCTTTCTTTTCTACCTCTTTCTTATCAGATATATCTTCTATGATTACTTCTTGCTGAGTGGGAGGGATATTGCTGCATAGGATTTCTGCTTCCTTAGTGTTGACAAATGCTTCCTCAAACTTGTCCAACTCCTTATCAGTAGCCGCCATGGCTATTTCCACATTATCTATGATAATTGTGGTATCTTTGGGTGATTCAGTCATGGACGTAGACTGGTCTGCTTCTGTTTGAGTTTCTACTATGGGCGTTGAGTCCTGAGAACCTGTCATTACTACATTAGTGGGCTCTGCCACTTTATCTTCCTTGATGGGTGCAGTAGGTGGTTTGATCTGTTGGTCTAACAACAACTTCTCAAATGCTTTTTCTATTTCCTTCAAAATCAACTCATAATATTTATTCATGATGTGAAGAGTTCTCATCTTATTCCTTAGGTGTGGCTTCACGAAATTCAATATCAGTTCCACTTCTTCTTTAGTACATACAGGTAGAGTATCTTCTGATACTTTTTCTCTTATTCTTTGATCTTCTTCATTTGCTTGTCTCTTCAAATTTTCCAAAATATCCCATACTTTATCTAGAATTTATGTTTTCAATTCAAGGACTATTTTATTGAACTTGATAATATGTTTGACAATCATACTATGAATTTCTAATTTTTCAATCTCACTGTAAGATTCATAGAACTTTCCTACTTGATCAATTCTCCTTTCATCAACAATTCTTGCATTTAGAACTTTGAGGTTAGGTCTGAATCCTTCCTGAGGAGGTGCTTGAGTGTTTTTCTTGCTCCTTAATGCTCGTGAGGATGGATGATTGGTGCTAGCTTCTTTCTTCCTTTTGAATAAAGGCTTATACTCCGGAGGAGTATCTTTGGGTGCAGAAGGAGTACTATCTACTTTATCCTTCTGACTGTCATCTTTCTCAATTTTTATCTTTTTCACCTTGGGATCTTCTTGTTCTTTTGTTGCGCTCTTCAATTATAGGGCAATCTTCTCATCCCTTTCTTTATCAAGGTTTGCTTGTGATACACCATGTATTCTTAGGATCTCTGGTGTGACCATTGCAACCTTTCTTTTTGTTGCAGCACTGTTTAGATTAGCATCAATTTCTCGAGTCTTCTTTTCATAGGTTCCCCATATAGGTTCATTGTCATCCTTAGGGGATGATAGAAGTACCTATGCATAAGCTTCAAGAACTTGTTCTTCAACCTCATACCCAAGTGGATGAATCCACTTAGTTCTAGGTTCCATAGCTTCCATACATGTAGTATCAATCTCCACCATGAAGCATATTGTATCCTTATACTTCTCTACAATACTCTCAGAAATCCTATATCTCATCTACATTCTTTCTCTAAAAGTCTTCAATTCCAAAGTGATGTAATCTCTTAGTGTGCTTTCTATGGATGCCTTGTTTGATATCTCTGGCATGGTAGGAATGGAATTGTCTAGATACAAGTCTGACACTTTACCAACTATATGAAGATACATATAGATGATTAGGGACCCAAACCTGAATACCTTAGTCTTATCATGTTTGATAGCTTTGATATTGTCTATCAAATGTGCATGCAAGATCTCACACAAGTTGAACTCTCCATATTCTTGCACAAGACAGATGGCTGCTAGAATAGTGCCCACAGACACACTATTCACCCTATTGGTATGATGAAATCTATAACCCAATATCATTTATATCAACTTAATGTTTGGTTTCTCTATAGGCTCAATGGTCATGCCGCACTTATCAAAATTGGATTTACACACTTGCTCCACCATTTTCCTGACATCCTTATCCATAGGAAGGATGCATGGCTCCTATCTTAGAAAGGTTTGTCATCTCATGAATTAGGTCTCCTTTTATTCTTACTGGTACATCTCCAATCCAAAACAAGTCATCATGGATTCAGCTCAACAATATCTTAATCCATTCAGTTTCATAGAATTCATATGCCGTGGCATATTCAACAATGGGGTGATCATTCCATTTTGTGTATTCATCCATGAACATTTTGTCAGGTTTCAACATTGTGTCCATGTGTGCCCTTAACCTATCCAATCCAACAGGTTCCTTCTTACAATAGATGTAAGCCCTTATGTCTTTTACATGCATGACGCCCATCAACGTGCAGGAAAATGCTCCCTCTAAATCATCTAGGATTGATTTAAATGGGTGCCTCTTGAAAACATACCTCTTCTTCTCAGCAACATAAAAAACAATAGGAGTGGCCATGACTTACTTGATATTTTCTTTCCAAATGACCTCTGAGATGTTCTGATGGCTTTTGAATCGGCGCAACAAGCTAGGGTTCCTTGCAACTGATCAAATGCATTGCAATTACTGATAGCTCAATATCCAAATCTTCACAACAACTTCCAAGGCTCAATCTACACTTCAATCGCTCTGAGTATGAATGTAATGAGTGAACAAACAACTTTTTGTGTACTTAAAGTAAGAAATTTGCCATTAATGCAACTCGCGTAAACTAGGCTATCACTTCAAATTTTCAAACTTGAGTTCTGCTAACAATCAACATGTGCACTCTTGCACAAGGGCTCCTATACACTCCAAAAGCTTAAGTCTAAAGGTGCATACTCTACGGATGAGTATGCTAGCCATGCAGGGGTCTAGAGCTAAATTAGCTCCCCTTATGACCCTGAGGGCCATTTATGTAGATGTAGAGGGTGCATCCACTTGGGATGCATCCAATACATTCTCAACAACATTTTCCTTCTTTCCTTCTCACCAAATCATGTTTGCATCATTTGAGGCCTTCACAAAATTGACTTCTACTTCAGGATCCAAAACTGGTTCTTCAGACATTTTAGGGCTTTCATGACCTTGCGTCCTTGATCTACAAAACCTTGAGATATGTCCAGCCTTGTTATAGGTGTGACAAATCACTGGAGGTCTATTATTCCTCGGCGTATTGACACGAGTCACCATTCTACATGTTCTAGCTGAATGACCATTATTGTTACATATCTAACATGTAACATTCTGAGAACTTTTTGCAATGGTCTGATTCTAATTTCTTTGATCATGTTGAATCCTGTGCTTCTTACTAGTCTTGCAATTTATTTCTCTATGACCAAATCTATTACATGTATAACAGTAACCATTGAAAGGTTTTACCTCTATATAGTTCCTTGCAATGTGTCCATGCTTGTTACATGCAAAACAGGTGCATTCTACAGGCTTGTGCTCATTCTTAGGAGGATCACTATTGTCTTTGGTTTGATCTTCAATCTTCTCAGTATCAATAGAGTTCTTTTGTGAATCCTTTCTTGCTCACATATTGTCAATCTAATTAAGTGCTTCATTGTACCCAATACAGCTAGTGTCTCCTTTGATTCTTCTTGCATACAACTGTGATTCTACCAATTCAGCACTGGTGTGTAATTTGTCAATATGATCCTTTGACTTCTTCAATTAAGATTCCAAGCTTTCTTTGATATTCTTTAGCTCGAAGATTTCTAAGTTAGCTTCCTTTAGTTCTTCATTCAGTTGAAGGTTCTCCTTGACTTGGTCATTGTAGACATCTTGATTGTTCATCAGTTTGTCATCAAATTCTTCAAGCTAACTTAACAAGGCTACATTTTCTTCACTCAACTTCTTGACTTTTTCTTCAAGTTCACTGTTAGAGCGTCCTTTCAAGTCTTTTCTTAGTCTTTTGATAACTAATTGAGCATCACTAACTTTTTCCTTCAGTTCTTCAATTTCTCTTTTTGAATTGTCTAGGTCTTCAAGAGCTGCTTCAAGATTCTTCTTCAAATGTTTCATATCTTCTTTGTCCATGATCTCCTCAAGTGGTTAAAATTCTTAGCCGAGGATCAGAGCCCTGATACCAATTGTTAGCAATGGGAACACTGAGAGGGGGGGTGAATCAGTGTTCACTGTATTTTAACTTTTCACTTTAATCTGAATACTGAATTATAAATGCTTAAGTACTAAATTAAACATTCACATAAACATGAAACATGAAATCAACACATGACACCAATATGGTTACGGGGAAACCCAAATAGGTAAAAACCCCAGTGGGACTTGATACCCACTAATAATCTGCACTAGTGTTTTGTGATCCTTGTTAGAAGATCCTTTACCTTGTTAGGAGTAGCTTTACAATACTTTTAGTAGAGTAGACCTTGTTAAGGGTCACACCCTATTAGGAGTCTTTTACAATGATCCCTATTAGGGGAGTGGACTCACTGTCCTAGAGCTCACTGCTCAAATGTGAAAGCTACAACCTTCTGAGATCAGATACACACTATATATGCAGGTGAACTGTTCATTGTGACACTGCTTGTTAGATCAGTTCCTTTGGTGGGCTGATGCTTTGACCTCTAGAAAAGCTCTATTACATCTTATGCTCACTTCGCATACCTCTTCTTTTCTTATCACAACTCTATTACAACTTCCATACTGATTACAAGGGGCGCATCTCATATTTATATGCTCATACAAACAAAACAATTAGGTCGGCCCTATAACTAATTACAAACAACGCTTCCAAAAGAATTGACTTAATCGTGCTTACAATTATACATGTACATATGTCGGCAACCTAAATACAATGGGCGCATAGCCTTTACAACATTAATTTATAATCGCAAACCAAAATAGTCACTGTCAGCTCTATGCTTTGTTCTCTGCTGGTACACACTGGCTGTGTAACTTAAACTAACTATAACTTTCACATCTTTGCATATCTACTTATGTGCTCTTAGACTAAGCATAAGTATAGTCTAACAACATTAACTTCCAAGGCGCATACCTTAATTCATCCGTACACACGTGTGCTGATGTTCTAAGTCTCTGGTACTCTGTATGTTGTCTAGTCTTCAACACTTAACTGAATTCTGATCTTTACACTTGGTATGTTGACTCCAAACTACTATATGACTTTGTTGCCATAATGACAACACTATATCTAGTCATATATCTCAGTATAGACAACTTGCCAACATGAAAAACATTTTTTGCATGTTAGACAAGTTTTGCAGAGATTGAAAGAGAAAAAGTTGCTGATAAATCTGAAAAAGTGTTCATTCATGAAATAGGAGATTGTGTATTTGGGATTTGTTATGTCAGATGATGGTTTGAAGATGGATCTTGAAAAGGTTGAAGCTATTTTGAATTGGCCTACACCTGTGAATGCTAGTGAGGTAAGATCATTTCATGGTTTGGCAAGTTTTTATTGAAAGTTCATAAGGAATTTCAAGTCAATTTGTAATGCTATGACTGAAACTATGAGAGGAGACAAAAGAGAATTCAAGTGGACACATGGAGATGACAAAAGTTTTGAGACTTTGGAGCAAAAGGTTGGTGAATTACCTATTTTGGCATTACCTGATTTCAGTAAAGTATTTCAAGTGGAATGTGATACAAGTGGAATTGCAATTGGAGTTGTGTTGAGTCAAGAAGGTAAACCTGTTGCTTTCTTTAGTGAAAATTTGAATGATGCAAAAAGGAAATATTCTATGTATGATTAATAATTCTATGCTATTGTTCAAGCATTGAATAAATGGAGACATTATTTGATACCGATTGAATTTGTGTTGTATACTGATCATAAGGCTTTACAATATTTGGGTAGTCAGAATAAGTTGAATTAGAGACATTAAATGGGTTGAGTATTTGCAGAGTTACACATTTTTGATAAAGCATAAGAGTGGAGTCACTAACTGAGTTTTTGATGCATTGAGTAGAAGAAGATCTTTGATGACCAAGATGAAAATTGAAGTTCTTGGTTTTGATGACATGAGAGATTTTTATGAGTTTGACCTTGATTTTTTTGAGCCATGGAGAAAGTGAAAAGAACCTATTCAAGATCAAAAAGACACTAAATGGGATGAATATTTTATTCAGGAAGGTATGTTGTTTAAAGGTATTTAGTTGTGTATACCGAGAGGAATAATGCGAATGAATCTGAAAAAGGAGAAACATAGTAGTGGTTTGGCTGAACATTTTGGTATTAATAAAACATGGAATTTTCTTAAGGAGAATTACTATTGGCCACAGTTGTATAAAGATGTTCAGAAATTTGTGAAAGGTTATGGAATTTGTCAAGTTGCAAAAGGAGTAAGTCAGAATATTGGATTGTATACACCGATTGCAATTCTTGAGAAACCTTGGATTAACATCGGTATGGACTTTGTTCTTGGCTTACCCAAGACAGTAAAAGGTAGTGAGTCTATATTTGTTGTTATGGATATATTTTCTAAGATGGCACATTTTATACCTTGTAGAAAGACATCAGATGCAGTACATGTAGCAGATCTTTTCTTTAAGGTAATTGTCAAATTGCATGGATTA
This sequence comes from Chamaecyparis obtusa, assembly GCA_027943335.1. Classification (NCBI taxonomy): domain Eukaryota; kingdom Viridiplantae; phylum Streptophyta; class Pinopsida; order Cupressales; family Cupressaceae; genus Chamaecyparis; species Chamaecyparis obtusa. The sequence goes on from BSBK01007276.1 coordinate 411,369, forward strand.
CCAAGGAGTATTATCTCTGACAAAGATAGTAAATTTGTTGGATACTTTTGGAAAACCCTTTGGAAGAAATTTGGCACTGAGTTGAAATATAGTTCTACATTTCACCCACAAAATGATGGACAGACTGAAGTTGTGAACATAATTTTGGGAAATCTTTTGAGATGTTTAGTTGGAGACACATTGAGTATTTGGAATTCTATGTTGGCACAAGAAGATTTTTCATACCATAATTCAATGAATAGGAGTACTTGAAAGACACCATTTGAGATTGTGAATGGCACACAACTGAGAGGAATATAAGATTTGAGAGACATTACTAATGAGAATAAGAAAAGTGTTGAAGGAGTAAAATTTGTTGAATACATGAAGACATTGCATGAAGATGTGAAACTGAAGCTAGAAGACAGTAACCGGAAATACAAAGACAGAGTTGATAGATCAAGGAGACATAAAACTTTTGATGTTGGTGATGAATTGAGGGTTCATTTGAAGAAAGGCCGATTTCCTGTTGGAACATACGGGAAGCTAAAGATGAAGAAGTTTGGACCTTGCAAGATTTTGAAGAAATTTGATAGTGGAAATGCATATTAGATTGAGTTACCTGATGACATGGATATATCATCAATTTTCAACATTGCTGATTTGTATGAGTATCATGAACTTGATGAAGAAGTGACAATACCGACAGAATATCCTAAAAAGAAGAATGATGAAGTTGAACAGATTTTGAAGGAAAGAGGTGGCAAGAGAACAAGAGGAAAACAATATATGGAATATCTGGTAAAATGGAAGAATAGACTGATGGAAGACAATTCATGGATTTCATAGTCTGAGTTGGATGCAACTCGGACCAGACCTACCAAATGATTCAAAGAATCATTTCAAAATAACCCTAGGTGTCTAATGCAGGAGCATCTTGGGTCCTTGGCAATCCTATGTCACCAAAAACAATTTAGAGTTTGTCTATGTTGATCGGTTCCTTCTTTGACCGAGTTGGTCGATTTCCTTTGGTTACCGAGTGTGGTCGGTTATCTCCTAGGCGGTCGATTGTTTCACTAGCGCTCAACATTGCCTATTTGTTGCTCGGTTATCTTTCTCACTGACGGGTTTAGTTTTAGTTTCTATTGTGGCTGACTTGTGCATTTATATTGGATCATAGATTTAATGTTAGAATCCATCATTGGGAAGTGTGTGGTCCCAAATTTGACTGTTCCTTGCATTGATTATGGATTTGAAGGTTGACTCAGTTCGGTAGCTTCTTGTATAAATGTAGTTGTTAGTTTAGAGTTTTGGGAGAAGAGTTGGATAGAAGAGAGAAGTAGAGATTTGACAGATCCTTTCATATTTGAGGACTTCTATATTTCATTGTAATATTTGGACCTAACCGGGAAGGCCTTAGAGCCCAACATGTATGGTTCTATTTGATGAAAGTATTTGAAAGTTTCTACATTCTCTCTCTCATTGTTGTGTTTGTTTGCTTCTGCATGTGTTGAGCAGGCCTTGATCATTAGGGTGTGCCATTGTTTGGCCCCTGTTGCTCCCTGCCTTGCATCACAGTGTTGATGATAAAAGAGCACCAGTGGTGGAGCATTTTTCCTTGGAGGAAGATTGGTTTTTTGGCTAGGCAAGAAGCAAAATTGTATTTCACAGAGCACAACAGAATTAGAATATGTAGTAGCAACAAATAATTGTAACTAGATAATTTGGATGAAGCAAATGTTGAAAGATATTGGAATAAAATTTGTTGAACCTATTGTTATACATTGTGATAACACCAGCATACTTAGTATGTCTAAGAATCTTATGTTACATTCTAAGACAAAGCATATAGAGATAAAGTATCATGTAGTGAGAGAGAAAGTAGTAGAGAAAGAAGTCAGACTTGAGTACATAAGCACAAAGGAGCATATTGCAGACACATTTACAAAACCTTTTCCTAAGGATACATTTAAGTATTTGAGAGGTATGATTGGGGTTATGCCCCAACCTACTTTTGAGAAGTAATGCAGATTGTTGCATCCGTCTAGTGGTATATGAGCCTTATTTTTCTTCTGGACTAGATGTTGGTACTTCATCTATTGGGGAGTATGTGTATCTGAGCTGAGTCATGAGGACTCTAGTGAATGTATTTTCTGAACAATGTCTTTTGACATTGAAGTTGTTGTTGACATAATGATGAAATTTTTGTCATTGATGTCAATGGGGGAGAAGTGTACATGAAAAACCATTTGTACCATCTGTTGGAGAGAATTGAATAGGAAAATGAAGCAAGATTTGATTGATGAAGAAGACTTGAAGCATTTTCAGAGTAGCAGTGTTGCAGTGATTGGATTTATGGAACTTGGATGTTTTTTCATCTATGTTGCCATCAATGCCAATGGGGGAGATTGTTAAGAATGAATGCTGAATATATCCTATGAGGAGTATTAGCAGCCATTCTGTAGCAATTTTTGTTGCATTCATGACTATGATTATCATTGATGTCAACATAGTGATCTACTAAAGATTAGTAGAGAAGCAGATGATGTTTGAGTTAGTGCACTTAGGATATTGAAGATAAAGCTATGCACAGTTGAGGAATTATTCTATGATGTATTATTATATCATGGTTAAGAGCGTAGATAGTAATTCATTTATTCTTGGAAGTTATGAGGAAATCAGTGGAAGCAATATTCAGGCAGTGTTCCTGAGTAGGGGTTTGTGGAAATCAGATGATATCTCCTAATCGAGATGAAATCTGGTTATGCGCAGTTAGAGAGCAGCTGGAGACATGTTGATAGTGACATGGTTGACATCGCAAGATCCGAGGTCGCACGAGTGAAGAATTATATTGATTGGAGGCTGATAGTTTTGTCTAATTTTGATGTAATGTGTGAAAGCTTTTATTTTGTAATTTGTATGCCGACTCATTTGTAATTCTTTGAGTGTGGTATAAAGGAAGGAATGTATTCCTTGTTGTAATATGAAATATGATGAATGTAAGTGTATTGTGAAAGTGAAATTGTTGAAAGAAGACATGCAAAGTATTGAGATCTGGTAGTGAGATCTGAAGACAAAGTTGGTACGGTTTGGCACAGTCAGAGGAGTATTGAATTATTGAGGCCAATGATCTTTTGGTATTATTTTGTTGAGTAATACAAAGATCAATTGGACAGTGAGTTCGGTGATCTTACCTTGAAGCTATTTGGGCAGTGGGTCCTTCTGTCTTCCATAACTCGTAATTGAGTTAGAATCTTTTAACAGGGATTCAAAATCTCATAAGAGGGATTCATATGTACTGAATGTATTTCATAAGACTCCTAACAGAGTCCATCCTTTCACAAGGAATATTCATATTAGTGCATCTTTTGTGGGCATCATTCCCATCAAGGTTTACTCTTTGATCAAGAGGTTCCTTAGTCAACATATCTTGTTTCATTGTGTTATTGTGCATGTATATCTTTCTATGGTTGTTGGTTACATTGCTTACATGGTTAAAATCTATTGAAGTTGATAAAAGTTATATTTATTTGATAACTAATTCAACCCCCCCGCCCCCCCTCTTAGTTATCTTGGTGGAGTTTACTTTCTAACAAAGACAACTTTCACAACAAAGTGGGGGACATTTGCTTATTGTTGTATGCCATTTGGTTTGATCAATGCAGGAGCCACTTTCCAACAAGCTATGGATGAGGCGTTTAAAGGCCCAGTCAAAAAATGTATTGTTATTTATATAGATGATCTCACAGTATTCTCCATAAACTGCATGGACAACATCGAAGATCTGCACAGGGTATTGAAAAGGTGTCGATGCTATGGAACCTCACTAAATCCTAAGAAGTGTGTCTTTGGGGTAACCTAAGGAAAATCCTCAGACACATCATATCTGAAACATGCATCTCAATTGACCTTGAAAGAGTTGAAGCTATTCTTAAATTGGTTCCCCCAAATAGCCAGAAAGAGTTGAAATCTTTCTTCGGTAAGATCAACTTCATCAGAAAGTTCATCAGTGGGTTTGCAAGGATAGTACGTCTATGGAATGATATGCTAAAAAAGGATGCTAAGATTGAATGGAATGCTCCGGCTAAAGAAGCCTTTGAAGAGATTAAGACATCCATTGCTATTGCTCCAATTCCAGTCACCCCTGATTACCTTCTTCCATTCAAGGTCTAGTCTTTCGCATCAGAACATTCATGTGAAAGAATCCTCACCCAAAAGAAAGAAGGGGAGGATGAGAGACAAATAGCATTCATGAGCTGCCCTCTAAAAAATTCTGAACTTAAGTACCCAAATCTCGACATACAATCTTTTTCTTTGGTCAAAGTTGTCAAAAGTTCAGACACTACATCCTCAGAAGTAAGGTCACTGCTATTGTTCCCGATCCAGCAGTCAAATCCTTGTTAATGCAAAATGAGCTAGGTGAATGAAGAGGGAAGTGAATGGTTATACTACAAGAGTTCGACATCAAGATCCAGCCAATGAGGTTAGTGAGAGGACAAGGTCTCAATAAGATGATGGCAGAAACGAAGCAAGGTTTAGTGTGCCAAGTGTACGCCAATGAATGGGTGGTCATGGATGTTTGGTATCAAGATATAGTCTACTATTTTCTTCAAAACTATTGCCTGGAAGGATTGAATGGTTCTTAGAGGAGATCTCTAAAGAATAAAAGTGGATCCTATATGATAAAGAATGGAAAGCTCTACAAGTGAAATTATGATGGGCTTTACCTGTGTTGTTTAGATTGAAAAGAAGTTGAACAGGTTCTCATAGAGTTTCATGACAAGTATGGCACAGGGCATGGGTCAGCTGAATCCACGACCCATCAAATATTGAGATTTGACTATTATTGGCCAACCTTGTTCAAGGACACTAATGAACACATGCGTTCATGTCATGTTTGTCAGACTAGCGCCGTACGCAAGAGATATCCAACAATGCCCCTGCAACCAATTTATGAGGTACTTCCATTCGTCCAATGGGGGCTAGATTTCATGGGAATGATCAACCCTCCATCTTTTGTAGGACATAGATACATCTTGACCACAACCGATTACTGCATGCGATGGATGGAGGAAAAATTTTTGAGAAATTGTACTACAGAGGTGGTAACCAAGTTCCTAGAAGAATTCATCATTACATAGTTTGGTATGCCTTTCTTTCTAGTATGTGACAATGCTCCTTATTTTTTGTCTGCCTCTCTCATTCAATGGGCCTTCAAAAATAAGATAATTCTCAAATTTTTATTCAACTACTATCCGCAAGGGAATGGGGTAGCCAAAGTGATGAATAAAAACTTAACAATCATAATCAAACGCCTTTTGGATGCTAACCCCAGGGATTGGCACACTTAGTTAAAATATGCCTTGTGGACTGACCGTGTGAGAATAAAAAATGCCTTGGAGACTTCCCCTTATTAGTTGGTCTATAGATTGCAACCCATTTTTCTGATGAACTTGAAAATACCAATTCTAAGATTCATGGATCAAATGCATCAAAGGTGAGGATTGGGTGTAGATTCACCTCATGAACTTGCTGGAACTGGAATAAAAGAGAACCATGACTTTGGAGCATGTGGCCAAGCATCAAGCTTTCTTCAAGCGTTGGTTTGAAAAAAGAGCAACAATAAAGGCCTTTAGGATTTTTGATCTAGTTTTGATGTGGGATAAAGAAAAAAAAACTGTGTAGCCACACTAAATTCCAATGTCTGTGGATAGGCCCTTTCTAGATTGCAGAAATTCTGTGAGACAATAATTTCAGGATTAGTTCTCTTGATGGAGAATTGGTCCCATTTCCTATTAGTGGCCAATTTCTCAAGCACTACTTTGGGTCTTGATGGACATTTGATATTTCTTGTACATTCTTGTAGTTTAGAGTCTTTTCTTTTGTTTTCGTTTGGGTCTTGTCATTTGTGTCTTTTGTTGGGTCTTGTTGTTTACGTCTTCTTGAGGGGTAGGTGTTTCCTGAGCTTAATGGTTTGCATCAGGTAGTCTAGACAAGAGATAAATGTCTTCCTTTGTCAAACCCTTTGATATAGTATTATCTTGCAGCAAGCCAAATAAAAAGGTCGGAAGGGAGGTATTCTCCTCTCAAACTTCTCAAAAGGATTCATCAAAACCAACCATCCTCAACACTAACACACATTTAAAAGTGGAATCCCAAGCCAGGAGCCCCTCAAATAGGATTCCGATCAGAGTCAGGCAACGCCCATGATCTCAAAGGAGGTCAGAAGTCAGAACCCTCTCCCAACTAGAACATAGACTAAAAGAAAAGAGCAAGAAAGAAAAATGGTGGAACGCATAAAGACAAGGTCAACAAAGAAGAAAGTTCAAAGCTAGGGTAGCACAATCTATGACGCAAGATAGGGATGCAAGAGGGGCCAAAGGATGGCACACCCTAATGATCCAAGCCTACAACACACATGCGGAAGAAACAAACAACAAGAGTGAGAGAGAGAATGCCAGATCTGTCATATATTATCATCAAATTGAATCATACATGCCAAGCTGTAAGGCCTTCTTGGTTATGGCTTGATATTACAATGAATCTTAGAAGTCCTCAAACATGTGAGGATCTATTAAAAATCACAATTCTAATGCGTTCCCTCTTCTATCAAAACTCCCCCTAAACTACAACCAAACATCTACATTTATACAAAAAGCTACAGAGTTGAGTCGGCCTTCAGATCCACAATTAATGGAAGTAATGGTCAACTTTGGGACCACACGCTCCCCAATGATGGATTCTAGAATTAATTCCATGATCCAATATAAATGCACAAGTCAGACACAACAGGAAACAAAACTAAACCTGTCTGTAAGCAAGATAATTGAGAAGCAGATAGGCAATGTCAAGCGCGAGTGGAATAACTGACTGCCCAGGAGATAACCAACCACACTCGGTAACCAAAGGAAAGTGACCAACTACCGACCAAATCGGTCAAAGTAGAAACTGAGCAAAATAGACAAAACTCAAAATTCTTTTTGGTGACACAGGATTGCCAAGGACCCAAGATGCTCCCGCATCAGACACCTAGAGTTATTTTAAAATGATTCTCTGAATCATTTGGTAGGTCTGGTTTGAGTTAAATCCAACTCAAACTGTGAAATCCATAAACTTTCATGCATCGGTCTATTCTTCCACTTAACCAGATATTCCATGTACTATTTTCCTCTTGTACTTTTGCCAACCCTTTCCTTCAAAATATGTTCAACTTCATCATTTTGCTTCTTAGGATATTCTGTTGGTACTATCACTTCTTCATCTGGTTCATGATACTCATACAAATCAGAAATGTTGAAAATTGGTGATATGTCCATGTCATCAGGTAACTCAATCTCATATGCATTTCCACTATCAAATTTCTTCAGAATCTTGCAAGGTCCAAACTTCTTCATCTTTAGCTTCCCATATGTGCCAATAGGAAACCGGCCTTTCTTCAAATGAACCATCACTTCATCACCAACATCAAAAGTCTTATGTCTTCTTGATCTATCAGCTCTGTCTTTGTATTTCTGATTACTGTCTTCTAGCTTTAGCTTCACATCTTCATGCAATGTCTTCATGTACTCAGCAAATTTTACTCCTTCAGCACTTTTCTTATTCTCATCAGCAATGTCTCTCAAATCATATATTCCTCTTGGTTGTGTGCCATTCACAATCTCAAATGGTGTCTTTCCAGTACTCTTATTCATTGAATTGTTATATGCAAACTTTTCTTGTGCCAACACAGAATCCCAATTACTCGGTGTGTTTCCAACTAAACATCTCAAAAGATTTCCCAAACTTATGTTCACAACTTTAGTCTATCCATCGGTTTGTGGGTGAAATGTAGAACTATATTTCAATTTAGTGCCAAATTTCTTCCAAAGTGTTTTCCAAAAATAGCCAACAAATTTACTGTCTCGGTCAGAGATAATACTCCTCGGTAATGCATGCAATTTGAAAATTTCCTTAAAGAAAAGATCTGCTAAATGTACTGCATCTGATGTCTTTCTACAAGGTATAAAATGTGCCATCTTAGAAAATCTATCCACAACAACAAATATAGAATCATTACCTTTTACTGTCTTTGGTAAGCCAAGAACAACGTCCATACTGATATCAATCCAAAGTTTCTCAGGAACAACAATCAATGTATACATTCTAGTATTTTGACTTACTCCTTTTGCAACTTGACAAATTCCACAACTTTTCACAAACTTTTGAACATCTTTATACAACTATGGCCAATAGTACTTCTCCTTAAGCAAATTCCATGTTTTATCAATGCAAAAATGTCCAGCCAAACCACTACTATGTTTCTCTTTTATCAAATTAGATCTCATTACTCCTCTCGGTATACACAACTGAATACCTTTAAACAACATACCTTCCTGAATGAAGTATTCATCCCATTTAGTGTCTTGTTGATCTTGAATAGGTTCTTTGCACTTTCTCCATGGCTCAGAAAAATCAGGGTCATTTTCATACAAACCTCTCATCTCATCAAAACCAAGAACTTCAATTTTCATTTCGGTCATCAAAGATCTTCTACTCAATGCATCAACAACTTGGTTAGTGACTCCACTCTTATGCTTTATCACAAATGTATAACTCTGCAAATACTCAACCCATTTCATATGTCTCTGATTCAACTTATTCTGACTACCCAAATATTGTAAAGCCTTATGATCAGTATACAACACAAATTCACTCGGTATCAAATAATGTCTTCATTTCTTCAGTGCTTGAACAATAACATAGAATTCTTGATCATACACATAATATTTCCTTCTAGCATCATTTAACTTTTCACTAAAGAAAGCAATGGGTTTACCTTCTTGACTCAACATAGCTCCAATTTCATTTCCACTTGCATCATATTCTACTTTAAATACTTTACTGAAATCAAGTAATGCCAAAATAGGTAATTCAACAACCTTCTACTTCAGGGTGTCAAAACTTTTGTTAGCTCCATGTGTCCACTTGAATTCTCTTTTGTCTCCTCTCATAGTCTGAGTCATAGCATTACAAATTGACCCTAAATTCCTTATGAACTTTTGGTAAAAACTTGCCAAACCTTGAAATGATCTTACCTCACTAGCATTCACAGGTGTAGGCCAATTCAAAATAGCTTCAACCTTTTCAAGATCCATCTTCAAACCATCAACTGAAATAACAAATCCCAAATACAGAATTTCTTCTTTCATGAATGAACACTTTTTCAAATTTATCAACAACTTCTCCTCTTTCAACCTCTACAAAACTTGTCTAACATGCAACAAATGTTCTCTGGTCTTATTGAATATTAGAATATCATCAAGATATACAATCACAAATTTACCCAAGAATTTTTTCAAAACCTCATTCATCAGCCTCATAAAAGTACTCGGTGCATTAGTTAAACCAAAAGGCATAACCAACCACTCATACAGACCTTCTTTTGTCTTGAAAGAAGTCTTCCATTCATCACCTTCTCTTATTCTAATCTGATGATACCCACTTTTTAAATCAATCTTTGTGAAATACTTTGCTCCAGTAAAACTATCCATTATGTCATCCATTCTTGGTATAGGAAACCTATACTTCACTGTTATCTTATTGATTTCTCTGGAATCAGTACACATTCTCCATTCTCCATTCTTCTTCGGTGCCAATACAACAGGTACTACACAAGGACTCAAACTTTCTCTGATCAAATCTTTCTCTAGCAACTCTTGAATCTGTTAGTTCAATTCCTGATTCTCGGTAGGTGTCAACTGATGAGGTTCCTTATTCAGTAAACTAGCTCCAAGGATTAGATCCATACAATGATCAATGCTTCTTTTCGGTGGCAAACCATCAGGTACATTATTAAAAATGATATCACTGTACTTGGTGAGTAACCTATCAATCTCCTTAGGGACATTATCCTCTATTTTCTTACTCGGCTTATTAGGAATCGCAGCAAAACAGACATCATTCCTCTTTAAAGAACTAACAAACTTCCTTCCTTCCATCAAGAAAACTTTCATAGATGTGAAAACATTACTAATAGGTTCTTCCATCAATGGTAACAAGATTTGTTTCTTTCGATTAGCCACAATAGTGTACTAATGCAATCTCCCATCATATATAGCATGTCTATCATATTGCCAAGGTCTACCCAACAAAATATGACAACAATCCATAGGCATGATATCACACAACACCTTATCATAGTACTTGCCAATCTTCAAATTCACATAACATTATTCACTTACCAGGAGTGTATGTTCATCTTTGTTCCATGGAATCTGATAGGGCTTCGAATGTACCAACCTTTCCAACTGCAGTTTTGTGACCATCTCTTTAGATGCCAAGTTCTCTGAGCTACCACTATCAATGATTACCTTCCAAACTTTGTCAGAAACTCTACATCTAGTCTTGAACAAACTTTTCCTTATCAGATCTTCCTTCTTAATTTCATTCCACAGTGCTCTTCTTACCATCAAATTATTTTCCTTCTCAAGTTCATTCTGTGACTCTTCTTGCACCAAAGCATTTCTACTGCTACCAGCCTTCTTACTAGCTTGTGTACATTCAAAAGATCTATGTCCTTCCTCTCCACAATTATAACAAGTTCCTCAGAAACTTCCTCTGCCATAACCACCTCGGTAGTTACTGCCTCTACCTTTAGAACTTTCACCTTTCCACTTGGTCTTGCCTTTGACCAGATTTGTCTTTTCTGGTTCAGATCTACCAATTTCACCATTAGATCTACCTCTTCCTCTAGGGAATCTACCACCTCGACCTCTCTTTTTGTTCATGTCTCTTGTTCAATTTCTTCTCGGCCTTCAAAGAAAATTGATAAGCCTCTTCAATGTTCTCCAACTTGACCATACTAATTTCCTCTTGGATGGAAACCCTCAAACCATTTAGGTGTCTGTCGATTCTTTCCACATCATCTTCATCATGTCTAGATTTGATATCTAATCTATAAAATTCCTCAATATACTCTTTTACCGAGCTATCTTTTTGTCTCAAACTTTGCATTCTCTGAACTAGGTTAATCTGATAATCACAGGGTAAGAACTTTCCTTTCAATTTATTGACCATTTTACTCCATACCTTGATTTTTTCTTTACCTTTCCTTTTTCTATCCATTTGCAGATGTTCCCACAATAAGGATGCTTGACTTTTAAATTTTGTGCTTGCCATCTTCACCTTCTTATCCTCAAGAATGTTTTCATACTCAAAATACTTTTCCATTTTAGTGATCTAGTCCACCAATTCATCAAAATTTAGCTTTCCACTATAATTAGGAGGATTGAAATGTGGTGTTGACTTTAGACTTGTCAAAGCCTTAAAAAATATTTCTTCGCCTTGATCCATAACAGGAGCAGGTTCTACATTCGCTTGTTCTTCTTCAATTTCATCATCACTAACATCTTCAAGATGTCTACCTCTTCTTTGGGCTGTTTCCATTGCTTCTAATCTAGCAGCAACTTGTCTTAGCATATTTGCTAATCCTAGATCTGCATCTCACCTCCCATGAACCATCTTGACAACCCTCTACAATTGCAAGAAAGATCGCAATCTGCTAGCCCATAATAATTCAACTAGGGCTTCAAGAGGAACCTGTAAACCTAGATTCGCAGACCTAGTTCAAGATCTTTACTTCACTCTGATGCCACCTGACACAAGGCAGTGATGCAAGAGGGGCCAAAGGATGGCACACCCTAATGATCAAAGCTTGCAGCACACATGCGGAAACAACAAACAACAAGAGTGAGAGAGAGAATGCCAGATCTATCATATATTATCATCAAATTGAATCATACATGCTAGGCTATAAGGCCTTCCCAGTTATGGCCTGATATTACAATGAATCTCAGAAGTCCTCAAACATGTGAGGATCTATTACAAATCACAATTCTAATGCCTTCCCTCTTCTATCAAAACTCCCCCTAAACTACAACCAAACATCTACATTTATACAAGAAGCTACCAAGCTGATTCGGCCTTTAGATCCACAATTAATAGAAGTAACGGTCAAATCTAGGACCACATGCTCCCCAATGATGGATTCTAGCATTAATTCCACAATCCAATATAAATGCACAAGTCGGCCACAACAAGAAACAAAACTGAACCCGTTGGTAAGCAAGATAACTGAGCAATAGACAGGCAATGCCGAGCACTAGTGAAATAACTGACCATCCAGGAGATAACTGACCAACTACCGACCAACTTAGTCAAAGAAGAAACCGAGCAACACAGACAAAGCTCAAAATTCTTTTTGGTGACACAGGATTGCTGAGGACCCGAGATGCTCCTGCATCAGTCTAAGCACTATCCCGATTTTGAAAAAAAAAGAGAAAGAAAAGGGAAAAGAGATAATATCTGATAAGAGAAGAAAGGAATACCAAAGTACCAAAGAATGAACAAAGAAGAAATGAATTATCTAGAACAAAATGGTTCAAGGAACTCAGTTTCGGTCTACCGCGTGTTGAGTCTAAGAGCCCTCCAAAGAAGTTTAAAACATCGAATAAAGCTCATTTGCAGGAGGGGAAGGTTGATTTGAGCAATCTTTACTGGGGTTATAGACACCTACCTGGTAGTAGAGTAAGGTTAAATTGACTCTTGGTTGAATTTAGATTAGTGGGCAGTGATCTGATGATGATTGGTTAATAATCAGTGGAGGCCTATGACGAGGGATTCCTAGAAAATTTGAACACACATAAACACACACTGGATGCAGATGTAACGATGTTCTCAATCTTGATGATGATAGGATAATCACTCTGGCTAAAGGATTTTTGTCTGGCTCATTGTGAGATGGGAATGTTTGAAGGTGGAATAGCTTTGGGATACTCAGGTTGTTTCCCTTTCTTTTGTTGGGGCTATTTGTTGTGGTTCCACAACCATGCTCCTCTTTGTAGCCTCTTGGCTTTAGGGCCCCCCTCTTTGTAGCTTGTCCTAGGTTGTTTTTCTGCTTGTCGGTTTGGTTATTTTTATTTATTTTACGTTTAGTAGTTTGTGTCTTTTAGCAGTTTCACACTTTCGCACTTTCAGATGCCCAAAAGTGCGAAAGGTCCTCAGATCCGATTAATCTTGAACACACACCTCTAGGGTTTTTTGGACATTCAGAGGTTTGGACACCAAAGGGACTAATTCTCTGAAAAGAATCCCCCTTTCAGCATTTCAAACTTTAAAAGGTCCGAGACTCCGAAGGTCCGAAAGGGCGATCAATGGAGGTGGCTAACGTCACCCCCACCGGTGGTCTATATAAGGGAGCAAGCCATCTTTTCTACTTACTTATTCTTTGCATGTAATCATCAATTTTTTGGAGTTCTCTAGCATGTCTTCTTTCAATCTTTAGTTTCCTTGTCTATTTGTCTCTTCTTTCTGGGTGTCCTCTTCTATCTTGTCTAAGGTTGGTGCCTTTGTGTCCTATTCTTTTCTTTGTTTCAGTTTTGTTTTTCTAGTTACTTTTTTAGGTTTATTTGTTTATTTGCTAGGGTTTGTTTCCATTAGTCTTTCCTAGTCCTGCCTTGGGGATTGCAAGGTTTTCCCCCTCGACCCCCTAGCCTCAAGTTCATGGTTAGACTCGTTCTGAGGCTCATTTTTGAGTTATAGCCCAAAACCTCATTTTTACATTTTAGACATCAGAGTTTTCAAACTTTAATAGTCTGAAACTCTTAGGACCTTCTTTCCTTGAAATATCAGCTAAGTTCTTTTGGGCTCTTCGGTGTTTTCGCACTCCGAAGAACCGACATTCTTGAATTGCCAAAAAATCACGTTCACTCACCTCTGAAGCCTGAACAGTGAAACTCTGGCTGGGTCTGTTCCTTCAGTGTTTTGGCCTTTTCAGCCTTTTAGAGGTCATGTATCTCTGAAAGTCTAAAAGGCCGAAATTGGTTTTTCAGAACCATTTAAGGCTTAGTTCTTTCAAGGTTGTTTAGATTTTTTTATCTCATTTGTGAGATTTGATGTTTATTGATTTATGTCTTTTTCTCTTTGCAGAAATGACAGAGAAGGTCAACTCATCAGCTATGAGGTACCAATTCAAAGGTTATCACACGCCCTCCAAGGTGGGAAACTTACATGCTAAGATCACAGATACTGACATCGGGAACGTCAATTGGAATGATTACCTAGTCAAGTATGCACAACCAACAAGGAGGTCCAAGGACTGCACTTATTTAGTGTATTATTCTCTGGTAAATGCAGTAGCACACCCAGTCTCCATCCCGTCCTTAGATTTAATCAACACTTTGGAAAGTCATTACATACCAGATGAAAGAATGGTTAAGAACAACATGGGTGAAGTAGTTCTAGATCTCGGGCTAGACAATATTGAAGATGTCTTCCAGTTGCCCAAAAGGGTTGACAAATTCTAAAACTTTTTTATTGGCAAGGGAATGGATTTCTACAATAGAGATGTCTGATTATCCCATGACATCGTGAACAAAGAGTACCTTATACAACCTCTACCCAAAAACAAGTTGGATAGGAGAGACATGCAGAGAGGATACATGAAAGAGGACATTCAAGCAACCATCACCATGATCAGTCAGGTGTATGGACTGCCAAAGTCTATACAACTGGAGCCATGGCTGATCTTGCTTATTGAAAAAATTGAGGAGAGGCAGGCAAGATTTGATTGGGCCACCATCCTTAGTGACAACTTGGATGAGCAGCTAATCAGAGTAAAAAGAGACCCACACTTTTACATGACATCCTATGTCATGTACTTATTGGTTGCAAGAGAAGTGTACCTAGGATTGGTGAAAGTTGGTGCTATGGGAGATCAAAATGCATGGTCGTTCATAGTGTACCCACAACTGGTTAAGAAGGAATACTACACACACAACAACCCTGATTTGTGCATCTTCAATGATGCCTTTATATTTGCTATCATACACTCCATAGAGGGAGACTATGCTAAAATGTTGTCAACAGAAGATGCTACAAAGGTGAAGGCCCCAAGGGCATTTTACATTCAATTCAAGAATTTTACATACATTTGGGTGGTGGGATGCACCCTAGCTCCTAAGAAGCTGTCGAGGTATCCATCTGATAGAGTGATCTTGTTGAAGATGGCTAAAAAATTGTCTGATGCCCATGAGCACATTTGACACAAGAAAAAACATTGTTGGGACTTTCCAATTTCCATAGGGCCCCACTATGTACAGGATATGAAGATCTATAAGTCCCTGTCCTTCGAATGGGATGAATTCCTTCTATAAAGCTACAACCTCATAAGGACCCATTTTGATTCGATTGGTACATATAGTCACATAATGGTAAGGCATTATGTACATGAGCCCCATATTGAGGACCACTGGATGAACTACTTAGATGAATATGAGGTCAAGATCCATGATTACTACCGGATGAGCTTGGAGCTAGCACAAACCACTCTACTATTGAAGATACCCCCAAATGTGAAGGGAGCTCACTCTGAGTATGTCCTAGATGCTATTTACAATTTGGATAAAGTATACACCAGGGCCATCTTAAATGCAGAGGTTGATAGAGATGAAAATGATGATATTAATTTCAAGGCTAGTCATGTCATCAAAGTGAGTAAGGCATGGATTGCCCATCCATTTCCTATGGATCTAGTACCAATGAAACAACAACCAACTCAACCCTCCAAGGAGAAGAAGAAGAAAGGGGAGAAGGTGTTGATGCCGCAATTTAAAAAGTTTGTGCCACAAAATTCAGAGATGGTGTATAGGCATGAACACCCTATGACATATGGCTCATCCACTCACTTAAAGAAGCCCAAAACTAGAATGACAGGGAGCATAGAACCTCTAGACCTTCCTTCATCTAGCAGTCTTGAACCTCCAAGTGTACCAAAGAAGGCACCTAAATTTAAGGTGATTGGACCTAGGGTGGTTGGGGTAATAAAAGGCCATGTGTACAAAAGGAAGAAAGGATCAATGCCCACTCAGATGGACACCCTCTTGGAGGATAATGAAGATGAAATGGATCAAGTGCCCCTCAGTAGAAGAACCCAGTCTGCAAGATCATTGAAAAGAAGAGTACTAGAAGATGATCAAGAAGATGCTGGAGGAGTAACCCAAGGAGAGACAATAAATCTAGATGATCTGGGTGATGATGAATTTAACATCTTAGATTTTGAGGGACTTCATGGTTTCCAAAAATCTAAGCAACAGGTTCTAGTTGCGGGATATTCCTTTCCTTTTGATTCTATCCCTACACAGTTTACTATTCCTCTTGATAATGTGGGAGAGGAATTCCATGAAAGTCTCAAAAGCCAGTTGAGGAAATTGCAGTTGAAATCCAAAAGGAAACTATAGAGTCAGGAAGGGATTCTTCTATAGGAATCACCTTTAAGGAGGATATATCCGCACAAATTCCCTCATCTTCACACACTACAACATTTCAGGTCAAATTTTGATGCCAATTTGTGACGACACTACAATTTGTGTTTGTTTTTTGTGTTTTTTTTGGCAAGTGCCCCTGACAGTGTTGTAATAGTGATGATATCATCATAATTACGACACCCATTTGGTTATAAACAAAAAAAAAGAAAAGAAAGTGTCATTTGTAATTTGTGAATTCTAAGAGCTATCGTGAAGACGACACAACACTTTTGTGTGGCATGAAGAGGGCACTCCAATTTGGCATGGGTGAAGAGGCCATCACCTTTGTGTGGGAAGAGGGCACTGACACTTGAGGTAGGCCTTCGAGCTTTTTATTCTCATTAAATCAATTTCAGTGGCATTGTTTACATCTTACCATTGTTAATAGTGGCATTGTTTACATCTTAGCATTTGGAATGCTCGATGACCCGCAAGCTTTGAGAGCTAGGGCATCATTGCTATTACCTTCAAGGCATTGTGTGAAGTGTTTGATCTCTCTTTATTTGTTTTACTATTGATATTCACTATGTGCGTACTCCCCGTTTATGATCATTTCACGAGGAAATGTCTTGATGGCTCACGGGCTGCAAGCTAGGGCATTGTTGGTTCCCCTCTTCATTTCTACATGCAAGTTTACACTATGATTGACAACTAAATGTCACCGAATCTATCACCACTCCCAAGTCTGCAAGGAAAAGGGCCAATTAACAAGGATCAGAGAGATCCTCCTACACTTTGAGCTTAAATCCTCCCTAGATTCACTTCTTTAAAGGAATCAAAAAATATTATACAACTATACCCCTTACCAACTGATTGAAGATTTTATCATTTACATGTGTGTGTGATTGATGATGATGGATTGCTTCCAAAGAATAGATCAGTGCCTTAACCTAGGGCAAAGAGTCACTTGATAGCATACATCAACTGAAAATCCTAACTCAAACACACTTGAATTCAGGATAAGTGCTTTGCCTATTATCCCTCTCACTCACATATTAGGACATCAAATCCTTATCTAGCCATGAACTCACTAAAACTACCTCAAAGACTTTAATCCTAACTTTGTTAGGAACTTAAAGATAATTTCAAAATACTCTTTGTTTACCATATGCTAACCCACTTTGTGAAATTAACATATATGAGCTCAAGAACAAAACAAGAAGACACACACAAATATGAAATTGGAATCCAAATGTATTCTCATTAAAATTTTCAAAATCAATACATTATCAAACAACAAAATGCTAAGGAAACAGACCCAAAATCTAGGCTCTCCTTGCTCAGTATAACACCATCAACAACCTAATACAAAAAAACTTCTGCAATATATACACCCCCTAGTCATCTTGAAATCCCAAAACAAGATGCAACAAGCTACGGATGACTAGGGTTAGGGTTTCACCCACTAGACCAACTAGAAATAGTAACAAATTTAATAAAAGGGGGGAAAACCCAAGCAGCTTGGAGAAAGCAGATCCCAAAATGATCCTCATAAATGGTAATTCTCTGATTTGTACCAAGAATCATGAATCTATTAGACTTATTGATTTGATTTCCCACCTACAACACGCCTCGAGAAACACCATCACGGTACAAAAATCCCCTACAAAAAATCATGGAACACCCTGGACCACACTGCAACAGTCGGCAAAACCAATTCTACCAAATCCAGCCACAAAAGCATTCAATTTCAGTCCTTCTTGTTGCTAAAACCCCTTTAAAAATTTGAATCCAAACTGCAATGGTCAATTCCATGGCACCAATAGTGTATCGGCGGTCCATATTTAAATCTGGGTCAACTTTATATCATGACCATTGGATCCTATTCTTTCCCAGGCTTTATGATTTAACTCCACAGATACCCTCGGGTGAACTCTTAGCGACTATGTGACAAGGCTTTTCCTTATTCTTGAAGTGAAATACTTAACTGCAGCTTAACTCAGTGATTCGGCAAACAAAGGAAAGTAACCAATCCCCGGTCACATTTAGCGAATCAGCGACTGAAGCATTTTTCCAGTTCGTGGAATACCTTATTTCTCCACCATTTTATTTAGGGACTACACGAATGCTTGTTCGCTGAATCACCTGTCAATTTGGAGCACCGCTATTTTATTGCGTGAATGAGCAAAACCTTTAAACTTTGTCAGTGCCGCTAACCCTTTTATCAGATCCACTAAACCCTAGACCCCCGCTTGGGCCCACTTTGTGCCACCTATCATTATACCATTCGCTGCTTATTGCCCAGTCATTCCTGACATAGGACCCACAAATCCATCAGCATCAAAATGGATGGCTGGCATATGATCTCATGGAGCAAGAATATTTCATCAGATCATGCGCTAACCGTCCATCAATCTTTTTGACACAAGTTCCTCTGACAAACTCCACATCATCCCTCCTCGACCAAGCAGTGACTGCCAAATGAGTACATGTAGCAGTGGACCCACTTCACTTTATCACCTCTAAGAAAGGTAAAATCAACGGCCAGCGTAAGATGTCAAACCTCTGACACATTCCATGAGAACTTACGCCCATCATTGATTTTCTATAGATGTCAGGACCCTCTGACAAGTCAGAAACTAGGTCCCACTGAGAACTTCCAACATATTGCTTCGTGGACCAATCACAAATCGCCAACTATGATCATGTGTCACTTTGGACCCACCATTTATTACTGACTTGAACACATGGATAATCAAACGGATGGCGCATGATTTGAAGGGCTTAAAAGATTCTATGCGCTTATATGCCAACTGTTGGATCAAGATGCTGTTAGAAAACCGGGCCGAGGAAATATTAAGGCTGAAACATTAGGAAAACTTAAGGTGCAGGACTTAGGAAAATTTATTTCATCGGGCACTTAGACTTAGGAAATATTAAAGGCTCCTGGGGCTACCAAAAATATAAAGCATGTGTGTTATAGGAGTTTTTAAGTGGCCCAAAAAGTAACTTAAAATTAGAACAGGGCCGGGGTAGACTTAGGTTTTTTTTACTATAACGGTTAGATTTTTGAATATTTAACAAGGGCTTTAAGGCCAGAGACATAAAAAACATTGCAGGGACCAGAAGAAAAGAGCTACAACCATGAAATTTTTTGTAGGTACTAATAGTGGCTCTGTTTGGGGATGTGTGGCTCTTATAGGCACAACAAGAATCTAGAATCACTAGTTAAAGCAGACCACCTACTGGACAAAATTTTGAACAACAGGGCAAGACCTACAAACTAAGCCGGAACAGAATAGGGAGTAGGCAACTATTTACAAAATGTACAATATATACAGACCTAACTACTATTCATGGAAATAAAAATACCTTCAATTGAAGTATCTCTTCAAGAATTGTCCATGAACTGACAATTCCTGAACTTCACCATTCAATTCTTTGACCATATATGAATCTTGGCCCCATTTCTCATGAATTAGATATGGCCCTAACCAGAGTGGATCAAATTTACCATGTTTTCCTTTATCCTCCAGTCTGGCATTCCAAATTAACAAAAAATCACCAAGTTCAAACCTTCTTTCAACAGTTTTCTTGTCATACAAATTCTTAACATGTAACTGCAATTTGACATTTTTTGAAGCTGATTCTCTTCTAATTTCATCCAGCCTGATGAGATCTTCAATTATCAACTGCATTTCATTATTTATATCATCATCATATAACCGAACAAACTTATACATTTCCAATAAATTATTCTGAGGCATTCTTGCATGTATTCCATATATTAGGTCAAAGGGTGCACAACCAATTGCCTTCTTTGCAGTCACCCTATCAGCCCATAGAGCTAATGGAAACTTTGAATTCCATGCTCTCTTTTATTCTTTTCAAGAATCCTCTTGAGGATTTTCATCAGGCTCTTGTTAGATGATTATGCCTATCCATTTCCTTGTGGATGATAAGGTGAGGAATTTGACCTTTGAATTCCTAGACCTTTGCTAAATTATTTGTACTCAGCAGACCTGAATCACATTGCATTGTCACTAACTATCCTCTCAGGGCAACCAAACCTTGTAACAATATTGTTTAATAGGAAATCAATTACCACCTTACTAGTTGCATTTCTTGTGGGGATAGCCTCTACCCCCTTAGTGAAGTAATCAGTGGCAACTAGTATCCATGCATGTCCTCCACTAGACTTGTTTGGTATCTCCCCAATGAAATCTATTCCCCACTGTTGGAAAGGAGCTTGTACTTCTACTGGCCTTAAGGGCATATTACCTAAAAATTTAAGCTTACCAGAGAACCTTTGACAAGAATCACACCTCCTTACCAACTATTCTGCATCCTTGAAGACTGTGGGCCACCAGAAACCTGCTCTCAAAATTTTATGAGCAGTTGTTTTACCCATATAATGCCCACCACAAACTCCCTCATACATTTCTTTTAACAACTTGTTAGCTTGATTCTCATCCACACATTTCAAAAGTATGCAATCTAAATTCTTTCTATATAATTTACATTTCACAATTACATACTTGATGACCTGTAATTTCAATGTCCTCTTCTTATTGTCATCCATGTCTGTTGGACATTTCATATTTCTTAAGTAATAGATGATATCTTGATACCAGACACAATCATCCATATCACAAGTATAATCAATCATAGTTTGATTTATCTAATTTGCATCAAGATTGGATTGAGCCATCAATTTTGCCAATCCTTGTCCTCTAACCAGTTTGGTGATTTGGATGTCAATATTGAATTCTTGGATCCTATTGATCCATCTGCATCTTCTCCCAGACACCTCTTGCTGTGAGAAGATATCTTTGACTGCTGCACTTGGTACAAAGGAAATCACAATTGCTACCATAAAATAACATCTAAAAGCTTTTACAGCCTTGACCAATGCATATGCTTGTTTTTCATTGATCTCATATTTCAATTCAGCAGCCTGCAAAGATTTACTGAAAAATGCAATAGGCTGCTCATAACCTTCCTTATTTTTCTGCAACAATACTGCAGCAATAGTATGAAAAGATGCAAAGGAAAAGATATGCATTGGGGCATTGTAATCAGGTGCTTTGAGCACAGGTGCATCTTTAATAGCCTACTTGATATTCTTGAAAGCTTCATCAGGATCACCTTCCCACATGATAGCAGATCCCTTCTTCAACATCTTTGATATTGCCCTAGTGACTTCAGTAAAGTTTGTTACAAATCTTCTCAAGAAGTTTACTTGACCAAAGAAGGATTGAATTCCTTTGATATTCTTTGGTCTCTGAATCTTATCAATGGCTGCCACTCTTTCAGGATCAATTCTAACTCCTTGCTTGCCAACCAAGTGGCCAAGCAACTTACCCTCAGTGACACCAAATGCACATTTCTTTGGATTTAATAAAATTCCATATTCCAAAGTCCTCACAAATATTTTCTCTAAATGAGTATAATTGTCTTCTTCCTTCTTGGATTAAGCAGTTAAATCATCTTGATAAACAACAAGGAAATCATCAATAAAATCTAAAAAGACAACATCCATTGCCCTCTGAAAAGTTGCACCAGCATTTGTGAGACCAAAAGGCATTCTCACATAGACATATGTCCCCCAAGGTGTTGTGAAAGCTATCTTGAATTGTTCTAATTCTTTTACAATCACCTGATTGTAACCAGAGAAACCATCCATCATAGACATCAATTCTGATCCAGTCACTCTTTGTAACATAGCTTCCATATTGGGCAGACAATAGTTATCTTTTAATGAGTTGATATTTAAATTTATGAAATCTACACAAAGTCTGATGTCACCATTTTTCTTCCTGACAGGGACCAAGTTTGACACCCAAGAAGAATGCCTAATAGGCTTGATAATTCTAGCATCTCTTAGCTTCATTAATTCTTCTTGCATCTTAGGTGCCAAAGTAGGATTAATTGGCCTTTGTTTCTACCTAAAAGGTTTGGCATCTTCTTTCAAAGGAATAACATGCTAGAACAAGTCTTCCCTATAAACCTTTAGGTCATCATATGACCATGCAAAAACATGCCTGAATTTTCTCAACAATTCAATCAGAGATTTTCTTACATTGTGAGACACATCCCTACCAATGTACACCTTCTTAGGTGTTTCTTGTGTTCCAAGATTTATCTCCTCTAAATCCATACGATCTTTCTTTTTAACATCCTTCTGAACTCTGTCTTGGTTATCAAACACAGTCTCAAGAACAAAAAGTCCCTTAGGAACCTTGTTAGTTTTTAGTTGAATAACTTCATTACCAAGGACAACTTCCTTTCCTTCTATAGTCTTAATCAGAGCTGAACAATCTAATTCTTGACATGATACTGATCTTCATAACTTAGAAATTTCAAGATGTCCTGGTCATCCTCAAAGACTTGCCAATTTTTAACATTGTCTGGTATACTAGGCCTAGTCTGAATCTCAACTTTAGAGAGACCAGCAAAAGTAATATTAGTGGGATTGATTGCTATATTGGCTAACAAATCAGCCATTTTATTATTACTCCTATCCTTCCATTCAATATTGAAGGCATCAAAACATTCAATCAAATCCATACAACATTTCTATATTGTTTCAACCTCTTGTTCTTGGAAGCAAACACTGACCTGACTTGGGACACCACCAATTCAAAATCTCCTACAACCCTTATGCATCTAATTCCATGCTTTTGTACCAATTTCAATCCTAACAACAATGCTTCATATTCTACTATATTATTGGTACAAAAGAAATTCAATGTGAAAGAAAACTTGTAGGTGTTTCCATCAGGAGAGATAAGTAGGATACCTGCCCCTGCACCATCTTTGTAGCTAGCACCATCAAAGTACATCACCCATAAATTATCCTTCATAGATTTAGCATTTACCTCATCAGAGATAGATGGCAATATAGGCTCCTTCTCAAGCACATGGATTTCTGCCCTAAAAGCATTAATGTCAGTATCCAAAACACATGTAGTTTCATTGTCAATATTTCTTTCAATCATGTGGCATACTCTTGGCTCTCGATCAATCTTCACAAACTAGTCATCAATCTTGAAAGTTGCATAGCACAAGTCACATTGCAAACTTCCACCCATGGCAGCACTCCATCTTCTAGATAATAGCATTCCATAATGAGGAGGGACGTCCACCACCAAAACACTCATTGTTAATTCTTTCTTTGGATAAGCTACCAACCTATAGGGAATTGCATTTATAGTTCCAAAGACTGGCACCTCTCTTTGATCCATTGCACAACATCTGCCTTGAATTGTATCAACTTTAAGGCCCAACTTCTCCATGATCTTGAAAGGCATGACAGTATTTGAGGCACCTGAATCAATCATGCAGTTCCTCAATTTCATTCCATTCACAAGGACACTAAAAAAGAATGGATCTATGTTCTCAAGGCTGCCATTGATAGAACTATCCAAATATATAGGTGGAATCTGAGACACCATTCCCAGAACTTCTACTCTTTTCAAAACTTTAGCTTGAGATTCATTGCATGCAACATCATTGTGATGAACATTATCTACACATGCAATAGCTCTATCCTTATGTTCAGGGATCCTCAACCATTCTGACAAAGGAACCTTAACAGTTAGTTGAGATAATATAGCTAACATATCAATAGGAGCAGAGGGAGGAATCTCAATCTGCATTGCTTTTGTATCCTTTTGTCTATCTGATATATTAGTTGTATTGGTGACTTTCATCTTTTCATCTTCAGCCATTGTGTTAACTAGTTTCTGTATCTCATTAGAAGTTTTTTCAACTCCAACTCCTTAGGTTCCCATTTCTTACCTTTTACATTCCTGAACTTGACCATATGATCATTTTTTAACTTATTCTCACCTGGCTCTCTAGAGTTGGTGTTCTTTATAAACATTCCTGCAGCTTTCCCATTTGTATCCCTTGCCATCATGCCTCTAGTTTGCACTTGAGCAATCATTTCTGTAGTAATTCTATCCATCTCTTCTCTTGAAGGTCTTCTTAAATTCGCTGGCTCAGAGGAAGAAATCATGTTACATATCTTTTCATCAATGTCATCATCATCAGAAAAAACCTCTTGATGGAAAAGTGCCTAATTGTGTCTCTTTGAGCATACATCTGCTTCTTCATCAGTATCAGAATCCTCTTCATATCCTAGATATGAAGTTTCCATATTGCACCCAATGTCATCATGAGTTTCTTCTTGATCTAACTCTTCATTACTATCATCTTGATATGCTGACATGGATTGTGTAACCACACAATGTGCTTAAAAATGAGGAGATTGGCATGCAACACACCATGGTGTGTCCTCCATGACATTTATAGAGGATCTTTGTAAAGGATCAAGGACAATTCTATCATTATTTCCTCTTGCAGCAGGGACAATAGGCTTGCCATCCTTCCATTGGGTGTTGTAGGGATAATTCTACAATCTATTCTGCCTACTGAAATTATTGTTGAACTAAGGCTTTTCATTAGCAGGAACATTACTATTCCTATTAGCAGGTGCTTTCAAATCCTTCAATGCATTCAACACCTTATCCAATTTATCTTCTTGTTTCTTATTTCCAACATTTCTTTCATTATCCCTTTTATACTTTCTATCTCCAAACAACTTTGGATCATCTCTTTTCCCACCCAATTTTCTTGATATTTTCATATTGTTCTCAATATTGACAGCAATCCTAAAAGTATCTCTAAGAGTTCTTGGTTCCTTATCCCTCAATAAATATCCCATTTTTCCATCAAATGCATTGAAGTATGTGGTTAAACAAACATTTTCATCTAACCTCATAACTTGAAACAACTTATGCATGCCCTTCTGAAATATCATATTAAATTCAGTTGCAGATTCATTCTGATTTTTTCTTATGGTATTGAATTCATTCAGTATAAAGCTAGCATTAGGTCTATCACCATATTGCTCTTAGAAACACCTTTCAAAAGAATCACAAGTGTCAATGCAACGGTCAGGGAGTCTCTTAAACCAATCTCTAGCATCCTCCACCAAAGATTGAACAAATAATTTCATGACTACATCCTCATGCTCTACCTCATAATCATTTAGCATATCAACAAATAACCTAAGATGTTCTTCACAACTAATGACATTGTTACCAGAAAACTTAGGTACCCTATCTCTTATATCAGTTGGACAAGCTTTTGGGTAGCCAGGTATTCCATCAAAGCTAATTTTCCTATAGCCTTCTAATTGCATAGGTCTTCTTTGAAAACTTAAACTAATGTTAACCCTATGATCAACATTTACATTTACATTTCCATCTACTTGTGCATTTGATTGTTGTCTAGGATCAGCACCTATCCTATCAGATGAAGAAGGAATTGAAATAGTAGTAGCATTACTAAGGGGAATAGTAGTAGTCATAGATGGCATACCTAGTTCAGTAGCAGATGGATCAAGAGTGTTTACAGATGAAGCCTTCAAGAACTGGATCTTTCTTCTCTTTTCTACAATGGAGGCTTCAATTTCAGCCTTTTCTAATTCTCTTGCAAGGTCCTCATCTTCTTTTCTTCTTCTTTCTATCTCTGTGTCCTTATTTGAATTGGGTGGTGGGACCCTTGGTATTGTCAATGATTTTCTTGTTTGATGTCCCACCATATTTTTCTTTCCTTTCTCACCAGCGGCAACAACATGCCTAGTGATCTCATGCCCATCTTTATCTTTAGGGAGGGAAGCATAACTTTGAACCTGTCTAACCACAGGGCCCTCTTTATCAAATTCATGATCTTGCAGTAAGTGCTCCTGCTCACTCCTCAAAGCATCAAGATCACCAAAGACATCATGCTGCAAAGTTTTAGGAGCAGAAGCAAGCATCTTGTTTCTCTCCTTCATTTCATTAATCTTTCTTAGAAGAGACTCTCTTTCTATTAGAGAATTCACCTTTTTATCTTCTCTCTCCTCTTGTAACCTCTTATGTATGGCATCCTACTCTACCAACTATAACCTTAGTGCATTCAAATCATCTAGGTCTATCATAATATCATCAAAACCTAATGACACATCCATATCAGTGATATTTTGATATGGGAAATGGACCTACCTCGGTCTCATGGGTTGCCTTATGAATATATCCTCATCAGGATCTAAATTTGGTCTAAAACCTCTTTCTCTAGCTTGTTCATCTTGCCCTATAGGAAATGAACCCTTGTCTTGAAATACAGCCTCTGGGGTATCATAAAATTTATCTTCAGAGTGACCACCATTTGATCTAGAACTTCTGTCTTGTGAACCTCCCTCACTTGAGGAAACATGTGGTACTCTATTTCTGGTATTTCTTTGTTCTCTTATGGGAGCACTAGTAGACTCACCATTTCCTCTGATCCAAATCTTTTTGTCCTATCTAGGCAATTGTTCCAGAGTAACCTCCAGATTTTTCTTGACAAAGGACCTAGTATTCCTTCTTTTTTCCATGATTTGCAATCTATAGCATTGGTTCTAACCTTTTGAGTTGCCACCCAGCAAAGTGGGAAATCTTTTAACTGAATACAACAGGAAAACAAGAGTCCACTTAATAACTTTTATCTCTAGACTCTCCCTAGCAGAGTTGCCATTCTGTTGGTGACTCAGATGGGCAAATCAATCTGGTCAATAGGATTTTGACTTTACAATATAACCACAACTAGAGATTCTAACAGATGTAGTTCTTCATTGTTGTTCTCCCCAGTAGAGTCACCATTTTGTTGGTTCCCCTCTTCATTTCTACTTGCAGGTTTACACTATGATTGACAACTAAATGTCACTAACTCTATCACCACTCCCAAGTCTGCAAGGAAAATGGCCAATTAACAAGGATCAGAGAGATCCTCCTACACTTTGAGCTTAAATGCTCAGGCGGGTGTACCCTAGATTCACTTCTTTAAAGGAATCACAAAATATTATACAACTATACCCCTTACCAATTGATTGAAGATTTTATCATTTACATGTGTGTGTGATTGATGATGATGGATTGCTTCCAAAGAATAGATCAGTGCCTTAACCCAGGGCAAAGAGTCACTTGATAGCATACATCAACTGAAAACCCTAACTCAAACACACTTGAATTCAGGATAAGTGCTTTGCCGATTATTCCTCTCACTCACATATTAAGACATCAAATCCTTATCTAGCCATGAACTCACTGAAACTACCTCAAAGACTTTAATCCTAACTTTGTTAGGAACTTAAAGATAATTTCAAAATACTCTTTGTTTACCATATGCTAACCCACTTTGTGAAATTAACATATATGAGCTCAAGAACAAAATAAGAAGACACACACAAATATGAAATTGGAATCCAAATGTATTCTCATTAAAATTTGCAGAATCAATACATTATCAAACAATAAAATGCTAAGGAAACAAACCTAAAATCCAGGCTCTCTTTGCTCAGTATAACACCATCAACAACCTAATATAGAAAAACTTTTGCAATATATACACCCCCTAGTTCTTGAAATCCCAAAACAAGATGCAACAAGCTATGGATGACTAGGGTTAGGGTTTCACCCACCAGACCAACTAGAAATAGTCAAAAATTTAATAAAAGGGGGGAAAACCCAAGCAACCTTGAGAAAGAAGATCCCAGAATGATCCTCATAAATGGTAATTCTCTGATCTGTACCAAGAATCATGAATCTATTAGACTTATTGATCTAATTTCCCACCTGCAACATGCCTAGAGCAACACCATCATGGTACAAAAATCCCCTGCAAACAATCATGGAACACCCTGGACCACACTGCAATAGTCGGTAAAACCAATTCTACCAAATCTGGCCGCAAAAGCATTCAATTTAAGTCCTTCCTATTGCTAAAACCCCTTTAAAAATTTGAATTCAAACTGCAACGGTCAATTCCATGGTGCCAGCAATGTATCGGTGGTCCATATTTCAATCTGGGTCAACTTTATATCATGACCGTTGGATCCTGTTCTTTCTTGGGCTTTATGATTTAACTCCACAGATACCCTTGGGTTAACTCTTAGCGACTACGTGACAAGGCTTTTCCTTATTTGCGAAGTGAAATACTTAACTACAACTTAACTCAGCGATTCGACGAACAAAGGAAAGTAACCAATCCCCGGTCACATTTAGCGAATCAATGACTGAAGAGTTTTTCCAGTTCGCGGAATACCTTATGTCTCTACCATTTTATTGAGTGACTATGCGAATGCTTGTTCGCTGAATCACCGGTCAATTTGGAGCACTGCTATTTTATTGCGTGAATGAGTGAAACCTTTAAACTTTGTCAGCCCCGCTAACCCTTTTATCAGATCCGCTAAACCCTAGATCCCTGCCTAGGCCCGCTTTGTGCCACCTGTCATTATACCATTCGCTACTTACCGCCCAGTCATTCCTGACACAGGACCCACAAATCCATCAGCATCAAAATGGATGGCTGGCATATGATCTCATGGAGCAAGAATATTCCATAAGATCATGCGCCAACCGTCGATCAATCTTTCTGACACAGGTCCCTCTGACAAACTCCACATCATCCCTCCTCGACCAATCAGTGACTGCCAAATGAGTACACGTAGCAGTGGACCCGCTTCACTTTATCACCTTTGAGGAAGGTAAAATCAATGGCCAGCATAAGATCTCAAACCTTTGACACATCCCATGAGAACTTACGCCCGTCGTTGATTTTCTACAGATGTCAGGATCCTCTAAGAAGTCAAAAACCAGGTCCCACTAACAACTGCCAACATATTGCTTCGTGGACCAATAAAAAATCACCAATTGTGCTCATGTGTCACTTTGGACCCACCATTTATTACTGACCTGAACACTTGGATAATCAGACAGATGGCACATGATCTGAAGGGCTTAAAAGATTCTATGCCCTTATATGCCAACCGTTGGGTCAAGATGCTGTCAGAAGACTGGGCCTAGGAAATATTAAGGCCGAAACATTAGGAAAACTTAAGGCATAGGACTTAGGAAAATTTATTTCACCGGGCACTTATACTTAGGAAATATTAAAGGTCATCGGGGCTACCAAAAATATAAAGCATGTGCGATATAGGAGTTTCTAAGTGGCCCAAAAAGTAACTTAAAATTAGAACAGGGCTGGGGTAGACTTAGGTTTTTTTTACTATAACGACTAGATTTTTGAATATTTAACAAGGGCTTTAAGGTCAGAGACATAAAAAACATTGCAGGGACCAGAAGAAAAGAGCTACAGCCATGAATTTTTTTGCAGGTACTAATAGGCATGATACATTATTCATGAGCTCATTGTTTAATACTGACATTGTTTACATTTTTTCATTTGGAATGCTTAATGACCTACGAGCTTTGAGAGCTAAGGCATCGTTGCTATTACCTTCAAGACATTGTGTGAAGTGTTTGATCTCTCTTTATTTGTTTTTCTATTGATATTCACTATGTGCATACTCCCTGTTTATGATCATTTCACAAGGAAATGTCTTGATGGCTCATGGGCTGCAAGCTAGGGCATGATACATGTTCACGAGCTCATTGTTTAATACTGGCATTGTTTACATCTTTTCATTTGGAATGCTTGATGACCTATGAGCTTTGAGAGCTAGGGCATCATTTCTATTACCTTCAAGGCATTGTGTGAAGTGTTTGATTTCTCTTTATTTGTTTTAGTATTGATATTCACTATGTGGTACTCTCTGTTTATGATCATTTCATGAGAAATGTCTTGATGGCTCATGGGCTGCAAGCTAGGGTATCATACATTGTTCATGAGCTCACTGTTTAATATCTGTCTAGGCCATGTAAATGGTACCAGGCCAACTCAATCATCCCAACAAAATGTGTCATATTTATCTTTGTCAAATACACTCATTCACCATTTTGTTCTTGTTCTTCACACAAATATTGCATCAAAAGTAATTGTAAACAATGATTCAAAGAAAAAAGAAACAACTACAATAGATCAAACCCCAAAAGAATACAGTCAACTACAATAGCCCACAGTCTCAATGAAATAAACAATGTATAAAATAATATTTAGTCTTAATAAAATCTTATAAAACAACATATATTGTGTGAAGTGTTTGATATCTCTTTATTTGTTTTAGTGTTGATATTCACTATGTGATACACCCCGTTTATGATCATTTCATGAGGAAATATCTTGATGGCTCACAGGCTACCAGCTAGGGCATCATACATTGTTCACAAGCTCACTATTTAATATTGACATTTTTTACATCTTTTCATTTGGAATGCTTGATGACCTGTGAGCTTTGAGAGCTAGGACATCGTTTCTATTACCTTCAAGGCATTGTGTGAAGTGTTTGATCTCTTTTTATTTGTTTTGTTGTTGATATTCACTATGTGGTACTCCCCATTTATGATCATTTCATGAGGAAATGGCTTCATGGCTTGCGGGCTACAAGCTAGGGCATCATGCATTGTTTATGAGCTAACTGTTTGAGCACCTCATGTCCATATATATATTCTTCAAAGGAGGAATTATGAAATATAGTTGTAGGTAGTTATCTCTTCTATAATGATGGAGGAGTGAAAGGTAATGATCAATGAGGTTGCTGCTATTAGATCATACATTAATACACTTACTATTTTGAATTTGAGCTTGGACATCATGCAATGTTATTGTTATCATTGCATGCTTACTACTGTTGTGCACCATATATTGTTTTATACACTATTTATTTCATTGAGACTGTGAGCTTGGTTTTTCTTTCAGAAGTGTATGTATGGATTGACTATGCACATACATAATTGTAGATGAGGATTAGTAATAGGATACCATTCATTGCTTAGATATTTTTTATCTAACCCCCATCTCTCTTTTATTTACAAGTTCTAGATCACACAGGGGCACACTAGATTCATACCTAGGTCAAAAATTCATCACTTTAGGAAATGTCTGGCACCCTTATTATTTGTGTTCATCCTCTTATGTATGCTTGTACTCTTGCATTTTCTTTTGAAAGTTATTTTCCTTATATAGTATATACAAGTTATTTTTTATATATATACATGTAATGTTTAGATGCAAAAATTTATTTTCCTTTACATGTATCTTTGCATGAAATGAACACAAATTAAACAAGATCATCTAATAATGCAAACTAGGGTACTATAGTCACTCATCTAGTAATTAATTTCCCAAACCGTTATTAAGGATTGAACATAAGTTTAAGTCCCCAAATCTATTGTTCTATGTGTATAAAACAATATATGGTGCACAACAACAGCAAGCATGCAATGGCAGAAATAACATTGCATGATGCCCGAGCTCAAATTCAAAGAAGTAAGTGTATTAATGTATGATCTAATAGCAGCAACTTCATTCATCATTACCTTTCACTCCTCCATTATTATAGAAGAGATAACTACCTACAACTAAGACATCATGCATTGTCTATGAGCTCACTATTTGAGCACCTCATGTCCCTATTTGATTGGCCAGTGCTCAAATAGTGAGCTCATAAATTGCAACACCCATTTGGTTATAAACAGAAAAAGAAAAAGAAAGTGTCATTTTTAATTTGTGAATTCAAAGAGCTGCTTCAAAGATGACACTACACTTTTGTGTGGCGCGAAGAGGACATTCGAGTTTGGCATGCCCGAAGAGGCCGACACCATGTGGGAAGAGGGCACTGGCACTTGAGGTAGGCATTCAAGCTTTATCTATTTGATCATAAACGGGGAGTACCACATAGTGAATATCAACAGCAAAATAAATAAATAAAGAGATCAAACACTTCACACAATATATGTTGCTTATAGCTCACAATCAACTACAATAGCTCACAGTCTCAATGAAATAAACAGTGTATAAAACAATATATGGTGCACAATAGCAACATGCATGCAATGACAACAATAACATTGCATGATGTCTGAGCTCAAATTCAAAGAAGTAAGTGTATTAATGTATGATCTAATAGCAGCAACCTCATTCATCATTACCTTTCACTCCATCATTATAGAAGAGATAACTACCTAAAACTAGGGCATCATGCATTATTTTTGAGTTCACTGTTTGAGCACCTCATGTCCCTATTTGATTGGCCAATGCTCAAATAGTGAGCTCATAAATTGAGACATCCATTTGGTTATAAACAAAAAGAAAGAAAAAGAAAGTGTCATTTTTAATTTGTGAATTCGAAGAGCTGGCGTGAAGATGACACTTCACTTTTGTGTGGCATGAAGAGGGCATTCAAGTTTGGTGTGCTCGAAGAGGCCGACATCATGTGGGAAGAGAGCACTGGCACTTGAGGTAGGCATTCGAGCTTTATCTATTTGATCATAAACGGGGAGTACCACATAGTGAATATCAACAAAAAAACAAATAAATAAAGAGATTAAACACTTCACACAATATATGTTGCTTATAGCTCACAGTCAACTACAATAGCTCATAGTCTCAATGAAATAAATAGTGTATAAAACAATATATGGTGCACAACAGTAGCAAGCATGCAATGACAATAATAACATTGCATGATGCCCAAGCTCAAATTTAAAATAGTAAGTATATTAATGTATGATCTAATAGCAGCAACCTCATTGATCATTACCTTTCACTCCTCCATCATTATAGAAGAGATAAGTACTACAACTAGGGCATCATGCATTGTTTATGAGCTCATTGTTTGAGCACCTCATGTCCCTATTTGATTGGTCAGTGCTCAAATAATGAGCTCATAAATAATGCATGATGCCCTAGCTTGCAGCCCACAAGCCATCAAGATATTTTCTCATGAAATGATCATAAACGGGGAGTATCACATAGTGAATATCAACAACAAAACAAATAAAGAGAGATCAAACACTTCATACAATGTATGTTGTTTTATAAGATTTTATTAAGACTAAAAATATTGTTTTATGAGCTCACTGTTTGAGCACCTCATGTCCCTATTTGATTGGTCAGTGCTCTGTTTGTTATATTGATGCTATTAGATCAAATAGGGACATTAGTAATAAAATAATACACTATGTGGTACTCCCTGTTTATGATCATTTCATGAGGAAATGTCTTGGTGGCTCATGGGTTGCTGCAAGCTAGGGCATGATACATTGTTCATGAGCTCATTGTTTAATACTGGTATTGTTTACATCTTTTCATTTGGAATGCTTGATGACCTGCGAGCTTTGAGAGCTAAGGCATGATTTCTATTACCTTCAAGGCATTGTGTGAAGTGTTTGATCTCTCTTTATTTGTTTTGGTGTTGATATTTACTATGTGGTACTCCCCGTTTATGATCATTTCATGATTAAATGTCTTGATGGCTAATGGGCTGCAAGCTAGGGCATCATACATTGTTCATGAGCTCACTATTTAATAATGGCATTGTTCATGAGCTCATTATTTAATATTTGGCTAGGCCATGTAAATGGTACCAGGCCAACCCAATCAGCCCAACAAAATGTGTCATGTTTATCTTTGTCAAATACACTCGTTCACCATTTTATTCTTGTTCTTCACACAAATATTGCATCAAAAGTAATTATAAACAATGATTCAAAGAAAAAAAAACAACTACAATAGATTAGACCCCAAAAGAATACAATCAACTACAATAGCTCATAGTCTCAATGAAATAAATAGTGTATAAAACAATATATGGTGCACAACAATAACATTGCATGATGCCCAAGCGCAAATTCAAAATAGTAAGTGTATTAATGTATGATCTAATAGAAGCAACCTTATTGATCATTACCTTTAACTCCTCCATCATTATAAAAGAGATAACTACCTACAACTAGGGCATCATGCATTGTTTATGAGCTCACTGTTTGAGCACCTCATGTCCCTATTTGATTGGTTGGTGCTCAAACAGTAAGCTCATAAATAATGTATGATGCCCTAGCTTGCAGCCCGCAAGCCATCAAGACATTTCCTCATGAAATGATCATAAACAAGGAGTACCACATAGTGAATATCAACAACAAAACAAATAAAGAGAGATCAAACACTTCACACAATGTATGTTGTTTTATAAAATTTCATTAAGACTAAATATATTATTTTATGAGCTCATTGTTTGAGCACCTCATATCCCTATTTGATTGGTTGGTGCTTTGTTTGTTATATTGATGCTATTAGATCAAATAGGGGCATTAGTAATAAAATAATACACTATGTGGTACTCTCTATTTATGATCATTTCATGAGGAAATGTCTTGGTGGCTCATGGGCTGCTGCAAGCTAGGGCATGATACATTGTTCATGAGCTCACTGTTTAATACTGGTATTGTTTACATCTTTTCATTTGAAATGCTTGATGACCTATGAGCTTTGAGAGCTAGGGCATCATTTCTATTACTTTCAAGACATTGTGTGAAGTGTTTGATCTCTTTTTATTTATTTTGGTGTTGATATTCACTATGTGGTACTCCCCGTTTATGATCATTTCATGATGAAATGTCTTGATGGCTCACGGACTACAAGCTAGGGCATCATACATTGTTCATGAGCTCACTGTTTAATACTATCATTATTCATGAGCTCGCTGTTTAATATCTGGCCAGGCCATGTAAATGGTACCAGGCCAACCCAATCAGCCCAACAAAATGTGTCATGTTTATCTTTGTCAAATACACTCATTCACCATTTTTTTCTTGTTCTTCACACAAATATTGCATCAAAAGTAATTGTCTGAATTATTTACAATGTCTGAATTGATTGTTGTTTATTGACATCTAATGCTGTCCTATGCATCTAATGTTGCTAATGTTGTTGTTTAATGACATCTAATGCATCTAATGCATCTAATGCTATTGTTTAATGGAATCTAATGAATTGACTATTGTATAATGACTTGATCCTCTAATTTATAACTTCCTCTAAGTCTGTTCAACCAACTTTGGTGGTTGGAAAATTATATTAAGACTAATTAAACATAAAAACCCCTTTTCCCTCCTTTTACAAGTGACCGTTGTTATTCAAAAATTTGAATTAACAACATTGCAAATGAAGCATTTCTTAAGATTTTTGAATCCTAAGACCTTGGGATATGATCTAAATAAACTTATTAAACCTTATAAAACCAAATCTAAACTATTATAAGCTTGCAACTCAAAAACTCATCCTAGACTCCTAAATTGGTCCTAAGGCTTATTAGGCCTTTAAGGGCTTATTGCCAATTTATTACAGGTATTAACTTTATAGGTCATTATAGGCTCCAAAATGTTCCAATTGACGTCATTGGATATCTTCATGTTCACTGATGTCTTTTTGATCTCCATAGTTTTTGTGAACTCCTTATGTGCTCTAGGTGCCCCTACACCACTATGTGCTTTGATCCAATGAAATTTTTATCATCATGATGAAATAATAATGCATTAAATGTCTTACTTATCTCCTTATTCAGTTTTAATTTTATAGTGAATTCATGATTTATAATTCAGTTGTAGCAGCTCAATGTGTTTGAACTCAAGAATACCCCTTACTTAGTTTTCTGCAAAGCTTTTGACGAAATCTGTCAGAAAATGAGAAACTATGAGAAGGTGACATGAAGCTAATGAAAGGAGGCATCTCCAATTTGTTTTGCAGATATACACATTAAGGATCATGTCAGATAATACAAGAGAATTCGATCAAAATAGGGAGACAATCACTAGATTGTTGTCTAACTTTCAAAGAGAAGCCGATGACAAATGTTATTGTCCATGCAAGATTTGTAATGGCTTAAAGACAAGAAGAATCAAAATCAAAATAACAAAGAGACATTGTAGAGAGAATGGTCACATGGAAGGGGGTTTGATTATAATCCAGTGGTAAGTTGTTTGTTATATTGTTTTTACAATTAATATACATATGAACCATGGAAGGAGGTTTTATTATCATCATTTTTATATAGGTCAATCTCTCCAGTGTGAATATAGAGGAACATGAAGGTGTGACTATTGAAATTGAAGATCATGATCCCTTGGAAGATGATGATCATGCACCAAAAAACACATTTGAAGATGATGATATGAATGCATTGATTGTTGACACATTTGGTACTAGTGCTATTGGTGCTACTACTGTTGTTGATGATGAGGATGACATTGACAACGTCCATGATATACCTCTACTTGAGAAGGTAGACATGACCCTTTACGAAGTCTCCCAATCTACTCTTCTCTCTGTTGTATTATTGTTCATGAATTTGAAGATTATGAATGGTTTATCCAATATAGCAATGTCACGTATGCTAAAGTTTTGTCATATACGTCATTATAGTATATAAAAGGTGAAACATGTACAATTAAGATTTTTTATAGTAATGATTTATATTATTTGTTGTAGATTGATAGGTGACTTTCTATTACCACCATCAAATGTTCTCCCTCACTCGTATCAAGAATTATGTTCCACTATGAAACATATTGGAATGGAGTATCAAACAATAGATGCTTGTTTTGAAGATCATATTATTTATTATAAAGAACATGAAAATACAACAAAATGCCCTGAATGCCATGTGAGAAAATATTGAGATGATCAAGTGACAAAAAATGTGCCTCGCAAGGTTCTTCATCACATCCCCATTATTCCATGTTTGAAATGATTATTCAGGTGCAATAGCTTGGCACAATTTATGGATTACCATGCACACGGTAGGAGTCAAGATGACATTATTCAAATGCCTATGGATGGTTCATCATTTATAGACATAGAGGAAAAGTGGCCACACTTTAAAGATGAACCTCTAAATCTCAGGCTTTCTCTAGAAGCAGACAGTGTCAATCCGCATGGAGAGATGAGATCCATTTTCTCGGTGTTGGCCTATTTTTGTTATAAACAATAACCTTCCTCCATGGATGTCAATAAAGAGGGAGCACATTATGTTGAAAATGATTTGTCTAGGTATCTTATTATTTTATAGTTATCCACATGTAATTATAAGTCTTAGAGTGAAATGACCACAATAATTATCTGATATTGTTATTAATTCAACTAGGTGAGTACCAAGTGAAAGATATGAATGTATATATTGTGCCTTTTATTGACGAGTTGTTGGTGTTATGGAATGGTTTCACTGTGTATGACATCTCCTAACCAATTGGACAAAGAGAATTTCAATTTCATGAAATGCTTGTGTGGACAATTCATGATGCTCCAGGGTTGACACATTTCTGTGGTATGTTATGGTGAATTCTAGTTGTACGGGATAATTCAAATTTTAAAAATATACATATTTAATCCAATTTTATCATTATCTTGTAGGTCTTCAAACAAATGGAAAATTTGCATGTCCAATGTGTGGTCTAAAGATGAAACTTTTTCATTCCAAAAGTTTAAGAAAATATGTGTTTGTTGAGTATAGGCAGTTCCTCCCTAGAAATCATAAGCATCAAAGTGTAGAAAGTTATCTTTTCAATGGGAAAGAAGAGACTACATCAAAGCCCCGAAGAATGAAACCTCACCTATGGTAGTTGGAATATAATAGAATTCAAGGTAATATCGTTCCACGTAATGGTCGATGTTTGAAAATTATATATTTTGATTATGTTTTATTGGCTAATTATATAGTTGATAATCTTGAAAGTCATGAAGACATCATTGTCTAGCTTCCAAAGGGACTAAAATGT
The DNA here is from genome assembly GCA_027943335.1 of Chamaecyparis obtusa. NCBI lineage: Eukaryota > Viridiplantae > Streptophyta > Pinopsida > Cupressales > Cupressaceae > Chamaecyparis > Chamaecyparis obtusa. Next base: position 449,167 of record BSBK01007276.1, read on the forward strand.
TATCATAGAGAATTTAGTAGGCTGCCCTACTATGAGCATCTACAAATTATGCATTTGTTTGATACTATGCATATTAGAAAAAATGTACTAGAGACGCTGTGAAAAATATTGGACGGAAGGCATGACAAAGAAAAATTTGGCAAAATTTGTAGTGACATTCATGTAATAAAAAATATCATTAAATCAAATAGCAATGAAGATTGGATTAATGCAATTTCTCTTCATTGGTTATTTATAGGGAAACAAAGTAATGCCATAAAAAAGTGATCCGAAAAATTTGATTTCCTACAGGATTTGCTACGGATATAAGCAATCTTATATCAAAGAAAAATGATTTTGGGTTAGGGATGAAAACACATGATTGACATACCTTTAATAAGGTAAGTCATAGTCTTTTGTATTTAGAATATATTTGTGTAATTGCATTCAATTTTCATTGTATGAAATGATCAGTTGACAATTGTTGCAGTATTTGCTACCCCTATCTCTCCTAGAGAACTTCGACAATAATATCATACAAGTGATGTATGATCTTGGAAAATACATGAGGTAAGTAGTGATATTTGTTCAATATATCAAACAAGTAATATATTGTAAAGTCTCGTATTTATATATTTATGTCTTTAATCCCTTGTAGGTGGTTGTTATCTAAAAAAATTCATAAAGAAGATATAAAATATTGGAAGGAAAAAATTTGTCGATCAATATGTGAAATGCAAAAGTGTTTACCTCCGGCTTTTTTCAATACACAAGAACACTACCTCATACACCAAGTTGAGGAGATTGAATTCTGTGGACCTGTACATGCTAGGTCAATATGGATGGTTGAGAGACACTTAAAATTTTTGAAGGGTTTGGTACGACAAAGAGCACGTCCCGAAGGTTCTATGGTTAAGGGATATATGGTATACCAGATGATAGTGTATGTTACTCAATATCTTCCTAATCTTGCAGCAAAGACCCATATAGATTGCATTTGGGATCTTGACTCAATTAAAAAATTTGAAGGGGAGTACTTGGTGGGAAATGGTAGATTTAGGAAACTGAAAGGTAGTAAATTATGAGATGTTATTGTAGTAAATTAATTCTTAATCTTCAAAATAAATTTGTTGTAAGTCATCTATTTACTTTTGTACAACTGCTAAAGAGTGGGATGCAATACATTTGTTTATTACAAACAATTAAGATTGGATGATGGCATGGATTGAACGATGTCAACATGAATGTCATAGATTAACATGGGAATCCATGTCTTCATTGGTTATACAAACTCATCGTAATGGAGATTCCAATGTTACACAAAAGGAAATAGATTTAGCATATGGTTTAAGAGATCACCAGGTACTTATAAATTTGTTAATTAATCAATCGTATGTTTTTCAACTTGTGATGCAATAATTTATACATGTTTGATATTATTGTGGGTGAAACACCATAAGGCTATATTTTGCAATGGTTATAAATTTTGCATCAAAAAGTTGGATGACACGAAGAGAACTTGTGATTTTGGGATAAGTGCAGTGTTCCAGGTGACTAATATTTCATCTATAAGTGACTTACATCCTAGAGAGTCACAAAATTGACAGTATGATAGTTTGGTTGATATACTTAACTGCGACTTCAATTTTTTCAAATTAGTTCTCTTTATTGTGAAATGTCACAAACTACGACTCAATAAAAATGATCATGATAGAACTATTATAGAACATGACAATGGATTTCCAATGATTAATAAAAAGTTGTTTGAGCTAGCTTGAGAAGAGCCTTATGTTCTTCTAAGCTAATGTGAGCAGGTATTTTACTCAGAGGTTCTACATAAACTAGGTTGGTCATTTGTTGTTAGACATGATCCAAGAGGAAGACTGATAAATTATAATGTGATGGAAGAAGATACCGAGGAAGATGAAGAAGTGGAAGATGATGTAGAACCAGATCACGATCGAGAGCTGGTTGAAGAAGAATATGAAGAAGAAGACGACGATGATGTTGCTACTAATAACGATGATGCTGCTACTGATGATGATGATGATGATGCCGATGATGATGATGTTGATAGTGATGATGACGATGATGAAAATAGTGGTGGTGATGATGTTGTTGATGACGATGATCTTGATGATGAGATGGATGAAGAAAAATATCAATGACATGAATGAAATTTATAATTATGCCAGATGTTTGGCATGTTTTAATGATTATTTTATATGTACTACTCTTATTCACCTTGATTTATATGTCCTACTTATATATCTTTGATCTTTTGTTAAGAGAAATTTCATTCTAAAAGAGTGTATTTAATCTCTATATTAAAAACATCAGATTTCCACTATCCATTATGATGCAATTAGTTTCTGGATTCGATTGTGTAAGTTTTTTTAGCATCACTAGTTAAGACTATTCTCATTTGTAGTGGGTATGACAAGAATCAAATCACTTGAAAGACACCAGTATTTAGACATGCAAAAATTAGTGACGTGATTAAACAAATTACTTTTCTTTACAATTGCATGATTGTCTTTGGTTTGTCATTTTGTTTTGAATGTCTAGTGATTTAAACCAAAGACTTCGACTTATCCAAAAAATGTGCAAGTCTACATTAGTATGTTTCTTTTAATTGTAATTATAATTAGTATGAATGAACAAAATAATGATTGCAATATTTGTGATAATGCAATATTTGTTGAAATAGCGTTGATGACTTTGGTTAATGTGTCTGTGTCAATGTGGTGTTGGCCCATGCATGTTGAAGACGTCACGCACAACAAGTAATCCTAGGTGTCAATTTTGGGTTTGCCCAAATAGGAAAAAGGTCTGGATATGTAATTATACTTTATGTTTTAAAATAATGTGACAACTAATCATTTTATGAAGAACTGATGTGTTAATATGATTTAGAACAACAAAGAAGGGGGGGGGGGTGGTGAATCAGTTATTCTCAAGTCCAGATGTATAAAACAAACTTCAAAAACTTTTTCTTAAATAAGATCTAACAACCAAAACCAACTTGGTCATCACTGATTCAATAATAGAAACATATAACATTGCAGTCCACTACCCAGCTATATCTAACTTGTAAAACACAAAAATGTCTAAACCAAAATATTCACACAAGCATTGACACTAGGATTTATAGTGGAAACCCAATCTGGGAAAACCACTTTGTAACATGCTATTGTTATTTTCACTCTTCTGAAGTGAGTTCAGTTAAAAGCCAACCCTGTCAAAGGTTACAATACACACTATTAGGTGTGACCCGATTAAAAGATTTCAATCACCCTGTTAAAAGTGAGCCTTGTTATAGGACTTACATACACTCCATTAGAATGCAACATTGTTCAAAGGATTTAGACATATGACTATTAGGTCAACCTTTGTTAAAAAGATTTAGACTATTACAATGGTTAGAAAGTAGTAGCAGCATTCATCTGAAAAACATACAACTCACTTTGTAAATATCAAATCTAATTCTGTACACAAATGTTAGTTTACTGACTTTGAAACTTTGCCATCTCCATCTCTGATCTGCTCAATTTTTTTCTTCAAGCAATCACCACACTTCTCCTTCAGCCTTTTCTTCTTATACAGTCAATAACATCTACTCATCTTCCAACATCCTCTATTCACCCATGCACACACATACCTAATGCTTAGGTTCCCTTAATACTTCCTCAATTAGGTTAACTCATCTTTTGCTGCTCAATCTTCTTCGTAGATCTTAGGGTTAGGTTAGATTCATTGAATCTCCCTACTTTATGTTCTTTGGCTCCTTTTTTAGAAATATCTCAAATCTCTTAAAGATTTACAATAAAATATTTTTCAGTGCATTAAATGCTTTCAAACAATCAATAAATAAAGTCAACACATTTTACATAATCTAAGAATTCAACAATGTCGGCTCCAAATCTGAATTCTCTTCAAATATAAAAATACTGCTGCTCAGTCAATATTGTGATCAACTACTCGATCTTCATGTAGAAAACTTGGTCATTACTAAAAATGTTTCCTCGGCTTAAACTGTCTTCCTCGGCAATTAACTAATGTTCAGTCGACACTAGAATTTTGCTCGGTATACACTGACTGGGTCGACACTAACATCACTCGGCTTGAACATGATTTCTCTATTCTTTCTTGCTCAAGCCTACCAATTTAGTCTTCAATCTTACTAAGATAAACAATACATTATCTCATCATTGTACAACATAGTCAAGTACACTTTGTAGTATCAAGATAACTCAACCTTTCCTTAGGTGCTATTGTTACCAACCTTGCCTTTCCCCTTAGCAATACTCAAATAGATATAGTACTTTTCTAAGTAGCAATAGTCTTATCAGTTAAGATTTGACATCAATGACAACACAACAGTTGCTTCAATCACAATTTCCAACAATCTTCCTCTTTGGCATTGATGGCAACACCATATGATATCACTTGAATAGCACATGGATTACCAACCAATCCAAAACTTATCTGTCTATTAGAATTTTTTTTTAATATCCTTAGCTTCATTCTAATTCAAAATCTATAAGCCTCACTTCTGTGACCATCATAAATATCCATATCTCCCTCTATCTTGATCCTTCATTTCAGTTCACCATGTCCTTACTTTTCCTTTCAGTGTCATGTGTTATTATATCATCTCAATTCATCTCCCTCTTTGAAAAAAATGCCAAAGCAGTAACTAAAACATACATCCATCAGATGTAGATATTATCTATGCAGCTCAGTGTTTCTCCCTCTGTCATCTTACTTATGATTGATTCCTTGTCTTTTCTCTTCTTCACAACTTTAGGCCAGTCCTAAAGTGTGACAATCTTCTGCATCAATCTGTCAGATAATCTACTGTAGCATATTTGATGTAGTGCTCCTAGGTTAACTAGGTAGCCTAAGTTAGGGGAAGGACCCCTAATTGAATTCTCAAATACTCATGTTCTTCTTTAGTTAAAGCTTTAGTGAATATGTTTGCTAATTGTTCCTTTGTATTCACATATTTCATTCGGACTTCTTTGTTTTGTACCAATTATCTCAAGTAGTGATAGTTGATTGCTATGTGCTTGGTCTTAGTATGCATCACTGGATTCTTAAAAATGTTGATAGCACTTGTGTTATCATAAAAAATAACAACAGGTTTAGTGATTTCTTCTTTCATGCCTACCAACAATTATTTTATCCATACCAAATTTGAACAATTTACTACAGCAGCAACATACTCGACTTCAACAGTAGATTGGGAAATACAATTTTATTTCTTGCTCATCCAAAAGACTAATCTTTGTCCAAGAAAAAAAGGTCCACCACTAGTACTCTTTCTGTCATCTACATTTCCTGCCTAATCAGCATCTATATATAGTCTTAGTCCAAATCTTTCATCCTTCTTGTAATATAGCCCATAGTTAGCTGTCCCTTTCAAGTATCTCATAATTATTTTTACATCCATCATGTGTGTTTCCTTAGGATTGGCAGAGAATCTTGCCACAATCCCAATAGCTAGTGCAATATCTAGTCTACTATGTATAACATACTGTAATTTTCTAATCATAGATTTGTACAAAGTCTAGTTCACTTCTGCAGCATCATCATTCTTAGATAAATTTTGTCCAGTAGTCATAGGAGTACTTATTGGTCTAGAATCTTCCATCCCAAAATTTTTCAGTATTTCATTAACATACTTAGATTGTGTAATGAAAATTTCTTTCTTCATTTGGTATACTTGTAAACCAACAAAGAATTTGATCTCACCAAACATGCTCATTTCAAATTCAATTTGCATTTCATTTGAAAATCTTTTACACAAAGCATCTTGTCCACCAAAAATAATATCATCCATAAATTTTTTTGCCAACATGATACCTTTACCTTCTTCATCTTTCATGTACAGATTGCTTGTGTCATTTGCTCTTAAAAATCCAATCTGTATCAAGTAGTTATGCAATCTCTCACACCATGCTCTAGGAGCTTGTTTTAATCCATATAGTGTTTTTTTCAGTTTGCATACCATGTGTCTTCTATTTGGATCAATGAAAACTTCTGGCTATTCTATGTAAACTTCTTCTTCTAGTATACCATTTAAGAATGCAGATTTGACATCCATTTGATAAACCTTGAAATCTTTATAAGAAGCATATGCAAGCAGATTTCTTACTCCTTCCAATCTAGCTATAGGGGAAAATGTCTCCCCATAATCTATTCCTTCTTCTTGTGCATAGCCTTTGCATACTAGCCTAGCTTTGTTCCTAGTTATTTCACCTTTTTCATTCAACTTATTTTGGAACACCCACTTTGTTCCTATAGCATTTTTGTTTTCAGGTCTCAGCACTAGAGTCCAAGTATCATTCTTCTCTATTTGGTATATTTCTTCATTCATTGCTTGTATCTAGTCTTCATTGTATAATGCCTCTCTAGTTGACTTAGGTTCAAATTCACACAATAAACATGTTGGATCCATTGTTTTACTTCTGGTCAGAATTCTAGTATGTTTGTCTCCAATTATCTGTTCAAGCTTGTGATGTCTTCTTACATATTTTTCCAAAATAGGTTAAGCTCTTCTCTCCTCTATTTCATCAGGTTCCTCAACAAGATTTTCAGATTCAGCTTCTGAATGCTCAACAACCTCTTCCTAATACTCGACAGCATTATCTTGTCGCTCAGCATGTTCTTGTTCTCTTTCGGTACTATTTTCCTGATGCTCGGCAACCTCTTCCTGTCGCTCAGCATTGCTTATCGGAGACTCAACATCAGGTGCAAGTCTGTTACTTGCCTCTTCTTCTTCTTCAATATACACAAAAGATCTATAATCTTTTCGTTCTCTTTTGCTATCAACTTCATTTCTTTCTACATACTCATCAAATTTTACATTCACAGTTTCCATAATTTTGTTAGTGTTAGAGTTCAAACACTTATAAGCTTTACTTTTTGTGGAATACCCTAGGAATATGACTTCATCACTTTTAGCATTAAACTTTCCATTCCTATTGTCTTTTAATATGTAGCACTTGCTTCCAAAGATTCTGAAGTATTTAACACTCGGTGTATGCCCATACCATAATTCATAGGGTGTCAGATTTGTACCTTTCTTGATCTGTACTCAGTTAAGAGTGTAGACAGCTGTACTTATAGCTTCTTTCCAATATTTCTATTTCACATTCTTTTCAATCAACAATGTCCTTGCATAATCCAAGATAGATCTGTTTCATCTCTTTGCTATACCATTCTATGGAGGTGTTCTAGGTGCAGACATATGTCTTTTGATTCCTCTTTCATTGCAAAATAGATTGAATTCATTTGATGTAAATTCTCCACCTTGGTCAGATCTAAGACATTTTAGGTTTCTACCTATTTCCTTCTCAACCTTAGCCAAATACCACTTAAAGAATTGAAAAGTGTCAGATTTTTCTTTTAGAAACATTATATGCATCATCTTCGTATGATCATCAACAAACAAGATAAAATATCTAGTACCACAATAACTTTGTACAACCATAGGTCCACAAAGGTCAGTATGAACCAAATCTAAAATGTTATTAGAAGTAAAGGATTTTCTCTTAAAACTTGACTTTGTCATTTTTCCTAACTGACATTCCTTGCACATCACATTCTCAAGTTTCTTATATCTAGGTAGACCTCTTACTTTCTTCTTCTTACTTATTTCTACCAGATTATCAAAGTTAACATGACATAGCCTCTTATGCCATAACCAAATGTCATCAAGTTGTGCAACCATACATGCTTCTTCAGATAGGTCAAGATAGAACAAATTACCTCTAGTCAGTTCTCCACTTCCAATCAGTTCACCAGTAGCATCAAATATTTTAGATTTTTTGTGATGAAATTCCACTCAGTAACTAGTGCTGTTGATCTAAGCAACACTTAGCAGATTATAATTTAGACCTTCAACCCAATATGCATTTTCACAAAAGATCTTATTAGTCAGTTTAATCAAACCTTTTCCTCTAACAGGACATGGTGCATCATTACCAAATTTTACACTTTTACCTTTATAATGTAAGATCTCAAACTTACTCTTGTCATCAGTCATGTGATGTGAACAACCATTGTCAATAATCTATTTTTCATTCTTGTTCACATAGGAGATCAATGTAGTTTTCTCATCATCATCAGATTCATCTTTCATTGCAACATAGACTACCTCAATTTCAAAATCATTACTATCAGTATCAGTTTCTTCTTCAGTAATGTAACAAGATTTCTTACCTTTTCCTTTGTAGTCTTTGTACCTTCAGTAGCTTTTGTCATCTCTTCTATCTTTGTGTTTGCCTTTTTTTTCTTCATCTTTATCATTCCTATCAAGACATCTAGCAGCTATATGACCAACTTTGTTACATGCAAAACATATAATAGGGAGTTTACCTTTATATTTTCCTTTTCCCCTTCTCAGTCTTCTAGCCATAAGAGCTTCTAGATCTTCAAGTTCTTCATCAGGAGTGTCACTGTCACTTTCACTTTCACTGATGCATCTTTCTTTCTCTTTCTTTGGCTTGTTTAGAACTGATTATGACTTAAAAGAAAATTCAACATTACCAATACTACCAACAGTGAAGTTATCGTAGTTAGAGAGTTCAAAAGCAGTAAGCTTGCCAACCAAACTTTCCAAAGTAAGCACATTTGTAGAGTTACATCTAGATTCCTGAATAGCAGAGATCTTAATAGCATATATAAGACATAGAGTTCTTAGTACTTTACCAATTATAGTTTCATCCTCAATAGTCCCACTAGCTCCTCTAATAACATTCACAAATTCTTTTATTCTACCACAATATTGTGCAATGTTCTCACCTTCTTTCATTCTCATTTAATCAAACTTACCTCTGAGACTCTTAGCCTTAGCTTTTAGTACATTTATGTCACCACCATAGATCTTTGCAAGAGTGTCCCACATCTCCTTAACACTTGTGCAATCCTTAATGTCCTCAAATTCTGGATAGCTTAGGGCAGATGCAATTTCTAACGTTGCCTGATTATGTTCTTGCTTAGCTCTCATTTCTTCGGTAGTCAAAGGTGCAACAAGTGAGACATAGTCATTGTCAATGCAGTTCTTTATAGAATCACCAATACCGGCTAGATGCAACTTCATCAAACTTTTCCATGCAGGGAAATTTTCCTTATTCAGCTTCGGTACCTCCTTCTTATACATCCTAATCATTTGCTTCAAGCCCCTTTAAACTTGATTTCTGTAAACACCAATAATAAGCAACATAGCTCTGATACCAATTGTTAATATGATTTAGAACAATAGAGAGGGGGGGTGAATTAGTTCTTCTCAGGTCCAGATGTATAAAACAAACTTTAAAAACTTTTCCTTAAATCAGATCTAACAACCAAAACCAACTTAGTCATCACTGATTCAATAATAGAAACATATAACATTGTAGTCCACTACCCAACTGTATCTAACTTGTAAAACATAGAAATGTCTAAACCAAAACATTCACACAAGCATTGACACTAGGATTTATAGTGGAAACCCAATCTAGGAAAAACCACTTTGTAACATGCTACTATTATTTTCACTCTTCTGAAGTGAGCTTGGTTAAAAGCCAACCCTATCAAAGGTTACAATACACACTGTTAGGTGTGACCTGGTTAAAGGATTTCAATCACCCTTTAAAAGTGAGCCTTGTTATAGGACTTACATACACTCCATTAGAATGCAACCTTGTTCAAAGGATTTAAACATATGACTGTTAGGTCAACCTTTATTAAAAAGATTTTGACTGTTACAATGGTTAGAAAGTAGAAGCAGTATTGATTTGAAAAACATACAACTCACTTTGCAAATATTAGATCCAATTCCGTACACAAATGCTAGTTTATTGACTTTGAAACTTTGCCATCTCCATCTCTGATCTACTCGAAACTTTTCTTCAAAAAATCACCACACTTCTCCTTCAGCCTTTTCTGCTTATACAGTCAATAATATCTACTCATCTTCCAGCATCCTCTATTCACCCATGCACACACATACCTAATGCTTAGGTTCCCTTAATACTTCCTCAATTAGGTTAACTCATCTTTTGCCACTCAATCTCCTTCATAAATCTTAGGGTTAGGTTAGATTCATTGAATCTACCCGCTTTATATTCTTTGGCTCCTTTTCTAGAAACATCTCAAATCTCTTAAAGATTTACAATAAAATGTTTTTTAGTGCATTAAATGCTTTCAAACAATCAAGAAATAAAGTCAAAAGGTTTTACATAATCCAAGAATTCATCAATGTCAGCTCCAAATCTGAATTCTCTTCAAATATAAAAATACTGATGCTCGGTCAATATTGTGATCAACTACTTGGTCTTCATGTAGAAAGCTTGGTCATTACTTAAAATGTTTTCTCGGCTTAAACTATCTTCCTCTACAATTAATTGATGTTCGGTCGATAGTAGAATTTTGTTCGACATACACTGACTCGGTAGACACTAACATCACTCGACTTGAACATGATTTCTCTATTTTTGCTTGGTCAAGCCTACTAGTTTAGTCTTCAATTTTACTAAGATAAACAATACATTGTCTCATCATTGTACAACATAGTTAAGTACACTTTGTAGTATCAAGATAACTCAACCTTTCCTTAGGTGCTATTGTTACCAACCTTTCCTATCCCCTTAGCAACACTCAAATAGATATAGTACTTTCCTAAGTAGCAACAGTCTTATCAGTTAAGATTTGACATCAATGACAATACAACAATTGCTTCAATTGCAGTTTCCAACATGATGTACATTTGGTATTGTCAGGGAAATACTAGATGTCAATACTTTCGATGGGTCGATCAAACCACATTTACATCTACCCCATCTACATCTATACATGATGTAGGAAATGAGTGCAACTTGTGCAAGGCTCAAGAGGAAGCTAATGCCACCAAGATTGCTTTAATGGCGAAAGTAGAAATCATATTTTTGTGATGTCTTATTTGTGTAGTTTGTGCACTACTTTGTTGGGACCATATGCGTAAATGTGGTTAATAGAGGGCTATTGTAGATACTGATTTTTTTTTTTAAATTTTTAGTAGATACACATAAAGAACATGCACATAAACATGACAAATGAGAAACATAAATGTAGGTATCATAATCACAATTTTTTGGAGACACAACATAACTAAATGGTATACCCAGATGATGCAACACAACTATATATCACTCCTCTGGTTTGAAGTTTACATTGTGGTAAAAAAAAATCCATCGATAAAAAATAAATTTACAGAGCGAAGGAGAGCAAGAATGACCAAAGTAATATAGGTCCCTATATTATTTTGGTCATTATCGCTCTCCTCCTGTGCTCTCTAAATTTATTCTTCATCTTTGGGTTTTGTTTACACAGTGTAGACATGGAACTGGAGGAGTAGTTGCATTGCATCATCTGGGTTTGCCACTCAATTATGTTGTGTTTCCAAAAAATTGTGACCATGATGCCTACATTTATGTTTCTTAGTTGTTGTGTCCTAGGACCCCTTATGACCCTTTACGACCATTTATGATCCCTAAGAATACATCTTAGAGATCTTAAAATGTCGTAAAGGGTCATAAGAGGCTCCTAGGAGGGGTCAGATGAGCTTCCACCTTCATGTGGTTGGCCTTGTTAAGTAAAGAATGTTAAACTATTCTTGAAACAAAGAGAAGCTCAATAATTTAAGATCTCAATCCATGTACGACAAATATATATATACTGCACCGTGAATGCACACATCAAATTCAGACCAAAGAAGTCAAAAAGTTGCTCAAATCAGATCCGAATGCAATCAGGTCTACATATATCCTATGAACACATTAGGAAGAATGCATCTCTAATCGCCGCACTAGCTTCTTGTGCTGGAGTAGTCACTGTCACAAGTCTTGATTTGGTAGGATCCATTCCAAATCCAAGTCTCTAGACTCGACTCAATAATCTACAAGCTGCTACCGAATCTACTACAAAGTTATCTCTAAATTGTGCTGGAGTAGTTGTTGTCAAAAGTCTTGATTTGGTAGGATCCATTCCAAATCCAAGTCTCTAGACTCGACACAATAATCCATGAGCCGCCACCAAATCTATTGCAAAGTTATCTTCAAATGATCCATAACCAAATCATGAGCAGGAACCAGATTTGCAAGAACACCATTCTGAATTGATACCAACTCGATTGACATATATATATATTTAAAAAAAAACTCATTGTCATCATAACTACGATGGCTTTAAAACAACGACGGTTTCCCATCATAAACATTCAAAATCCATCAGTCACATTAAATGCATCGCTGTCAGAAAACAACCATAAATGACAGATAACCATCGTAATTGTCCAACGCATGTCTGTCGCATGCAACATAGTCATCGTTACAAACCACAAATGATAGATATGCATTTTAAACCTCTGACAGATATCTGTTGCATTAAAAGCATTTCTGTCGATGAACATGTTATGAATGACAGCTACCTGTCGAAATCTTTTGACGGGTCACCGTAATTTGTTATTTATTACGATGGGTAGGCATCCAAATTGTGATGGCCAAAAATAAGTTCAATGACTTTCTCGTTGTGTTGGAACCCTCTTTTAGCGATGACCAAGGTTGTCGTAATTACGACGCCCGACAAAATCATCAATTTTTTTGACTACAAAATTGTGACGCCGGGTGGTGTTGCTTAATCGATAGTTTATTGTCTAAATTTGAATGCTCGACCATCAGAAAAAGGTCTCAAATGTACTAGTGACACCCAATTCTGCCTCCACCTCCACCTATGCATCAAACTCCACTCTCGCCTCTGCATCAAACACCACCTACCACTCCAATCCCACCTCCGCATCAAACACCACCTACCACTCCATTGCCTCCACAACCTCCACATTTTCATGCTCCCATGCCAAATCCACCTCCTCCACCAACGTCTTCACCCACTTCCCTTGTTTCTCCTACTCCTATGCAAAAAACTCCTTCCCAAGTTCCTATTCCACCACTTGTTCACAATGAAGCAATAGCACAAGGGCCTCAAGAGCCCAATAAAGAAATAAAGGCAGTCAGTGAGATGCTATTAGAAGGACAAGATGGGTCAAAAAAACAAGTTGAAGAGGAAGAGAAGACAAATGAGGAAGGACAGACAAATGCTGAAGAAGAGCTAAATGTGATGGAAGAGCCCAAGAAAGAAACAAAAGGAGGAGAGGAGGAGAGTCATGAGGAGGGGGAGGTGGAACACCCAACAATTACCTCGACTCTATCAACCCCTTATGAACCCCTTAATGCTTTTTCAAAGCCCACTTGGTTCACCAAGGAGATTCAACCAAGAACAAGGGTGTATACTGATGATGACACAGATATGGTGGCATTAGGGTGAGCATTCCAGCAAGCGGAATCTAGGACCCGAGAAAGGACCCTTTCATATGTAACCCAAGACCAAGTAGGTAGATGGAAAGCTCAGGTGGTTGTCCCCACAATGAGTATCATTATGGCTGAAGTTACCCCGAATGACTATGTGTTGGAGGAAGTAGATTTGGGAGAGCCTACTAGGGAAGGGAGTAAAACTCTGGCTACTTTCAGGTTGAAACATGCTTTAGGCTTCATGGACAAGGATGAAGAGAAGATAAAAACATTGATGGAATAGAATGAAGCTATGAAGAAGTTTATTCTTAAGACAGTGGGTCCCATTGACCCTAGTAACCCTAAGGCCTCATTATAGGATATTTTGGAGAAGAGGGGTGATGTAAATATATCGGCAGACATCCCATCTTCTTTTGTTCAAGCTTGTGTAGATTGGAAGGTTGATTTTGAGGAGTTTTCCAAAGTGTCTCTCAAGAAGATTCTGAGGCCTTTCTGAAGTATTCTTCAAGGAATCACATCCTTGGTCAAGATTATGAGTGAGGAAAATGGTTTGGAGGAGAAGACCTTGAAATGGAAAATGGCACTGGACGACCTCATAGTAATAAGGAAGCAACACTTCCAAGTTTTGGTTAATGTTTTTGAAGGGTTAGAGATGGACAATTTTGAGATATGGATCCAAGATATTACTAGATAGGATGAATACGAAGAGGGATAAGGGTCTACTCTTTGTGGGGGAAATGCATAAGTCCTTGAAAGGGTTGGATCTGGATCTGTATGAAGAAGATGATAAGAAAACAATGCATCCTGTGAATGTCATTATAAATCAGTACCTAGACATCTTTGGATGAATTAAAAGAAAAGAGGACCTCCAACAGATGTTTTATCAGGAGGAGATCCAGAAAATGTTATCTTGAGAAGAGGAAATACAGGAGTTTGTAGTGAAATTGATCACCTTCCAGGAGAAATAGCAAGAACTCCTTGAAGGGGTCAAAATGTCCAACTTCAAAGAGGTCCAAGAGATCATGGATAGATTCCACAAAGCTCACCCAGAGATTCTCTCAACCCAATAAGCATCCAGTTTTGACTTGACCGAAATTTGTATAGAAGAAAAGCAGTTTTTCACAATTAGCCATTTTTGAAGACCTTGATTTTTGGCAATTTGGCATATAAGATTTTTGGCATTTCAGCCATATGAGATCTTCAGCCTCCCAAAGTCCAAAAGTTGGGAAAAGGTCATCTCAACACTTAGTCATTTTTGAAGCTTCATTTTTTTCGGGCAACCGTTAGGATCCGAGATTTCTAGGCATGTCCACTGTTTGACTTCAGTCATCTCAGACTTGATTTTTCAGTCAACTGGATCACTTCTATGGGGTCTTTTCTACATGATTTTGGGGTCTCTTTCAATTGAGTCTACATGGAGAAGTCATAACAGAGGATAAAGGGTAGAATCACAAAGTTTCATGGAGAGCTTGCATGAGTTCCAGTTGCATTTTGAGTCATTTTATGCATGATCTGCTCTAGTTTTTTGTAATGCACAAGGTTTAATTCCATGCTAGGGTAGTTTAACTTGTTTTAAGAGGTAGTTTCCTTCATGTAATATGTGGTTTAATTTTATTTTGGTGTTTTAGATGCAGTCGGAACCCTAGCTACAAAAATAGGAGCACAACTCTATAAATTGAAAGAACTCAATGTAATGAAGGTCAGATTTTGATCCTAATACAATACATACAATTGGTGCTTCAATCATGGTGTGATTCTTCTGATATCTTTGCGAGATTTATGAATGTGTGAATTGCTCATTTGTTTATTTCAAAGAGCCAATTGATTGTGTGGTGGTTTAAATCTGTGATTCCTTAGTTCGGTGTTTGCTGGTGTTACATTTCTTTGTTGTGATGAATTATTGAGAAGATATTTCTTTTTGGTGCTTTGAAGAGAAACTTGTCTCACGTGTGCGCACATCCATGGTGGCTATGTGATTCGATGAGTTTTAGCTTATTATATGTTTGCATTTGTTTTCATTTGTGATTGCATCTTCTTAGCTGAGGATTGTGATTTATTCAGATCTCTATTTTGTGGGTTTCTTCATCTTCTCGGTATTTTAATTCGCAAGGTAGTGTGATATTGGTTTATGTCCAATAGTTTCTTTCAACAGATTTCCTTCAAATTCTCATTACCCTACCCTTTACTTTCTTTGCAAGTCAATTATAGTAGATTAATTAGATTTACGTTGCTTTCCATTTTAAAATCTGAAAATCCCAAAGAGAAATATTGTGGTGTTTTTAAGTTTTTTTGCAGCCCTTCGAGATATGAACTAACAAAGGCCTCCTTGTGAACAGATTCACATTTGTCTTCAGTTGAGCTATCCAAGCAGTTGGGATCCAGCCTAGAAGGAACCTTGAGAGTGATTAAAATCATTCTTCCAAGAGGGGGATTTGCTCACATGCATTCCTAGTCATTGTCTCGTGTAAAAATGATGCTCAACAGAAGTGGCACTAGAAGGAGGGCCCTCAAAAGGGAGACACCAAAATATTGGATCATTCTCTCCCGAACGATTTGAATGAGTCCTCAGATCCTCACAAAATGATGAAGAGTGCTCCCCTTAATACCACAAACACATAATAGAAACAGAGAAATAACAACAATATGCAAGAATAGAAAATGGGCTTCTTATTATCTCCACAAATGTGGAATTACAAACTTTTAGAATTACAATATGCAAAGCCACATGGGCATTCCCTTACAATATTCTATAGGACAAAGCCTTGAATCAATACCCAGATCTACTACCAAAACTGTTTAGACAACACTACGGGCCTTCTTTATATAGGCAATTTCCACCGCCCAAAAAAGTTCCAAAAATTTAGCCTTTAGGTCGACTATACATAGAATTATTTTATTTTCACAATGTTTTAACAATAGGGTCGGCTCAAAAGAAATACAAAATATGTTTTTAGGTAGCCCAACTTCCGAAGGTAAAAAATTTTTAACCGTAGCTTCATTTTTATATTGTAACCACTTTTTGAAAATGCCATGACAAAATCTACAATGCCTGACACGCACAAGCACCAATCAGTTAGGGGTCAATTGTGATTTAGAGCCTCTAAGGCCTTCAAAATTGAGCTCAAAGATTTCATACCCAAAAACCTCAATAACTTCACCAATACTAATGATGTGGTAATGAAACTCAACTAGTAGGTTGAAATGACTGAGATGAACCTCCACCTATGAAATCAAAACATTCCGAAATTGTATGACTAACTTACTAAAAATAGTAAGTTTCCATAAATAGTAGCTCTACACAAGATAGCCCTTATTGAAAACAAAACCATAAATATTTTTGGATGATGCTCTTACACCCAAGATGCTCCTGCATCAAACACCCAGGGTAATTTGAGAAGTGACCATGTCACGACTCAAGTGTGAAGAGGAAAACCAAGACAACTAACCTCCTCCCTTGTTAGCCATGATGAATGTTCAATTAGTCACCCTTTCCACTTGACCAAATATTCTTCATATGTCATGTTCCTTGTGCTTCTGCCAACACGACTGTCCAGTCTATCCTCAATATCCTTGATATCTGAACTGGTTGCTGGAATACTCCATTGTGCTGTTGAAACCTCATCTTCAACACCTCCTTCATGATACTTTGGAGAAGGGTCTATGGACCAATGCCCTTCCAAGATGGCCTATGGACAGGGAATCCTGAAGAGATGCAGTGCCTGAAAAGGATCTTCCAA
This sequence comes from Chamaecyparis obtusa, assembly GCA_027943335.1. Taxonomy (NCBI): domain Eukaryota; kingdom Viridiplantae; phylum Streptophyta; class Pinopsida; order Cupressales; family Cupressaceae; genus Chamaecyparis; species Chamaecyparis obtusa. The sequence continues at coordinate 466,214 of BSBK01007276.1, forward strand.
GCCTCGTCACTAGTAAGAGCATGAATAATCCACTTGGCACAAAGGGCATGACCTTGCTTCTGAGTGGAGAGAAGGCCAAGGCCACCAGATTCTCTAGGAAGACAACAATACTCCCAAGCAACCCTATGGAACCCATGGCTATCAGATCTAGAAGCCCAGAGAAAGTCTTTGAGGAGGCGTTCCAACTTGAGATACGAGGCTTTAGAAGGAGCCCAGCAAGAGGAGTAGTAAACATGAGTAGCGGCCATAACTTTGGAGCAAATCTAAAATTTCCCAGCAAGGGAGAGGGGCTTGCAAATCCAATATTGAAACTTTTTTTCAATCTTGATGATCACAACATTCCATAAGTCCACAGAGGATCCAAGGAAGGGAATGCCCAGGAAGCGAAAAACTTCCCCATGTTGAACCCATTTCTAGTCAAATTTAGCAAGCCAGGGAGGGGCTGGAAGGAAAGACTGTTTGAAACAAAGGGTCTTATGCCATTGGATAGCAGATCTAGAGGCTTGACAAGAGGTATCCAAGCATTGTAAGGCATTAGAGATATTCTCCTCATCCTCAATAAGAGTGAGAAAGGATTCATCAGCAAAGTGACCATTAATAAGCTAAGAAGAAGACTTAGGAAGAGAAATGCCCTAAACCAAACCAGAGAAGACAAAATTGGCAAGCAAATAACCAAAGCCTTCAGCAAAAAGCACATATAATGCAGGAGCCAGTCGACAACCTTTTCGGATGGATCTAAAAATTCCAAAGGTATCAGATTGAGACCCATTGATAGTAATTCACGTAGAGGCATCACCAAAAAGCATTTCCACATACTACAAGAAATGAGGATTGAACCCAAGAGCTTGGAGCATGGCAAGAATAAAAGGCCATTCAATGTAGTCATAAGCTTTAACAAAATCAATTTTAAGGAATAAAGTGGGCTTCTTATACTGACAAGCCCATTCCATCCCTTCCCAAACAACAATAATGTTGTCAAGAATATACATGGATTTAATAAAGCTAGTTTGTTCAGGGTGAACAATAAGTGGAAGGAAATGTCTGATTTTGAGAGCTAATGCCTTACCAATTATCTTGTAGGAGACATTCAGTAAGGTGATAGGCCTCCAGTTGCAGATATCCTCAGGATCACCAAATTTAGGTATGAATTTGATGTTCCCTTTATTTATGATAGCACCCAAACTTTTATTATGAAAAGTCTCGAGGTAAACTTTATGCAGGTTAGGACCTAAAGCATCCCATAAGTGCTTGTAGAACTCATAGGGGAAGCCATCACATCTTGGAGATTTATCATCTGCCATAGGAAAGATAGTATCTTTAAGATCACTGATGGTAAGAAGTTGCTCACAAAAGGCTCACTTCTCAACCGCTAGACAATTTTGAGTAACGATAATACAAGCCTTAAGAGCCTCCTCTCGAGCAGTAGAATTTCCCTGCAAAGCAAACACTTTTTCATAGTGTTGAACAAAAGCCTAAAGAATGGTAGGGAGCTTAGTAAGGGTTTCAGGTCCTTGTTTGATATTTTGAATACCAACATTGATATGCCGGGCCTTGAGAGCATGAAAAAACTCCTTACAGGCTTTATCACCCACCTCCAACTAGTGGAGGTGAGCTTTGATTTGAGCTCCACGAGCAGCATAGGCATTTGCAATGTGCTTCTCATGATGAAGCTGGGAAAGCTTAAGTTGAAGCTCAGTGTCAAAGGGGTTCAATGCAAGTGCATCAGAAGTATTGTAAAGAGCCTTAGTGTTAGATTCATATGCATGTTTCCTATAGCAAGCCAATTGACGGCCATAAATATAGAGAAATCTCGCAGTACGATTGATGGCATCATTCCACCATTGAATCCAACCAAGATGGTTGTGGGGACAAGGCTCTAAATTTTAGACTTGAATAATGTGAGCAATAGTGGAGGCATGCATCATCACAAACATGTTGAGGAAAAATTGAGTATAAGTAGCCCGCATGGCAGAGGAATGCCAAGTGATGGAAAAAGAAATGGGGAAGTGATTTGACAAGGTCACATCTATCAGAGGAGTGACAGGTAGGCCTCGATCTTCAGAGAAAGAGAAAATAGATTGAGCAGTTATCATGCATTGATATAATCTCTTAAATATGCAATCAAAACCAGCTCTGAAATTAGACCAAGTATGCCAGATCCCACCCTGCTGGTAGCAGTTAGCATTGGGATAAAAAAGGCCCAATTTATTGTGCATATGGTACCATGCTTCTCTCTCCCCAACTATCCATCGAAAAGGCAAAATACCTTCCTTGTCAGAGGCCAACTCAACCATATTAAAGTCCCCACACATAACCCAAGTAGCAGGAGGAAAGTTGTCCGCCAGCCAACACCAAAGATGAGATCTTTCCACATCATCATTCGGAGCATAAACATTAATGATGCCAAAAGAATGGTTGTGAAAAGAAAACAAGATCCAAGTGACACATTGCACTAAAACATCTACCAAAACATTAATCTCTCATTAGGTTATTGTAGGTTTGGCAAAGAGCAAGACGGAGATGAAGATTTTTAAGTTTTGTATACACATAAGTATACATGTGTGTATATACATACATATATATTTATGTATATATACTCTTCCAAAATCAACAAGAGGAAAGATAAAAATAACTAAGTCTATTTTTTTTAAACATCAACATAGCAATGTATTCCAATAGGGTATATACATCTATGTATATATACATAGGTGTATATACATGACTTTTTTTAAAACTAACATGATATCAAAATGAAATCTATTCTTACATAGGTAATTAGAAAAACAAATCTACATTAACTTTTCTTTTTCAACTAAATACTTGAAATAAATTTTGAGTACATGGGGAAGAGATTAACAATCATAAGAAAATATAACTTTTTCTTGCATATGGGAAAACAAACCAGCAAGCTATCTTTTTGCATTCAAGGCAAAATGAATCATCTTTTTTACATTTTCTTTCTCTAGAAATACATAGAAAATTATGAAAAAAAATTCATATACAAATATAAACTTTTACAAGTATTTTACATGTTTTTAGGCATCTACATAGCCTTTTTCACTAGTCTTTTATGCATGGCTCTTTTAGCCCTTTTTACAACATAAAAATATGAAAGTAATAATGAAAAAATCTTCTTTCCTTCAACAAAACCAACAACTCCTTCAAATAAAAATCTGCAAAAGAAAACCACCTTGACCATGGAGGCTCATCTTCCAACCTATTCCATTACATGGCCACCCCTGAGCTTGGTGAAACAAAGATGGATGAGGGTAACATACATGTTGTTGGAATTAAGTATGTTTGTCATTAGTGACAACACTTATTCAGACTCTGTATGTTTACCAAACAAACAGGACAGTGTTTACCGAGCAGACAAGACAGTGTTTACCGAACAGACCGAGATTTGTAGTGCTTACTGAATTATCATTAACGAGTGATGAAATGAGTAGTGTTTACCAAGTGCCAGCATGGTAAACAGGGAATTTAGTTTCTATCGAGTGACACTATATCTACCAAGTCTCCAGTATATACCGAGTTCGAAACTACAAGCGAGTGGTTAGTATGGAACGAGCCTCCACTTCTACCGAGAGCATGACGATGCCGAGTAACGCAGTGGATGTCGAGTATCAAGAAGTCACTGAGTTAGTTTGTAGTAACCGAGTAACTATATTTGGGCTGACTCAGTAATATTTGGGGTAGCTTGTTTGAGAGTTGACTTTGTAATTATTTTATAATTTTTTTGGATTGATATATAAACATTGTTTTGTATCATATCCAAGGTGAAAAAAAAGAAGCGAGAAGTGTGAAAAAGGGAAAAAAGGCAGAGATAAGAAAATTACAAAGGGCTACAATAGTATAAGGAGCAACATAGATATATCCATCATAGAAGGTGATCAGTACATCAAAGAATCTCAATCAGCAAGTACAGTTGCAAGTAAGAGATCTATTGTTTCATCCTAACAGGTGAATCAGCTTAAAATCCTTTAACAGGGTAGACTTAACAGTCTTTGTAAAATCTCTTAACCGAGTGCATACTTCTTTGTATGTTTGTAAATCCTCTAACAAGGTGGACCTAGCAGTCCTTATTGCTCCTAACAGGGCATATCATCAGAAGTGATCATTGTAAGTCTTAACCAGCAAACTTTATACTGCAGTATTAAAGTTTTGTGGGTATCATCCCCACCCTAGTTTTGCTTTCTATTTGGAAGGTTTTTGGGTCACCAAATATCTGTGTTCAAAGTGTTATGAATGTTTTATTCTTTTTGTTAGTCATGCATGCAGTTAGCTTATTGATCTAAATGTTATTTGAAATATGGTTAAGATCTGAATTTGTTAAAAATTTTGAAGTTATTGAATTTGTTAAAAATATCCCCATATTTGGAACTAACCCCTCCTCAAAATCAATCTTAGGTATATTGGTGTCTCATGGAGTGTAAAATCCTTTTCAGGAACCAACAAGATGGAAACTCTATTGGGGAAGAAGTATATGACAACAAGTTTTAAGATGGTCATTTCCTTTATTTTCTAGATCATTCCAGAGTCTTGGACCAAAGTATAGAGTCAGTTTCAAAAGGTTTCAAATCATCTCACCTAGTTGTGAGTGGTGACTCTAAGTTCTCTGTTTGATCAGTGCATACAATGATGTATCTATAGTCCTGATAAATAGTGCTTTAAGGCTTGGTGAAGTTTTGTTTTGATTGGAAGGAGATACAAAGACAAGTAAAATATTTTCCTCTTCAAAGAGGTGGCAACTCTACTATCTAAGAATTTGATGGAGCTATGAAGAGAGCCCTGGATCTTCCCCACTTCCCAATCAACAAGTTGAGTTTCAATTGCAATACTTCCAGGTATTTTGATTTTTACGTACCTTACTTTTATGAAAATCATTTATAAAGAATGTTTTCCTATCAAGTGTTCAACACTAGTGTAAAGGGAAGAGTGAGATAAGGTGAGTGGTTCTCATCTTGTTTCAAATTAGATGGATAACCATGGGAAAAGCTAGTCTAGAAGGTTGTGTTTTATCAAGCTAGATAGAGATTTAAGTTGTGTTCATCTTCCAAGATCCCCCAATTCTTTTCCTAGTGAGCTCATGGATCTGATTCTAGTTTTTGATGGTCAGTCTGAATCAGCATAGAGCATGTCCTAGCATTCTTTAGATTTGTTGTAAAATATCAAATTTATGAGGAGGATGTTAGCATGATGTTTTCTGGGAGATCCCTCAGAGGGGTTGTATCTGATTGGTATTTAAATTTGCCCCCAAAATGCATCTCTTCATTGACTGATTTCAAGTGGTTGTTCTTAGAAGAGTTTCTTGATGATGATGAGTGGAATAAGTTGCAAAAGGATCATCAGCAAGAAGAGAATACAAGTTGTATTCTAGAGTAATCCATGTTTAATGCTGAGGGTATTTCTCAAAATGATAATGTTATGTCAGAGGAGTATTCTGATTGTAGTAGTGAGCAAGAATCAAAATCATTGTATGCAAGATCTTCAACTTGTTCAGAGATGTCTAAATTTGAAAGCCAAGATTATTTGAGTGAATATTTTGATGAAGATACCAAGGATTAGTTGGGCTCCCCTTTTCTCAATAGTGATGAGATCTCTGATTTGTTGATAGCTGAATATAACAAATGTACACATCTATGTTGTCAGCAAATATTAGGCCCTATTGACATATGTTTTGACACTGATAATGAGGCATGCGTTCAAAATGATGAAGATAATGATTCATGTCTGCATGAGTCCCCCTCATATAGTAAGTTTTCAGGAGAAGTGAATGAAGACCATGACAGTGTGTTGTCCTATTATGAAGATTTTAATGATGAACAAGTCTCTAGTTCAATTTCTTTTCCTTCTTTTGATGAATATGATAGTGAAGGTGATAGTATTGAGGACTTAGTCTTCAATGATTAGCACATAAAATCTTCTGATGAAAATGATGATGTAGATTAGTTGTCCCCATGTCAAAAAATTTGTGAAGATAGTTCTCACTTGGTCCATGATCCAGATTGTGAATACATCCTTGAGGAACCAAGTTTCTCAGTGGCTGAAGCAATCCATGAAGGTAAATCTGAGGATCCAAGTCCTTCTCAGCCAAGTGAGTTCCTAGTAATGCATGGTAACTATTATGTTTTGTTCCCTGGTGCATTACTAGATAAATTTTTTGTTCCCAGTCATCAGGAAGAAGTAAATGATGTCCCATACTTCTTGGAGTATGAGTATGATAATGGATATGACTGGAAGAGCATGGGTAATGATAATTGCAGTTTCATTTTTTAGCACATGAGTATTCACATTTGTTGGCAACAAGATGATCATGACATTTTTAGGTGGCATGTTACATATGTGGATGAAAATCACACCTTTGATTTAGAAGGGTTTTGATTTTCCTTTGGTGGCCTGAGGCCACCAAGTAAGGTTTTAAATCTTGTAAATTTTATAAATAATTTCCTTTCAATTGTGTGTTTCCCTTCCTATTTTACTAGTTCATCTACCAATTTTTGTGAAGGTTTCCTAGTAGTTTTTTGTCCTGTGGGTGGTCTACTTCCTCCAGTAATTCTAAATCCTTGTCATGCCTTCAAGAGGCATGCATCCCCAGATAGAGCCATTGTTAGCCCATTTTCCTATCATAGCCAAAATCCTATGAAAATGGCCTTATCCTGTGAAAATTGTCATGCCCTAGCTTCCACATAGTTTTGGTCAGTGAAGAAGATTTAAAATGTTTCATGGATTGCACCCTTAACCATGGATAGTTTATGATGTTTCCAAGCTCCAGTTCAAATCACATGTGCTCAAGTGCAAAAACTAGGGAGATATTGTAGTTTCAAGATTTGGGATATAGGGTTTATCCATGACCTAATGGTTTCCAAAATTGTCTAAGTCCATAAAGCCCTAGCCAGATCTATTTCTTCATTACCTTTTTCGGGTCACTTTGGTTTCTTTTTTGCACATGTATTTTTCTTTCACTAAATCTCCAAGTTCCTAGGTGGTTAGTCATTTTATCTAGCGATCTGGAAACTACAGTTGTCACATATTCTCCTGATCTTGGCGGCTAAGTTCTTAACATTTGGCGACCTGGCGAATAAAGGCTATCTCGTGATCTCCAGGCCAAACCCCAGTTAAGTAAAATATTTCATGACTTGGAGAAAGCCTTTAGTCATGTGTTCCTAGAATGACTAAGAGTTAAGAGAGGCTTGCCAAGGTTAGGATAAAGATATTGTAGGTCCAAGATAGATCTATGGTGGTCATGATGCCACAAAGGGAAGATGTAGGATAGATATTCATCGTGACATTGAGACAGCTATCTGATGGAAAGACTAAGGTCAAGGTGGATCTGATGCCAGGTATTGTTGATGTGCTTATTTTTCATTGGTTGTGATGATTGGTGACTTGGAAGGTGTTAGTGGGGCTGAGGGTTTCATCATGTTAAAGGGACACCAGACATAAGTCAATCTAATAGTTGCCGCATTGCTGAGAAGAAAAGGTGCATGAGGTATTAACCAATGTGATATTGCGACAATCGTTGATTCTTTCTTAAGTGAAGATCACCAGTCCTATTTTAAAGAATGATAAAGTGATGGGTTTAGTTGCCAATTCATGCTAATGTGCCTATTTTTGATTGGTTTCCGAGATAGATGATGTGACTGGGTGATTTTTTAAAAAGGCTAGGTTGATAGTTGTGATGATTTTTAAGGTTTTCAATGTGATTTAGAGGAATAGGTATAAGTTTAAGAGTCATCCCTTCAAATCTATTGAAGAGGATCAAGAGGGAGCATTTTCATGCAGTCTGATTGGTGTTCTTCATGTTGAAGACATTAGACCATATATTCACAATAAGATTGAATTCCTAGGAACCTTTGAGATCTATGATGAAATTCTAGGGTAGTATAATGCAAACAAAACCTTGAGATAAGAATGTAGGAAAGTGCATGGGTTTCTAGTAGTCAAATTCATGGAAAGATATAAATTTGATGAACTAGACTGGATTAAGATTATATTGATTAGAATGAATGATGAGTTGATATGGATTGGTAGAACCCCCACTAATATCACCAAGGAACTTCTACATGAGATCAATGGATTACCTATGATAGGTAAAGTACCTACAGCTGAGAAGAACATAAGGTTTGAGGTGGAGAAATTGACAAAAAGAAAGTGGAATAAAAGAGCTATGACGATAAATGACATTGTGCAAGAAGATGTCAAGTTAGTAGAGATGATATTGGGATATAAATTCCAAAATAACATCATAATGAATAGTGTGTCAACCAGTTTTGTTCATGTGGCATATAAAATGGTAGTTGAAGATCAAGAGTATGACTTATGCGAGGTCCTGAGACAATGGCTAATGGAAAACCTTGCAGGAATAAAGAAGAATAGGACTAAATATTTTAGATTTGGATCATTGGTTATGTATATATTCTTTCACATGATGAGGAGATTTCCTACCATGAACTTATGGAGATCTGATAGATGTACTATGTAGATGATTAGTTATTTCTATAGGAGAAGTGATGAAGAAAATAGATATGCTGAAGTTGCAAGCATGATGAAGATTTTTTAGAAACAAATGCATGAAAGGGAAATAATTACTTGGAGATTAGTTGACAAGTATAAGGATGACAATTTTTTCATGGTGGAACTGATTGTACATGCTTTGAAGTAGTTGAACCTAGAACTTCATGAGCTACCCCTATGGTCAATGAAGTTGATTACACCATTATGGAATTACATATTCAACAATTTTTGCAATCCCCTAAAGATCTCAACACTCCTAGATGGGGCACATATGAAGAAAAATATGCAGTAGTAAAGAAAGAGTTGGTAAAGGGAAGAAGGGAAAGAAAATTTGAGTCCCTTGTTGATAAAATAGTAGGGCAACATGGAATCACCAACGAGGAAATGAAAATTGTCAGAGAAAAAGTTGCACAACTTGGGGAGAAACATAAAATTCCCCCTCCTCAGCATAATCTTGAAACACCTCAAGTGGTGGAGGTTGAATAAGAAGGAGAAAAGGATAAAAATCCTACACCAACTAAGAGAAAATCATAGAGGAAAGCTACACAGGAAACTACACAAGGCATAAAACCTCCTAAAGCTAGACCAAAGGCCATGGCTAGCAGACCAAGTAGAAAGAGGAAAACATCTGATACTCCTCCATCTTTGCAAAGAAATGGTAAACAACAAAAGGTTGTAGAAGAACATGCACAAGAAGAAGAAGTTTATGTAATAGAAATAAAGGATATAGATAATATTGAGGAACAAAAGAAGAAGGAAGAAGAATATGAGAAAGATAGAAAACTTCAAGAGGCTAACTTGAGAGCAATTGAAGAAGACAACAAGAGAGTAGAAGAGGCCATGCAAAACAAAGGTTAGGAAGCAAAAAGGTATTTGTTCAAACCTTTATTGAGAGTATTGGAGAGAAGAGCAATAAATGAAGGTAAAATAATCTCTATTGAAAAGTACTATGACATATATTATGAGGAAGAGAAAATTAAGATAGAGGACATAGTTGTGGAGCATATGCTTACTTTCAAGAAAAAAATGATTGAAATAGAAAGTCAAATCATCATGGAACTATTTGAAAGATTGGATGAAAGGAATAAGAGAGACTTGGACAAAGACACAAATATGAGACAATATATACTTCTGCAGAGCATTTCTACCATGATAATGAATGAGTGGTAAATTGGCTTGAGAAATTAAGCCCAAAATTAAGGACCAAAACTAGAATCATCAAGTTTATGGCTTGGAAGTATGATGAGGTTGAGAAAGAAACACATGACAAGGTTGGACAGCTACTCCTTGTAGAGCGACCTAATTTTTGCAAGTCTACAAGGACCCCAACCATAGTAATCATTTGTACTGAGCCCAAAATTACCAAACTTGCAGAAGAAGCTGCAGTTCCTAAAGAACCAGATGTAGTAGATACTACCTTACTATATTTTTATATTGATAATGTTGGGATTTCATTGTACATGGAGTAGGATATATATGATCTATTTTAGATGAATGAAACATTGGTCAAAATTGATACAATAGTGGAAAATATTGAGCCTCCCAAGATCACTCAAGAGGAATCAGCTAAAAAAGAGCAAGAAAAGGAAAAAACTCCTGAAAAAGAGAGGGTTGCAGAAGAGAAAGGTGAAGAAAAAGAAAAGGAACAGGAGAAAGAAAAGGGAGTGGAAAAGGCACTTAGCACTCTTAGTGAAAAAGGATTACTACCTATCACTCCTTTTTCTACACATATTTTGTTGGCAAGTGGTTCCCAATCATTTCCAACTAACCTAGAGGACATGTATGTGTATGATTTGATGCAATAGTCAATACTTTCTTTTGCTAATGCAAAGGAGAAATATGAAAAGAAGACTGACAAGACTACAAAGATAATTCAGTGAGCTGCACAAGTTTTGAGTAAGCTTTTGGCTACACCTCCTATAGATACTGGAGATCATGTAGATAATCTAGCTAATGTTTTAAGTATAGTAGAACAAAGTTTTGATAAATTAGAGGAAGCAAAAAGAATAAACATTGATGATGATTTTAAGAAGTTAAGGATGAAAGATACTCTTGATGAGATCAAGAGTGATCTTAATATATTGATTTCCATTGAAAGGGAAATCAAATCTTGTCTTAAGGATGGACAAGATCTCTATAGAATTTTCATAACTTTGCATGAGCATGTAAGGAGTATATCAGATATCATAGCACAAGATGAAGAGGCTTGAACAAAACTCTCTAAATATTTTGGAGATAAGAAAATTTTGGACATGAATAAGGAATTCAATAGGATCATAGATAAAATCCATACCTTATAGATGGAGAAATACAGGGTTCAAAAGAGATTTGTAGAATTAAAGAGCTTTTTGACTCCAAAGATCAGTGTTTTGAAGTGTACCCATGAGGACCTACAAGTTGGATTGAAAACATTTTAGAAACTAGTACCTACTAATGTAGAGACAACAAACAAGGCTCCATTCGGTCTTACTAGAATGATTTATATGGCAGAGGCAATAAAATAAGCATGGGATGCTGATATATAGATTTTGAAGACCAATTATAGAGATGTGCTGCAAATAGTTAAGCAATGATTTTTTATACTCTAATCTTTTGTTATTTTGTTCACTGATTTTAATAGTTTGGCACCCTTTTCCATTGATGTCAAAGGGGGAGAGATAGAGTAAAAAATTCCAAATGTAATGTGAGGAAGAGAGCACAATGTAAGGGGGAGTGAATAATTGTAATGGGGAGAGAAGTGAGACACAAGTGAAGTGAGAAAGAGAGAAAATTTGTGTGTGTAATATGAAGTACATAAAAACATAAATAAATGGAATTTTTTGAAGATTACGAGTTGAATTTTTATGTGTTGAATTTTTGTCATTATATTTTATTTTACTTTTTTCTTTGATGATGCACTTAGTCATTTTTCACTAAGTGTTTCCATCAATGCCAAAGGGAGAGATTGTTGGCAAGTGGTCAACACATGCACACATATGCACATGTATGCACATGAACATGTAGGGAATGTTTTCATTTATGGAAACACTTATCATTTTTATGGTCACATATATTGGATATGATGATTATGTTTAAATACAGTTGTTGATTGAAAAATGCCTAAGTCCACATAATAGTTTAGTAACCCAGTATGACATAAAAGTTTAGCAAGCTTCACATAAGTTGTATTAAGGTACACAATCTTAATATCATGCTTATAAGACACAAATGAACATATGTGTGAGGTCACACCGGTTAGTATTGATAGATTAGAGAGATGTGATCAGTTGATTGGATGTGAAGATAGTAAATAGAGCATAACATATTAGCAATCATGGAGGCCAACTTTATGAGCATTTGGAAACTTATTTTTGGATGCTATCTTAGATTTGAGGCCGAATGAGGATTTTAATGAAGCATGAAATTGTGCTTAAATTAATATGATGTCTAGATAGAGTAATGCTGACTAGCTTTGTAATTGTAATCCTAAATATATAGACACTTTTTTAAAAGTAGGAGTGGTGATAAGGTGATATGTATGGATGTAATACTATTAGATGCGAATTGTGAAGACATCTAAAGGGTAGAGAAGAAATCAAGAGGAAGGAGAACAAGAGGATTTCTTCTAGAGATACTTTGTTACTCTTTGTATTCTAGACAACACATTTATTGTAAGTTTTGTTGCACCTATTGTACACCCCTAACAGGGTTTGTTTTCCTCTAATAGGGCTAGGACCTTTAATAGGGATCTTATTGTATACATCCCTTAATGGGGATTTTAATATGTTGTATCAATCAACTCCTAAAAGGGACAAAACTCCTAACACGGTTTCAAGATTCATAGTGCAGAATATTGTGGGTACCATCCCCACTGGGGTTTTCCCTTGGCCAGGGTTTTCTTGAAAAAAAATATGGTGTTATGATTTCTTCTGTGTTTTTCTTTATCTTATGGTTGTTCATTTTAAGTTACATCTTTATTTGTTGTTTAAGGAAAGTAACAAAGTTAAATAATTCAATAAAGTATTGTAACATTGATTCACCCCCCCTACCTTTCAGTGTTACCAAATCCTAACATTCCTATCCCTCTCACATTCCAACTAGCTAAGTTCATCACCATCTCAAACATTATGAGAGGATGGTTTCTAATTCTAGTATAGCATGGTGAAAAAATTAGGCATATTTGAACCATTCTTCTTTTGATTCTTCTCTATAGATGAAGAATTAGAAAGGGATTTTCTATCCATAGTTTTCCTTTTCTTCTTTTAATTTTTACTTACAACATCAAAAAATTGGAAATTATCACCAACTGTAAGGTTTGATTTTGGAACAAAAGGAACTAACTATTTATCAAAAGCTTCTTCATAGGAAGATTCCATGTACTCAAGTGGAGGTGTTGGATTTAGGTGTGGAAAGGTAAGTACTGAGAGGGGAGGGGTGAATCAGTACTTTAAATTACTATTAAAATTTATTAAACTTCCTCCACATTCATTTACTAATTACTTATCATTTACATGCATCACATGAAAATAAATAAAACATATGATAATCAACAACACATAACACATATATTTTGGTATAAAAAAAATCCTTGTTAGAGTATAAAATTGCGGTGGGGATGACACCCACAACACTTCACTACTGTAGGAATAAAGTTGCTCAATTAGAGCTATAATGCTTAGCTATTTCTAATAGCTTACCCTGTTAAAGGTATTAACCCTATCAATACTTCTAAAGGCTACTAAGTCTACTCTATTAAGGTATTTCACAACTCTAATCTAAGAATTATACTTGGATAAAAGATTTGTACATAAGATCTGCTAAGATATGCTCGGGTAAGAGACTTATACAATTTTGATTAAGTTTTAATTAGAAATACAAAATGTCTATCAAACATGCATCCAAAAATTCTATTTAGACTTTATATGTTCATCAATTCATTACCTCATACTATGTATCCATTACACTAACCAATTTAGTACTCTGTAGCTCAATTCTGAATCAATACCTTAATATTTTGATACTCGATAAATTTACTGTTCATTCACCTTCTGCTTTGATCTTCTATCTCCAATTTCTTCTTTGCATATACATATGCCACCCTCTCTTTTGATCTTCATACTCTGAACTTCTTATATACAAAATTTAGGCAGTGCTAGATGTTCTAGAATCTTCATCTTCAAGCAGTGCAAGAACTGGGTACACTTCCAATGCATATTTCATCCTCAATTCTCATTGGCTAAACTCCCCTTCTAATCACATGTAATTATTAGATTTCAATATCCAATTTTCTATTATACAATCTTGTAGAGATTTGTAAACCATTTTCTAATCAGTGTTTAGGTTCAATGTACTTAGATTTCATCTAGTGTCAGCCTGTTCTACTTAGTAATACATCTTATTTAACTCGGTAACTAAGATCCCTTCTCGGTTAGGTTCTCGGTAGAACATGGCTCTCAATGCTCGATTCTGCCGCTCTCGGTGTCTATACTTTCTTCTCTTTACCAAAATTCCTTGTTAACTTATTCTTTTTATTGAATGCTTTCTCTTCCTTACCGACTCATCTTTTCTTCCTTACTGAATGAATTTGGTAAACATAATGACTTCCTCATAACTAATGACAACAAAATTGACTCTTAGAAGTATCAGGAGGGCCATTATGCTCCATAGGCACCATTTTTGAACTTTTAAGTTTTTATTCTTTTTCTTTAATAGACTCCAAATCTATCTATTGAGAATTCCTTCCCTTTGGTGTTTCCTTATCAGATTGGGGAAGTTGATAACCATCTTGGTTCTATTGGAAACTACAATTGAAGCAATTGTTGTATTATCATTGATGTCAAACCTTAACTGGTAAGACTATTGCTATTTAAGAAAGTACTATATCTATTTGAGTGTTGCTAAAGGGATAGGCAAGGTTGGTAACAACAACACCTAAGGAAAGGTTGAGTTATCTTGATACTTCAATGAGTACTTGATTATGTGGCACAATGATAAGATGATGTATTGTTTATCTAAGTAAGAATGAAGACTAAACTAGTAAGCTTAACTGAGAAAAAGTGAAGAAATCTATTTTAAGCCGAGTGTTGTCTGCGTCGATCGAGTTAGTATATGTCGAGTAAAATCAGTGTTGACTGAATACTAGTTAATTGTTGAGGAAGACAGTGATAGCCGAGGAAACAGTTTATGTGGTGACTGAGCTTTCTACAGAAGACCAAGAAGTTGAACACAGTATTGACTGAGCATCATTATTTTGTATTTGATGAAGAATTTAGATTTCTAGCCGACATCGTTGAATTCTTGGATTATGTAAAATGTGTTGACTTTATTTATTGATTGTATGAAAGCATTTAATGCACTCTAAAATGTTTTATTGTAAATCTTTAAGAGATTTGAGATATTTCTAAAAGGATAGTCGAAGAACATAATGTAGGATGGATTCAATGAATCTGACCTAACCCTAAGATCTATGAAGGAGATTAAGCGGCAAACGATGTATTGACCTAATAGAGGTAGTATTAAGGAAACCTAAGTGAGAAGTTGTAGTAAGAAGTAGATGTTGGAAGTATTGTTGATGTTATTGACTATCTAAGTAGAAAAGGCTGAAGGAGAAGTGTTGTGATTGCTTGAAGGGTTCCAAGAAGACTAGTGATGGAGATGGAAAAGATTCATAGTCAGTAAGCCAGCATATGTGTACGGAATTGGATTTGATATTTGCAAAGTGAGTTGTATGTTTCTCAAATCAATATTACTACTACTTTCTAACCATTATAACAGTCAAAATCCTTTTAATAGAGGTTGACCTAACAGTCATAGGTATAAATCCTTTGAACAAGGTTGCATTCTAATGGAGTGTATGTAAGTCCTATAACAAGGTGTACTTTTAACAAAGTGGTTTAAATCCTTTAACCAAGTCACACTTGACAGTGTGTTTGTAACCTTTGATAGGGTTGGATTTTCACCGAGCTCACTTCAGAAGAGTGAACATAATAGTAACATGTTACAAAGTTGTTTTTCCCAAATTGGGTTTCCACTATAAATCTTGGTGTTGATACTTGTGTGAATGTTTTGGTTTGAACATTTCTATGTTTTACAAGTTAGATGCTATTGGATAAGTGGACAACACTATTATATGTTTCTGCTATGAAATCAGTAATGACCGAGTAGGTGTTGGTTATTAGATCTAATTTTTTGAAGAGTTTAAAGTTTTTTTGATACATTTGGACCTGAGAACAACTGATTCACCCCCCCTCTTTGTTGTTCTAAATCATATTAACAATTGGTATCAGAGCTGTTGGTGCTTAAAGAGAACAAGTTTGAAGGTACTTGAAGCAAATGATCAAGATGTATAAGAAAGAGGTACCAAAGCTTGATGAAGCTGCATCTAGCTGGTATTGGTGATTCTGAAAAGTATTACATTGAGTATGACTATGTCACACCTGTTGCACCTCTAACTGCCGAGGAAATGAAAGCTAAACAAGAGCACAACCAAGCAATGTTGGAGATTGCATCTACCCTAAGTTATCTAGAATTTGAAGACATCAAAGACTATAATACTACAAATAAAACGTGGGACACCCTTGCAAGCATGTATGGTGGTGATGTGAGTGTGTTGAGAGCAAAAGCTGAGAGCCTAAGAGGTAAATTTGATGAAATGAGAATGCAAGAAGGTGAGAATATTGCACAATATTGTGGTAGAATAAAAGAAGTTGTAAATGCTATTAGAGGATCAAATGGAACTATTGAGGATGAAACTGTAATAGGAAAAGTATTGAGAAATCTGCATCCTATCTATGCAATCAAAATTTTTGCAATTCAGGAATCTATATGTAACTCTCCTAATGCTCTTACTTTACACAGTTTGGTTGGTAAGCTTACTACTTTTGAACTTTCTAACTATGATAACTTCACTATTGGTAATATTGAATCTTCTTTTAAGTCACAAATGGTTCTGAATAAGTCAAAGAAGGAAAAAGAAAGATGCATCGGTGAAAGTGAAAGTGATAGTGACAGTGGGACATCTGATGAAGAACTTGAGGATTTAGAGGCTATTATGGCTAGAAGACTGAAAAGGGGAAAAGGAAGGTACAAAGGTAAACTCCCTATTATATGTTTTTCATGTAATAAAGTTGGTCATATATCTGCTAGGTGCCCTGGCAGGGATAATAAGGATGAAGAAAGAGACAACAATCATAAAGATAAAAGATAAGATAGAGGTTACCAAAGGTACAAGGACTACAAAGGGAAAGGTAATAAATCCTGCTACATTGTTGAAGAAGAGACTAATACTGATAATGATGATTTTGAAATTGAAGTTGTCTATATTGCAATGAAAGATGAATTTAATGAGGATGAGAAAATTGCATTGATATCTTATGTGAACAAAAATGATAAATGGATTATTGATAGTGGTTGTTCACATCATATGACTAGAGATAAGAGTAAGTTTAATACCTTAAATCATTATAAAGGTAGGAGTGTGAAATTTGGTAATGATGCACCATGTCCTATTAGAGGAAAAAGATTGATTAAGATGACTGATAAGATCACTCGTGAAAATGCTTATTGGGTTGAGGGTCTTAACTATAATCTGCTGAGTGTTGCACAACTTAATAGCACTGGCTACCAAGTGTAATTTCATCATAGGAAGGCCAAAATATTTGATGCCATAGGTGAACTAATTGGAAGTGGAGAATAGAAAAGAGGTAATTTGTTCTATCTAGACCTATCTGAAGAAACATGTATGATTGCACAACTTGTGATGGAATATGGATGAAGTGACTAAGAGGGGGGGGAGTGAATCCGTCAACCATAAAACACTTCCCAATTATTTCTTTCCAGATCCCTTAGGATATCTTAATGAATATTATCTGTTTAACACTCGGTAAAATAGATTGCAGTAACTTTGTAGATGCAGAAAGTATTAGCAAAATTATCTTTAGATATTCATCAACACTTGTATATGATTAAGATAACTATTAAGAACACAAGAGACACAAGATTTAACATGGAAACCCAATATGGGAAAAACCACCAATGTATCTAGATACTGATTTTCACTTTTCTGAAGTGATGCCTGGTTAGAAGCCAATCTGGTAAAAGGTTACAAAACACACTGTTAGGTGTGACCTTGTTAGAGGATTTAATCACCCTGCTAGGAGTGGCCTGGTAAGAGGTCTTGAAAACAATTCAATGGAATTGTCACCTTGTTAGAGGATTTACAATATGACTGTTAAACCAACTCGGTTAAGAGATTTAGAATTCACTATTACAATGATAAAAAGGTAACAATGAAAATGACCTGTATAATAATGTAACTGCCTTGCTGATTATAGATCTCTGTTTTGCATAAGTGTGATCCTTCCCGATCGAATATATCTCTGCTACTCCTCAAGGATATCTAATCATCCTTCACAAATTCGTACACACCTTTCCTGTCTCTCTTCTATATATCTTCTGCTGTATTTCTTGTTTATTTTTCACATTTGACCTTTTATTTATATGATTTTAGATTTGTCAAATCGACATTACTTAGTATAACAGTCGGCTAAATTAAGTAAACTTTATTTGCAAAGATCCTTCAAGGGCCGACAGTGCTCGGTGACCATAACTTTTTACAATCTTTTGGAGACTGAGGGAACTGACAATCCTTTTTCTTTGATAACCGACTGAACTCAGTAAACACTGAATTTTCTTTGACGACTGACTGAACTCGGTAAACACTGACAATCCTTTTTCTTTGATAACCGACTGAACTCGGTAAACACTAAATTTTCTTTGACGACTGACTGAACTCGGTAAACACTGAATTTTCTTTGACGACCGACTGAACTCGGTAAACATTGAATTTTCATTGACGACTGACTGAACTCGGTAAATGCTGATTTTTCTTTGATAACCGAGTGGACTCGGTAGGCACTAAATTTACTGACAGGCAGACCGACTGAGCTCGGTAGGTACTGAATGTTGTAGATTATGACATTGTGTGACATCAAAGACAATACATAATTTGAGTAGCAATTTTCTTCAGACAATTGTTTCCAACAATCTCCCTCTTTGGCATTGATGGCAACACAATATGTCATAGCATAAGAAATTTGAAAGAATTAGCTCGGTTTAGATTCAAATCTCCCTCTGTCAGCAAACTTCCTTTTTCTTAAAAAAACTCTCCCTTCTGACTATTGAAAATTTCTTGAAGTAATAGCAAAGACATAGCAAACACTCCCTCTTTGTCAACACATGCCAAAGACAATTCACATAGTACCGGTGTAAACTAATGTACCTCAAGTACAGATTCATATGCAATGATTCCTTGAATATGCTGCATCAACAGATTGATTTTCAATCATCTTCTGGTTGATGCATCACTAAAACTATATTTAGTGAGCCTCGGATAGGGGAATGACCCCTAACATACCTCTTAGATACACAAATGCATCCTTAGGTAATGGTTTGGTGAAAATGTCTGCAATCTGCTCTTTTGTATGAATATATTCTAATCTGATTTCTTTGTCCTGCACCAATTCTCTGACAAAGTGATATTTAATAGCAATGTGCTTGGTTTTGGAATGCATTACTGGATTCTTCAAAATGTTTATTGCACTAGTATTGTCACAAAATATAACAACTGGTTCTTTGATTTCAACCTTCATACCTTGTAATAACTGTTTAAACCAAACAATATTTGAACAATTTATTGCAGCAGCAACATATTCTACTTCAGCTATGGATTGAGATGTGCAATTTTGCTTTTTACTGGTCCAGGATACTAGTCTTTTTCCAAGAAAAAATGCTCCACCACTTGTACTTTTTCTATCATTAATGTTCCCTGCCCAATCAGCATCAGTAAACACTTTTAAGTCTAGATTGCCTCCAAATTTATATCACAAACCATATTCTTCAGTTCCTCTTAAGTATCTTAAGATTCTTTTGATTGCCATCATATGATTTTCCTTAGGTTTTGCTGAGAATCTAGCTACTATACCGACTGCTAAGGCAATATCAGGTCTTGTATGTACTACATACTGCAATTTTCCAATCATAGATCGGTATAAGGTTTGATCTACTTCTTTTGAATCATCATTTTTGGTAAGTTTTAGTCTAGTACACATGGGTGTACCAACTGGTTTTGAATCTTCCATACCAAACTTCTTAAGTATTTCCTTAATGTATTTAGATTGAGTAATGTATATACCATTCTTGCTTTGCTGAATTTGAAGACCAACAAAGAATTTTATTAAACCAAACATAGACATTTCAAATTCTTTGTTCATCTACTCTGAAAATTCTTTGCACTGATCCTCATTCCCTGTAAATATAGTATCATCTACAAATATTTCTGCCAATACAATTTTGTCATCCGGTCCTTCTTTAATATACAGATTGCTGTTATCATTGGCTCTTTTGAAATTAATCTGAATCAAATAGTTATGGAGTCTTTCATACCATGCTCTAGGAGCTTGTTTCAAACCATACAATGCTTTGTGTAACCTATAGACCATGTCCTTTTTATCTGGATCAACAAAACCTTTAGGTTATTCAATGTAGACTTCTTCATCAAGAATTCCATTGAGAAATGCAGATTTTATATCCATCTGATATACCTTAAATCCTTTATGTGCTGCATAGGCAAGTAGAGTTCTTACACCTTCTAATCTTGCAATAGGAGAAAAAGTTTCACCATAATCTATACCTTCTTCCTGAGAATAACCTTTACATACCAATCTAGCTTTGTTTCTAGATACTTGACCATCTTCATTCAGCTTATTCCTGAATACCCATTTTGTTCCAATTACATTCTTATCTTTAGGTCTAGGTACAAGAGTCCATGTTTTGTTCTTTTGTATTTGTTCTAATTCTTCATTCATTGCTTCAATCCAACTTTCATTATTCAATGCATCTTTGATATTTCTAGGTTCAAAATGAGTAAGCAGACATGTACCTTTTAGCTTGCTTCTTGTCATAGTACCATCTGATTTGTTTCCAATAATTTGATCTGGTGTATGATGTCTTCTGACATATTTGGCTAGTATAGGTTCCTTGCTTTTTGAATGAGTCATGTTGTTGTCTTCTAGGCTCTCTTCTTCAGGTTGCTCAGGCTCGGTAGATATTTGCTTGGTAACTTCAGGCTGAGACTCGGTTTGAATTTCTTCCTGTGACTCGGTTTGAACTTCTTCCTGTGACTCGGTTTGAACTTCTTCCTGTGACGCGGTTACTGTGCTCAGCTCGGTAGATATAGTTTCCTCATTGATAGTTGTGTCTGCCAATGTTTCAGGTTCAATGTAAATGAATCTTCTGTAGTTTTCAGGTTCCCTTTTGCTTTCTTCTTCAGTCTTTTCTGCAAACTCATCAAATTTTACATGTATACTTTCTATGACTTTTTGAGTAGATAAGTTTAGACATTTGTATGCCTTGCTTTTGCTAGAATATCCTAGGAATATTCCTTCATCACTTTTCACATCAAATTTATTTCTTCTGGATTCTTTTAGGATATAACATTTGCTACAAAATACTTTCATGTAACTTACATTGGGTTTATAGCCATACCATAATTCATAAGGAGTTTTGAATGTGTCTTTCTTCAATTGTACTCAGTTCAAGGTATGAACTGCAGTGCTGATAGCTTCCTTCCAGTACTTTATAGCGATGTTCTTTTCTATCATTAGAGTCCTTGCACAATCCATAATAGATCTGTTTCTTCTTTCTGCTATTCCATTCTGCTCAGGAGTTCTAGGAGCTGATACCTACCTTTTGATTCCTCTTTCAATGCAAAAGTTGTTAAAATCATGGGAGATGAATTCACCACCTCTGTCTGATCTTAAGCATTTCAATCTTTTCCCTGTTTCCTTTTCCACTCTTGCCAAGTACCATTTGAAATTTTCAAATGCTTCTGACTTTTCTCTTAAATACATAATAGTCATCATTGTAGAATAATCATCAATGAAAAGAATAAAGAATTTATCTCCAGTATAGCTTTGTATTCCAATAGGTCCACATAAATCAGTATGCACAATTTCCAAAATTTCTTTAGACTGATAGTTCTTACTCTTAAAACTAGTTTTACTCATTTTGCCAATCTGACAATTCTTACATAGACCAGTATCAGGTTTCTTCAAAGTAGGAATGCCTCTAACCTTCTTGAATTTTCTTATTTTTATCATGTTATCAAAATTCACATGACATAACCTTTTGTGCCATAGCCAACTTTCTTCAATTTGAGCAATAAAACATGAATATTCACTGAGATCAAGATAAAATAAGTTACCTTTTGTTTGTTTGCCTGATCCAATGAGTTTTCCTTTTTCATCTAGCAGTCTTGCTTGACCATTCATGAATTCAACCTTGAAACCAGTGTTGATTAGCTGTGCTACACTTAGAAGATTATGTTTTAGTCCTTCAACCCAATAAGCATTATCACATATGAGTTCTTTGGTTAATGAGATTCTTCCTTTTCCTTTTATACAACAAGGTTCATTGTTTCCAAATCTTACATTGCCACTATCACAGTCTTCTAGGTATTCAAATTTTGTCTTGTCACCAGTCATGTGGTGTGAACATCCACTATCTATTATCCATATATCATCTTTGCTTATATGAGTAATAAGTGCCATCTTATCTTTATCATCATCAGATTCATCTTTTATAGCAATCAAGATAATTTCTTCTTCACTATCATCAGAATCTTTAGCTATAAAACATGTTTTCTTACCTTTATCCTTGAATGATTTGAAATTCTTTTTGGCATAGAACTTGTGACCTTTCTTCTCTTCCTTGACTTGCTTGTTTGGGCACCTAGCTGCAATATGTCCAATTTCTTCACATGAAAAATAGATTAAAGAAGTTTTACCTTTATATTTACCTTTCCCTTTAGAGTACTTCTTTGCAAGTAATGCTTCTACAATTTCAAGATCACTATCAGAACTTTCTTCTGATACTTCTTCACTTTCTGACTGAACTTCTTTAATTTTCTTGTTCTTCTTTAGTGAAATCTTGGCCTCAAATGCTGACTCAATATTTTTGGAATTTGGAACATAGTTGTCATAGTTGTCTAATTCAAAGGCTGTCAATCTTCCAACTAAAGCATCCAAAGTTATATTGTGGTTTGTTTCACATCTTCTTTCTTGAATAGCTGATACTCTTATTGCATAGATAGGGAGTAATGTTCTGAGTACCTTACTTATAACAGTTTCATCAAAGATTGTTCCTCCAAAAGCTCTAATTGCACTTACACTTGCTTTGATTCTTTCAACATATTTTGCAATGTTTTCATCTTCTTTCATATTCATCTTGTCAAACTGTCCTCTTAGGCTTTCTGCTTTGGCTCTTTTCACATTTGCATCACCACCATATATTTTCTTCAGTGCGATCCACATTTCATATGCAGTAGTGCATTCTTTAATATCATCAAATTCTTCATAGCTGAGAGCTGATGCAATGTCTATCATCATGGTGTTGTGAGTCTTTTTCTCTGGAATGTCTTCAACAGTTAATGTGCCAGTAGGAACTGTGTATTCTTCATCAATGTATTTGCATCCTGAATCACCAATGGAAGCCAGATGAAGTCGCATGAGACCTTGCCATGCTGAAAAGTTATCTATGTTGAGCTTTGGAATTTCCCTCTTGTAAGACATCCTGATCTTTAGCTTAGGTCCTTGAAACCCTTCCTGCAAGCACCAAAAGCTCTGATACCAATTGATGGAATATGGATGAAGTGACTGAGAGGGGGGGGGTGAATCAGTCAACCATAAAACACTTCCCAATTATTTCTTTCCATATCCCTTAGGATATCTTAATGAATACTATCTGTTTAACACTCGGTAAAATAGATTGCAGTAAATTTGTAGATGCAGAAAGTATTAGCAAAATTATCTTTAGATATTCATCAACACTTGTATATGATTAAGATAACTATTAAGAACACAAGAGACACAAGATTTAACGTGGAAACCCAATATGGGAAAAACCACCAATGTATCTAGATACTGATTTTCACTTTTCTGAAGTGATGCCCGGTTAGAAGCCAACCCGGTAAAAGGTTACAAAACACACTGTTAGGTGTGACCTTGTTAGAGGATTTAATCACCCTACTAGGAGTGGCCTAGTAAGAGGTCTTGAAAACAATTCAATGGAATTGTCACCTTGTTAGAGGATTTACAATATGGCTGTTAAACCAACTCAGTTAAGAGATTTAGAATTCACTGTTACAATGATAAAAAGGTAACAATGAAAATGACCTGTATAATAATGCAACTACCTTGCTGATTATAGATCTTTGTTCTGCATAAGTGTGATCCTTCTTGATTGAATATATCTCTGCTGCTCCTTAAGGATATCTGATCATCCTTCACAAATTCACACACACCTTTCCTGTCTCTCTTCTATATATCTTCTGATGTATTTCTTGTTTATTTTTCACATTTGACCTTTTATTTATATGATTTTAGATTTGTCAAATCGACATTACTCATTATAACAGTCGGCTGAATTAAGTAAAATTTATTTGCAAAGATCCTTCAAGGGCCGACAGTGCTCGGTGACCATAACTTTTTACAATCTTTCGGAGACCGAGGGAACTCGGTAAACACTGACAATCCTTTTTCTTTGATAACCGACTGAACTCGGTAAACACTGAATTTTCTTTGACGACTGACTGAACTCGGTAAACACTAAATTTTCTTTGACGACCGACTGAACTCTGTAAACACTGAATTTTCTTTGACGACCGACTGAACTCGGTAAATGCTAATTTTTCTTTGATAACTGAGTGGACTCGGTAGGCACTAAATTTACTGACAAGCAGACCGACTGAGCTCGGTAGGTACTGAATGTTGTGGATTATGACATTGTGTGACATCAAAGACAATACATAATTTGAGTAGAAATTTTCTTCAGACAATTGTTTCCAACAACTTGATGATATTTGGTTATGGCATAAGCGGCTATGTCATGTTAACTTTGATAATCGAGTAGAAATTAGCAAGAAAAAGAAGGTGAGAGGTCTACCTAGATTGAAGAAACCTGAGAATGTAATGTGCAAAGAATTTCAGTTGGGTAAGATAACTAAGTCTAGTTTCAAGAGAAAAACCTTTACTTCTGAGAATATCTTAGATTTGGTTCATACTAACCTTTGTGGACCAATGGGTGTACAAAGCTATTGTGGTGCTAGATATTTTATCCTATTCGTTGATGATTATACCAGAATGATGCATGTAATTTTCGTAAAAGAAAAATCTGATGCTTTTCAATTTTTTAAGTGGTATGTGGCTAAGGTTGAAAAAGAGATAGGTAAAAATGTGAAGTGTTTGAGATCTGACCGAGGTGGACAATTTACATCAAATGATTTTAATCTATTTTGCAATGATAGAGGGATCAAAAGACAAATGTTTGCACCTAGAACTCCTCCACAGAACGGTATAGTAGAGAGAAAGAACATATCTATCTTGGACTGTACAAGGACATTAATGATTGAAAAGAATGTTGCACAGAAGTACTGGAAAGAAGCTGTAAGTACAACTATTTATACTCTTAGCCAAGTATAGATCAAAAAAGGTAAAAATCTGACACCTTATGAATTATGGCATGGGTATGCACCAAATGTAAAGTACTTTAGAATTTTTGGAAGTAAGTGCTACATATTGAAGGATAGTAGGAAGGGAAAATTTGATGCTAAAAGTGATGAGGGTATATTCCTAGGCTATTCCACAAAAAGTAAGGCTTATAAGTGTCTGAATTCTAGCACTAACAAAATTGTGGAAAGTGTGAATGTCAAAGTTGATGAGTATGCAGAGAAAAATGAAGCTGACAGTAATAGAGAACTAGAATATTACAGATCTTTTGTGTATAAAGAGGAAGAAGAGGCAAGTGACAGACCTACACATGATGTTGAGTCTCAGGTAAGCAATGTCAAGCATCAGGATAAGAATGTCGAGAGAGAAGAAGAATGTGCCAAGTTATAGGAAGAAGCTATCGAGTATCAAGAAGAGGTTGTCGAGCATTCAGAAGCTGAACCTGATAATCTTGTTGGTGAACTTGATGAGCAAAATGAAAGAAGAGCAGAACCTATTCTAGCAACAATATGTAAGAAGACATCACAAGCCTGAATAGATTATTGGAGATAAAGATACTAGAATTTAGACCAAAAGCAAGGCAAGAGATCTAACATGTTTACTATGTGAATGTGAGCCTAAGACAACAAAGGAGGCATTAGAAAATGAAGACTAGATAGAAGCAATGAATGAAGAGATAGACCAGATAGAGAAGAATGATACCTAGACTCTTGTGTTGAGACTAGAAGATAAGAATGTCATTGGGACAAAGTGGGTATTTCGTAATAAGTTGAATGAACATGGTCAAATCATAAGAAACAAGGCTAGGATGGTATGCAAAGGCTACACACAAGAAGAAGGAATAGATTATCAGGAGAAATTTTCCCTTGTAGCAAGATTGGAAGGAGTCAGAACTCTGCTTGCATATGCTGCCTATAAAGGTTTCAAGGTATACCAAATGGATGTCAAGTTTGCATTTTTAAATGGTATATTGGAAGAAGAAGTATATATTGAACAACCAGAAGGATTTTTTGATCCAAACATAAGACACATGGTTTGCAAACTGAATAAAGCACTATATGGACTAAAGCAAGCTCCCAGAGCATGGTATGAGAGATTGCACAACTACCTAATACAGATTGGATTCTCAAGGACAAATGACAAAAGCAATCTATACATGAAAGATGAAGAAGGTAAAGGAATCTTGTTGGCTAATATCTTTGTAGATGATATTATATTTGGTGGACAAGATGCCCTATGTAAGAAATTTTCAAATGAAATGCAAACAAAATTTGAAATGAGTATGTTTGGGGAGATCAAATTTTTTTTTGTTTGCAAGTATATCAGATGGAGAAAGGAATTTTCATCACCCAGTCTAAATATGTTCATGAGATACTAAAAACCTTTGGTATGGAATATTCAAGGCTAGTAAGTACTCCCATGGCTACTGGACAAAAGTTTTCTAAGAATGATGAAGCTGTAGAAGTTAACCAGACTTTGTATAGATCTATGATCAGAAAACTATAGTATGCTATACATAGTAGACCGGATATTGCATTAGTTGTTGGGATTGTGGCAAGATTCTCTTCCAATCCTAAGGAAACTCACATGATGGTGGTTAAAAGAATCATGAGATATTTGAAGGGAACTACTGAATATGGATTGTACTACAAGAAGCATGAAAAATTTGAACTGAGAGTGTATATAGATGCTAATTGGAAAGGAAATGTAGATGATAAAAAGAGTACTAGAGGTGGAGCTTTCTTCTTGGATAGAGCTTAGTTTTCTAGACAAGCAAGAAACAAAATTGCATTTCCCAATTTACTGTTGAAGTTGAGTATGTGGCTGCAGCTGTGAATTGTTCAAATTTGATATGGATAAAGCAATTGTTGGTAGGCATGAAAGAAGAAATCACTGAACCAATTGTCATCTTCTGTGACAACACAAGTGCTATCAACATCTCTAAAAATCCATTGATGCACACAAAGACCAAACACATTGCCATCAAGTATCATTACTTGAGAGAACTAGTACAAGATAAAGAGGTCTGCATGGAATATGTGAATACCAAGGAACAATTAGTAGATATATTCACTAAAGCTTTACCTAAAGAAGCTCATGAATACTTGAGAAGTCAATTAGGGGTCCTTCCCCTAACTGAGGCTGCCTAGTCAAGCTAGGAGAACTGCATCAAATGGGCTACAAATAACTTCTAACAAATTGATGTAGAGAAAGGTCACACTTTAGGAGCAGCCTAGAGTTGTGAAGAGCACAACAAAGTCAGAATAAGTCATAAGCAAGATGACAGAGGGAGAAATACTCTACTAAACTGAAAAGATGATATCCACATCTACAAGATGTATGTTTTTTGTTGCTGCTTTGGAATTTTTGTCAAAGAGGGAGATGATGACAGATAGTGGGAGAAATTCAGTGGATGGTCAAGCATGGCTAATTGATTCTGTATCAGAATGAAGCTAATGGTATTATAAATTTCTCTGATGGATAGATAAGTTTTTGGATTGGTTGGTAATTCATGTGATATTCATATGGTGTTGCCATCAACACCAAAGAGGGAGATTGTTGGAAACTACAATTGAAGCAATTGTTGTATTGTCATTGATGTCAAACCTTAACTGGTAAGACTATTTCTATTTAAGAAAGTACTATATCTATTTGAGTGTTGCTAAGGGGATAGGAAAGGTTGGTAACAACAACACCTAAGGAAAGGTTGAGTTATCTTGATACTTCAATGAGTACTTGATTATGTGGCACAATGATAAGATAATCTATTGTTTATCTACGTAAGAATGAAGACTAAATTGGTAGGCTTAACGGAGCAAAAGTGAAGAAATCTAGTTTAAGCTGAGTGTTGTCTGTGTCGACCGAGCTAGTATATGCCGAGTAAAATTAGTGCTGATTGAACACTAGTTAATTTCTAAGGAAGATAGTGTTAGCTAAGGAAACAGTTTATGTGGTGACCGAGCTTTCTAGAGAAGACCCAGAATTTGAACATAGTATTGACCAAGCGTCAGTATTTTGCATTTGATGAAGAATTTAGATTTCCAGCTAACATCATTGAATTCTTGGATTATGTAAAACATGTTGACTTTATTTATTGATTGTATGAAAGCATTTAATGCACTATAAAATGTTTTATTATAAATCTTTAAGAGATTTGAGATATTTCTAAAAGGATAGCCGAAGAACATAATGTAGGATGGATTCAATGAATCTGACCTAACCCTAAGATCTATGAAGGAGATTAAGTGGGAAAAGATGTATTGACCTAATAGAGGTAGTATTAAGGAAACCTAAGTGAGAGGTTGTAATAAGAAGTAGATGTTGGAAGTATTGTTGATGTTATTGATTATCTAAGCAGAAAAGGCTGAAGGAGAAGTGTTGTGATTGCTTGAAGGGTTCCGAGTAGATCAGTGATGGAGATGGAAAAGGTTCATAGTTAGTAAGCCAGTAAATATGTACGGAATTGGATCTGATATTTGCAAAGTGAGTTGTATGTTTCTCAGATCAATATTACTGCTACTTTCTAACCATTGTAATGTCAAAATCCTTTTAACAAAGGTTGACCTAACAGTCATAGGTATAAATTATTTGAACAAGGTTGCATTCTAATGGAGTGTATGCAAGTCCTATAACAAGGCACACTTTTAATAGAGTGGTTTAAATCCTTTAACTAGGTCACACCTGACAGTGTGTTTGTAACCTTTGACAGGGTTGGCTTTTCACCGAGCTCACTTCAGAAGAGTGAACATAATAGTAACATGTTACAAAGTGGTTTTTCCCAAATTGGGTTTCCACTATAAATCTTGGTGTTGATACTTGTGTGAATGTTTTGGTTTGAACATTTTTGTGTTTTACAAGTTAGATGCTATTGGATAAGTGGACAACACTGTTATATGTTTCTATTATGCAATCAGTAATGACTGAGTAGGTGTTGGTTATTAGATCTAATTTGTTGAAGAGTTTAAAGTTTTTTTTATACATCTAGACCTGAGAACAATTGATTCACCCCCCCCTCTCTATTGTTCTAAATCATATTAATGGGTTCTTGGGGTGTTCTGAATGTTACCATTTTTAGGAATAACTTCAAGCTCCTATTAAAATAGAGGGTTTTCTAATTATATGAATTTAGAACCACCATGATCAAAAATATTGTTAGCATTATTTGTATTCTTACTTCTAGCAATGAAATCCATAGTCAACTTATCATTAGAATCAACAATAATTTTTTCAATAGTAATAGAAGTATTCTTCATAGAATTCACATTTTGATTAGGCCCAGTATTCACATTAAAATTAACATTATGAGAATTTTTTAGAGATGGACACTCTCTTCTGGTGTGACCATTTAACTTACAATGAAAACAAGCACGAATATTTCCTCGAACTACAACATCCCAAGCATAAATATCCTTGTTAATACTTAAACAAATTCTTGAAAGGATTATAGCATCTAGAGATAAAGAAATTAAAACCCTAGCATTCAAATAGGGAAGAGTGACTCTTTACTCTTCCACATGGAGAAACGAGCCCAAGGGTTTGAGGATTTGAGAAATAAATGACCAAAATTCAGGTTGAAGCCCCTTGATTTCAACCTAGTTAGTAGAAGAATGAGAAAAAATAGTTTCAACGTCACTCTTCGGGGACCATGGAAAGGCACAAAAGAGAGAATGTCCAACTTCCTAGAAGCCTTTTTAAAAATCCTTTCTTGCATACCATGAGCTTTCAAAAAAAAAAAAACCTTTTTGAATCATGTGGTAGAAGTTAACATAAACACCTAATTTATTTCCCCATACATTAGCTAGCCAATCATCAAACAACTTATGTGAAGGAAAAATATTATCCTCCATAGAAACAAAAAAATATTTCCACATTTTTCAAACGATCCTTCTCATTCCTAATATCCTTAATCATGTATTTGTTGGGAGAGAGGGAGAGAGTTTTCTATCCAACGAAAAAATTCTTACAACTTCCTCCCTCTCTAAGGTCTCTAGTTTGGAGGAGGCTTCCATATCGACCTCCATCAACTCTGGATTCCAAAGATCCTGTTGGTACCATTTGAGGCTATTCTACGATGGTTCCATCAAACAAAGTGGTGGGAAGGCATATAGTAACAAGATTTGTTGCAACCACAAATTTAAACAAAGGCTTCTGTGTAAATTTATGCACTTCCTTTGGATTATATTTTGGTACAAAATCCTCAAGAAATTTCTCAAAAAATTTATTCCCCCCATCTTCTTTATTGTCAAGTATAGGTTTCTCAATGTCTATAAATGCATCAAATTAAAACTAGGATAAAATTCAAGGCCAAACCCATAGAGAAAGAATTATTGAAATGAAAGGACACACCTACAAGACCTAGCCAAAGAACCAGAGCCCACAAAAACACAAGGAAAAAATATTATCACAAGTGTCACCTTCCAGTTGTAGAGTGTACCCTCTCCATTTTGCAATAAATTAAGCTCTACAAATTAGTTTGACAATCAACTTATGCTCCATTATTAGATACAATATCATGAAAATTATCAAACAAATATACAACTTCTATTGGTACATCCTCTACTTCTTAATATTAACTTTAGGAATGAAAGAGAAATATATGTTCATGTTTCATACTATCTAAAAAATATTCTTCAATCAAGTTAAACAAATTCTAGCATTAGTGCATATATTTTCCTCCAACTCTTTCAAGGGATTCAACTTATGATGAACTCCACCCTTTGTCAAGGAATAGGTGTTATCATGTTCATCATGTATTTCATGTTGATTGAACTATTAGGTTTCCCTAACAACAAATCACAAGCATCCATATGCATTATATCATATGTTACCTCATCATGACAATTTCCAATCTTGATCTTTACTAGACATTATTCATTGAACAAATATTTATGGTCCTTCATCAACCAAGAAATTTTATGTGGATTTAGATGCCTTCTTCTCTTCAAATGTAAATAACTAACCATCTCTTATGAAACAAGTTTATCAATACTACCTCTATCAATAATCACATTGCAAACTTTACCTTCATATTTACATCTTGTGCAAAACAATTATCTTTCATGACCTAGTTCTTTCTCTCCATTCAACAAAGATATTCTAGTAATAATAACCTCTCCTATTTCAACATTATTATAATGCAAAGACTCAAAATTTTCATCTACATGGGCAACTTGTGCATTATGTTGAAGTCTTCTATTAGTCCTCCCTTGTTGTTGGGGCATTCATATGCTTTATATCCTTCTCCACACTAAAAACAAGTTGCATGGAAGCTTTCTCTTCTAGAAGTTCATCCAAATATTCTTATTCCTCTTTGATCTCCATTATTTTGATCACGAGGATGACATGTGCTATTTTTGTTCTACTTTTTACTGTTACTAGATTCTTCATTCTTCTTTTGGTCTTTGTTTTGACCTACATAAGACCTTCGACTAGACTTTCCACACTAATATTTTTGTGATTAAGGTGTTTCAAAGTTCTTTGATTCCTAATATGTTTATTATTTAATTATTCATTGCATCCACTTTGGAATACCTTAAATTTTAGGGGATTGGTGTCATAGGTTGCTATGTTAGGACTATGACAATTTATTTTAATTACTACGAAGATAACTAGTTTAGTGATAGTTTATTTGGAAGTTGTTATTTTTGGTGGAGTTTACTTTCAACAAGTGATGTGAGGTAGGTGAAGCATATGGAAACATGATCATTATAGATGATTCATGAGTTAGTACTTTAGAAAGTTGCTAAATGCAACGTGTCATGGAAATGGTAACTTGTCATTTTTATAACACATACCTTTTGAGTGTATAGATGGTTTTCAAAACCATGAGCACTTTTCACTTGTATTAAACTTTATAGATATGTGGCTTCTTAGTGTATTTTTTATGATGTGGTTGAATATTTTCTAAAAATTTGTTATGTGTTGATTAATAAAATTGAGCTAAGTGTTTGGAGTGTGGTTTTTTTCTTGAAAGGACTCTCTCACATAAATCTATAAAAGTTAAAGGGTTTGTAATATTTTTTCCCATTATCTCTCCTATTAGATTTAGCATTTAGAATTTTTATTCCACACTTTTTTGTTACACTTGTTAAATTGTTGCACCAAAATATTGACATGTCAATGCTGAATATAACCAATAGAATTATAGAATCCATAGGAGGCATTTAATCTCTTTTCATGAATCCTATGGGAAGCGTTGACCATTTTTCCAACAATCTCCCCTTGAATGTTACCAAAGGGGATTCAAACATGTGACCAATCTTTGATATCAATTGTTACTAGTGTGGTTGTAGTTGCACCAAAAGATCAACCTGTTAATGCCCAATAAAACCACTAGACTTATAGAATCCACATGAGGCAGTTAGTCCCTTGTCATGAATCCCAAGGGGAGTTGACCATTTTGCCAACATTTTCTTACTTTAATACCTCTTCCATTTTTCTTTCTCTCAAATTTTCTATTCATTTTCTCTTCTCCCTTCATATCAAATTGATATGCATATTCAATGATAGATATTCTTACAAAACTCAACTCTCCTTAATTACTTAGCTTCAACCCATTTATTAAATGAGGAAATTTATCCATGTTGGCCTTAGAATGGTTTTTTTTATTAGGACTTAATAGAACACTTTTTCATACTATTTGATTGATTTTCATTCTTACTTCAACTCTTGCATGTTCTTTATCAAATTAAACTCATATTCAAGATGAATGAACTATCTCTTCAATTTTTCAGTCATCAATTTCATCTCATTATTTTAGCCTTTTCTCTTCTATTTATTTGTAACGAAACTTCTTTCCACCAAATAATGGTATGACCCTTTAATTTGCTCTCTGAAAGCTTGACCCTTTGAGGTTCTTCTACCTTTTTATACTCAAAATGATCCTCCATATTATTGATCAAATTGATTAGTTCTTGTAAATTTTAAATTTCTAGAAAATTTAGAAACATTGATCTTTGGTCTATTTTCAATCTTGGAAATGGCTCTAAAAAATTTGTCTGCTTCAAGATTTCTTGCTACATGCTCTTCTTCTAAATGTTGTCCTTTAGTTTCATCCTCACTTTCATCTTTCTCTAATATGAACTCCTCTACATAACTCCTCTTGTAGTAATTTGTTAGAAAGTAAAGTCCACCAAGATAACTGAGAGGGGGGGATGAATCAGTTATTAGATAAATATAACTTTTATCAACTTCAATAGATTTTAACCATGTAAGAAATGTAACCAAAAACCATAGAAAGATATACATGCACAATAACACAATGATTTAGATATGTTGACTAGGGAACCTCTTGATCAAAGAGTAAACCCCGATGGGAATGATGCCCACAAAAGATACACTAATATGAATATTCCTTGTGAAAGGATGGACTCTGTTAGGAGTCTTATGAAATACATTCAATACATATGAATCCATGTTAAAAGATTCTAACTCTGTTAGGATTTATGGAAGACAGAAGGACCCACTACCCAAACAGCTTCAGGGTAAGATCACCGAACTCACTGTCCAACTGATCTTTTTATTACTCAATAGAATAATACCAAAAGATTACTGACCTCAATAATTCAATACTCCTTCTCTGGCTATGCCAAACCACACCAACTCCTTCTTCAGATCTCACTAGTAGATCTTAGTACTTCGCATGTCTTCTTTCAACAATTTCTCTTTCACAATACACTTACATTCATCATATTCCATATTAAAACAAGGAATACATTCCTTCCTTTATACCACACTCAAGTAATTACAAATGAGTTAGCATACAAATTACAAACTAAAAGTTTCCACACGTTACATCAAAATTACACAAAAATGTCAGCTTCCAATCAATATAATTCTTCACTTGTGTGACCTCGGATCTTGCACTATCAACCACGTCACTATCAACATGTCTCCAACTGCTCTCTAATTGTGCATAACTAGATTCCATCTTGATTAGGAGATATCATCCGATTTCCACAAACCGCTACTTAGGAACACTACCTGAATACTGCTTCCACTGATTTCCTCATAACTTCCAAGAATAAATGAATTATTATCTGCACTCTTAACCACAATTTAATAATACATCATAAAATAAGTCCTCAACTACGCATAGCTTTATCTTCAATATCCCAAGTGCGCTAACTCAAACACTATCTGCTTCTCTGCTAATCTTTAGTAGATCACTGTGTTGACATCAATGACAATCATAGTCATGAATGTAACAACAACTACTATAGAATGACTACTAATACTCCCCCATAGGATATATTTAGCATTCATTCCTAAAAATCTCTCCCATTGGCATTAATGGCAACATAGATGAAAAAACATCCAAGTTCCATAAATCCAATCACTACAACACTGATGC
This sequence comes from Chamaecyparis obtusa, assembly GCA_027943335.1. NCBI lineage: Eukaryota > Viridiplantae > Streptophyta > Pinopsida > Cupressales > Cupressaceae > Chamaecyparis > Chamaecyparis obtusa. The sequence goes on from BSBK01007276.1 coordinate 500,624, forward strand.
TTTGAAAATGCTTCAAGTCTTCTTCATCAATCAAATCTTGCTTTATTTTCCTATTCATTTCTCTCCAACAGATGGTATGAATGGTTTTTCTTGTACACTTCTCCCCCATTGACATCAATGACAAAAATTGCACCATTATGTCAACAACAACTTCAATGTCAAAAGACATTGTTCAAAAAATATATTCACTGGAGTCCTCATGACTCAGCTCAGATACACATACTCCCCATAGAGGAAGTACCAACATCTAGTCCAGAAGAAAAATAAGGCTAACATACCACTGGATGGATGCAACAATCTGCATCACTTCTCAAAAGTAGGCTGGGGCATAACCCCAAGCATACCTCACGGATACTCAAATGTATCCTTAGGCAAAGGTTTTGTAAATATGTCTCCAATCTACTCCTTTATGCTTATGTACTCAAGTCTGACTTCTTTTTCTGCTACTTTCTGTCTCACTACATGATACTTTATCTCTATATGCTTTGTCTTAGAATGTAACACAGGGTTCTTAGACATACTAACTATATTGGTGTTATCACAATGTATAACAATGGGCTCAACAAATTTTATTCCAATATCTTTCAGCATTTTCTTCATGCAAATTATCTATTTACAATTGTTTGCTACTACTACATATTTTGCTTCTGCTATACTATGTGAAATACAATTCTACTTCTTTCTTAGCCAAGAAACCAATCTTCCTCCAAGGAAAAATACTCCACCACTTGTGCTCTTTTTATCATCAACATTGCCTCCCCAATCAGCATCTATATATGCACATAGGGTAAAATCATTAGATTTTTCATACCACAATCCATACTCAACTGGGCCTCTTAAGTACCTGAGTATTCTCTTTACTGCTACATAATGTGATTCTCAAGGTTCAGCTTGAAATCTTGCTACAATTCCAAGTGAATGTGCTATATTAGGTCTTGTATGAGTCAAATACTACAATCTTCCAATCATGGATCTATACTTCTTCTGTTCCATTGTAGGAGTCTCATCTATGCTAGATAACTTATGTCTAGTTACCATAGGTGTTCCAATAGGCTTACAGTTCTCCATTCCAAATCTCTTCAATAAATCATTCAAGTACTTTGTCTAACTTACAAAGATACCATCACTATTCTGTGTTATCTGCAATCCTAAAAAGTATTCCATCTCACCAATCATACTCATTTCAAATTCAGTCTTCATTTCATCTACAAATTTATCGATGTCTTCATCTTCTCCTCCAAAGATAATATCATCAACAAAAATTACTCCAATCAACAAACCATTTTCAATTTCTTTTGTATACAGGTTGCTATCAGCTGTGTCTTTTGTAAATCCTAATTTCAACAAATACTTATCCAATCTTGCATACCAAGTTCTAGGTGCTTGCTTCAGTCCACATAAAGCTTTCTTCAATTGTCTCCTTCTTGAGTTAAAGGAAAACCTTACGGCTGCTCAATGTAAACTTCTTCTTCCAATTCTCTATTCAGAAATACTGACTTTACATCCATCTGATACACTTTGAACATCTTAAAAGTTGCATAGGCCAAAAACATTCTTACTACTTCAATTCTTGCTACTAGTGCAAAAGTTTCTTCATAGTCAATTCCTTCTTTCTGTGAGTATCCTTTACATACCAATCTTTCTTTGTTCCTTACCACTTCTCCTTGTTCATTCATCTTGTTTTTGAACACCCATTTTGTTCCTATAACATTCTTATCTTTAGGTCTAGGGAACAATTCCCATGTCTTGTTCTTTTCAATCTGATCTAGTTCTTCTTTCATAGCTTTAATCTAATGTTTATCTTCACAAGCTTCACTAGTAGATTTAGGTTCAATTTGAGACATCAAACATAACTGTTCATGTACCTTATTTCGATTCTGAACTCCTCTGTCTATGCTTCCAATAATCTACTCAATAGGATGATTCCTTGATAGATTCTAGTTAGGTGTCACTATCTTAGATCTTACTTTAGGTGTCGGTTCTTCAATTATCTCACTGTGGCTTTCATTCAACAAATCACTGTCAGTTTCATAAAATAATTTAGTAGTCTTAGGGTTAGGTATAGGGTGAGTTCCTTCATCTGATTCATAATCAAGCATTCTTTCTTGAATTCTAAACTTTTCATCAACTTTAACATTTGTGCTCTCAACAATAGTCTTAGTTCTCTTATTGTAACATATATAAGCTTTTCTCTTCAATGAATAACCAAGAAATATAGCTTCATCAATTCTAGGATCAAACTTTCCAATGTCATCATCTCTCTTAATATAACATTTTCTTCCAAAAATTCTAAAATACTTAACTGATGGTGCATGTCCAAACCATAGTTCATAGGGTGTCTTGTCTGTGTCTGCTCTGATTTGTACTCTATTCATTGTATACACAGCTTTTTTCACTGCTTCTCTCTGGAATATCTTTGCTAAGTCATTCTCAAATAACATAGCTCTTGTTGCTTTAGTTACTAATTTGTTTCTTCTTTCTGCAATACCATTTTGTTCAGGTGTCCTAGGGGCTGAAAATTGTCTCTTAATACCATTCACTTCACAAAAGATGTTAAATTCTTTAGAAGTAAAATCTCCACCTCTATTTGATCTCAGACATTTAATCTTCATTCCAAATTCATTCTCAAATTTGTTCTTAATGATCTTAAACTTATCAAATGCTTCAAATTTTTCTTTAAGAAATGCAATCCACATCATTCTTGTAAATTCATCAACAAGAATCATAAAATACCTTTCTCCATAGAATCCTCTAGTCCTTTTAGGACCACTCAAGTCTATATGAACAATCTCCAACTTCTCTGCTGTTGTAAACTTCTTGCTAGGCAATGAGCTTCTCTTCTGCTTATCCATCACACATTCCTTGCCCATCATGTTAGTAGGCTTCATTATTTTAGGAAAATCTCTTACTGCAAGAGTAGTACTTAATTTCACAATGTTATCAAAGTTTATATGAAAAAATCTTTTGTGCCATAACCAATTGTCATCAATCTTAGTAATCAAACATGTCATCTTAGTAGGATTAATCAACTAAAATACATTACCTCTGGTTCTAGATCCAGTACCAATCAGATTTCCATCTCTATCTTTTATCACACATGTTTTCTTAGTAAACCAAACTTGATATCCCTTATCAACTAACTGTCCAACACTCAAAAGATTATGTTTCAAACCATCCACAAAGTAAACATCATCAGTATTAGTCTTTTCATCAAGAGTAGTAGATCCTATACCTTTAATCAAACAAGGTGCATTGTTTCCAACTCTAACAACTCCTCCATCATAATTGTTAAACTTTATGAAATTTTTCATATCTCCAGTAATATGATTTGAACAAACATTGTCTATAATCCAATCAACTTTCTTTTCTACTTGAGAAACTAAAGCCTTTTCTTCCTTAATTTCAGTTTCGAGATTTTCTTCTTTAATTGCTACAAATCCTATATCATCATTGTTCTCAGTATCACTTTCACTCAAAGATTTCTCCAAACTAGTTTCAAATTCTTCATCATTTGCATAGTAACATTCTTTAGATCTTCTAGGATTAAAGTTATTCTTATACTTCTTGACTCTTTTAGGACATTTAGATGCAAAATGACCATATTCTTGACAAGTCCAACATTTAAAATTTTTCTTACCGTCTATTTCTCTCTTCACAAGCAAGGAAATACCTTCTTCAATCTTCCTTTCTTCTTCATGTCTAGATCTGTTGCTGCTAGCATAATCTCTGCTCACACTGATGCTTCTTGAAAAATTAGGACAAACACTAAGAGCACTAAATGCTATCTCCATTCTAGGTAGGTCTCCTGATAACCTCAGATTTATTTTAACTACTTCCAATCTTCCAAGAAGAGTCTCTCTTGTAAAGTTCATAGTACAAGGTATGACTTGTTCAATCATTTGTGTTGTCTTCTTAAATGCAGGAGTCAATGTCCTTAGAATTTTCCATATCACTTCATTCTCTATCTTTGTTCCACCACAATATTTTATACCTGCAACAATCTCTGACATTCTACCAATATAGCTTCTAATAGATTCATCTTCCATCATTCGTATATCTTCAAAAGAACATATTGAATTATGTAATCTGACTTTCTTTGCATGTTCATCACCTTCAAAAGTAGACTGTAAAGCTAACCAAATTTCATGAGATGTTTTCAAATATTTTAATTGACTATACTCATTCTCCAGAAGGGCTGACAAGAGTGCTTCTCTAGCAAGTATGTTACACATGAATAGACCTCTTTCATCATTAGTACATGTTTCAATTTTATCCTCATCAATGATAGTCTTCTCATTCTTTATAATCAACCAATAACCTAGTCCTAAGCATAGTAGATGTGTCTTCATCTTTCCTTTCCAATTGTCAAAATTTACTCCATCAAACTTAGGGATTTATTTCCTGAAATTCACCATTGATCTCCTTAAGCTGTTAAAATTTTCTTTCGAGGACCTACCACTCTAATACCAATTGTTAGAAAGTAAAGTCCACCAAGATAACTGAGAGGGGGGGTGACTTATTTATTAGATAAATATAACTTTTATCAACTTCAATAGATTTTAACCATGTAAGCAATGTAACCAGCAACCACAGAAAGATATACATGCACAATAACACAATGACACAAGATATGTTGACTAGGGAACCTCTTGATCAAAGAGTAAACCCTGGCGGGAATGATGCCCACAAAAGATGCACTAATATGAATATTCCTTGTGAAAAGATGGACTCTTTTAGGAGTCTTATGAAATACATTCAGTACATATGAATCCCTGTTAGGAGATTTTGAATCCCTGTTAAAAGATTCTAACTCTGTTAGGAGTTATGGAAGACAGAAGGACCCACTACCCAAACAGCTTCAGGGTAAGATCACCGAACTCACTCTCCAACTGATCTTTGTATTACTCAACAGAATAATACCAAAAGATTACTGACCTCAATAATTCAATACTCCTTCTCTGACTATGCCAAACTACACCAACTCCTTCTTCAGATCTCAGTACTTCGCATGTCTTCTTTCAATAATTTCTCTTTCACAATACACTTACATTCATCATATTCCATATTACAAAAAGGAATGCATTCCTTCCTTTATACCACACTCAAATAATTAAAAATGAGTCAGCATACAAATTACAAACTAAAAGTTTCCACACGTTACATCAAAATTACACAAAACTATCGGCTTCCGGTCAATATAATTCTTCACTCGTGTGACCTTGGATCTTGCACTATCAACCACATCACTATCAACATGTCTCCAACTAATCTCTAACTTCACATAACCAGATTCCATGCCAATTAGGAGATATCATTCGATTTCCACAAACCGCTACTTAGGAACACTGTCTGAATACTGCTTCCACTGATTTCCTCATAACTTCCAAGAATAAATGAATTGTTGTCTGTGCTCTTAACCATGATCTAAGAATACATCATAGAATAAGTCCTCAACTGCACATATCTTTATCTTCAATATCTCAAGTGTGCTAACTCAAACACTGTCTACTTCTCTACTAATCTTTAGTAGATCACTATGTTGACATCAATGACAATCATAGTCATGAATGCAACAACAAATGCTATAGAATGGCTGCTAATACTCCCCCATAGGATATATTTAGCATTCATTCCTAACTTACTTGAACTTGTCACTAGAGGGATCTAAAACCCTCATTGATCACAAAAATGTGTCTTCCACCTCGGTTCTTTTATGGAGGAACTTTCTCACTTTCATCACAAAGTGACAACCGCAGTTGTAATGTAAATTATCTCACATTTGGTTATTTTTTACATACTCGGGAACTTCTACTCTAATCCACTCAATTTAGAGTGCCCCTTTAAGAACCCAAACACATAACAACAACATATAAATAAACAAAAAATGAAAGAAAGAAACACTCAATTATCTTATCTCAATAAAATGAGAACTACAAGATTTTGAAAATTACATGCTAAAACTACTTGGGTTCAAACAATAAAAAAGAAAATCCTACAATTTTGAGCCACAATATGTGTTGATGGAGTTTTCATTTGTAAAGCTTCATTCACCTCTTTATGTAGCACCAATAACTACCTAAGAATGTTATAGTGTTAGGGAATGGATATTTGTTGCATCATGCATATTTGTAGATTGTTGAATTGCACTTGCATACTTAGCTCATGTTCACTTGGTAGAGATCTAGTTGAGCCTAATTTATCTTCATGAGATCTAGTTGAGCTTTATTTTTATTTTCTAACTTCTTTAGTTTTTTCCTGATTTTAGAGAGATTGATTTCTATTTAAAAAAATTGCACATTGTAATTCTCATTCTAAAGTTTTTGTTTTTAATTAATATGAAATATCTTTCTTGTTTATCTCCTTGTGGAAGGTGTTTTTGTAGTGGTTTTTGATCTTGTAGAATCTTGTATTGCAAAATTCAACATGGTATTAGAGCATGGATTTAGCAAACCCCATCTCAATTTTTGAGGGTTTCTTTTTTTAGAAGTGTGGATTTGGAAGTGAGATATTTTGATAATCTAGAAATCAACTTAGCTTGGGGAAAAATAATTTGTGAGTTCTATTCATAGCCACAGAAACCCATTTGGGTCTCTCTCAATTTTCCAAGATTCGTCATAATTTACGAGAAAATGAAAAAAGATTAAGGAAACTAAAAATAACCCAAAAAATAAACAAAAAAATGCCATAACTTTATTTTTGCAATTTGTTTGGGTCCCTTTCTCAGCAATGTAAGAGAATCTAGGTATCTATTAGTTTTTTTATTTAGTGATTGAATTTTGTATGAATCAAGTTGCAAGTTTCATGTCTATTGGTTAAATTTAGCATGATTTTATTTTGTCCATAACTTTTTCATATAGTGTTTTTATAAAAAAAAAACAATATATGTTGGAAAGGCGATTTAGAAGGCTACCTAGTAGTGCTAGCTTTTTTCGTATATTTTTCTCTAGAAATTTTCTACAACTCATTGAAGTTAAATGTGGTATTTTTTCCGCTAGGCTGGTATCTTTTTTCCATTTCCTTTTTTTTTATGATTCTTGTAGTGTTGGAATGGTCTATTTGAGCTCTTCACATTGGTCCCTGCACTTTTTCTAGATTTTTCCCTCAATATATTTTATTCATTTTTAAAAAAAATTCACATTTTGAATGATTACTTGGTTGTTTTGGATTGAGGAAAATTTTCATTTATGTTGGATGACTTCATTCAGGTTGTTCTACATAAATTTCTTGCACTTTTCCCTATTTGGGCATTTTGAGCATCTTTTACATGCACTTCTCTATTAGTAGATGCACTAAAATAAAGTGTCACTAGTGTGTTTGGTTTTTGGAGATTTTGCACATTCTATTGTGCCTTATTTTATACATGCATTGTATTATAAAGTGTCATAGGGGAATGTTGTAGTTTCTTTTGTTTTTCTATTACACCTTTGTCTAGTGAGTGACCATCCATGGTGACATTGAATCATAGTATTTATTGTCCCATACATGCATGCATTGGTTATATATCCTATTCAGTTGTAGAGTTTCCATGCTAAACTCTTCAATTCCTCAAAAAATAGGGTGGTTGAGAAATTTTAAAAATGTTTGTTTATACTCTCATTAGGGTTTCACCTTTTGCACACAAGACCCTTTGAATGATTCCTCCTCTTACCAGCTCTCAATGTGAATGATTATATTTGAATTAAATTAGATTCATCACATGAAGTGTAAATACTTTTGTATTTTCCCTAATTTTTTTGTAATAAATGCACCTTGTACTTGTTAGGAAAATTATTGTTGAACAACTTAGATTTATTACAAAGATCCAAATAGCATTTCACAAACCTCTGCATAATGTATTTTTTTCTTTGATTTTTTTAGAAAATGACTTAATCCTACTCATCAATCATATTCTTTAAATAATGTGTTACATCTCAACTTGTATGAATTGTAAACTTCAACATTTTATCCTTTCTAAGGGGTGAAAAGAATTGTAAATAGTAGCTCCCCTTGATTTAATGTTCTAACTTATTCTATTATGAGGTTTTTGCATATTGCACAAGTATAGTGTCCTTCTTTTCATTATCTTGCACTTGTTTCTTTTTCCATTTTTTTGTATTTTCCTTTTTTTCATTCAATTTATTCTCCACTTTCTTTTTTAGAACATGTGTTTTCACAAGATTACTATTGCAGATTTTTTCATTATGCCCAAGGTGATTGCACTTATAGAAGGCATTATTATCTTCCAAAATCAAGGCATTTCTCTATACCTTAGTTTTGGAATCTATAACTTTATGACTAATTCTTCTTGCATGAATAATAGTAGCCATAGAAGGAATAAGATCCCATTTATCTTAGGGGCACAAATGGTTTCCTATCCATGTAATCATAGCTTCTTAGTTTGGTTCTACAATTAAAGGCTTTATGACCAAACTTATTGAAAGAAAACTAGTAACCATGAAAGGATTGAGAGAACTTGAACGTATAAGCATTTCTTGGAGAGAAGTTTTTTGATGTCATTCATCTTATTATTAACCCATCTATGATCATCGTTCAATATTTTCTTACCATAATTATTATTTTTAGCTTCATTAACATGAGCTTCATTTGTTTACTCTTTAGACATATCTTTAGAGGCATTTTTCTTTGAGTTCTAACCTTTTTCAATTCTTATACCACCCTTATCTTTTTTATATTTTTTACTATTTATTATCTCATCAAGAATATTGGTGTTTTTCTTGAGTTTTATGCTTTTGTCTATCTGATCCTTTTACTTTTCTAATTATTTCTTTAGAGAGACAATATCTTCTTCAATCTTGGAAAATTCAAATGATTTTTCTTTGATCTTGATATTTAGGCAACTAGCAATTCTCTTTTCTTCCTCAACTTGAACTTTCAAATTGATGATTGTTTCTTTTGAGGCTCTGAGTTTTATCTTAAGTTCTCCATTTTTTTTCTTGTTGCACTCATTTATTTTAGTGCGAATATGAGTTCTCTCTCAAATTCAACCTCACAATATTCTTCGTTGAAGTCTATTATATCCTTATCATTTTTGTAGCATTAGGTAGTACATATGACCTCATACATTGTATTCAAAGATATACCTTATCTATTAGGATCTATAAAGGAACCTTACTTTGATACCAATTGTTAAACACATTAGTTTTACTAAAATCAATAAATCTAATATAAACTTATATTTAACTTCAAATCAGATCTGCAATAGAGATATTCAGAAAGAGAGGAGCACATAACACCACTGCACATAAGGACACCAAATTTATTTGGAAAACCCTATAATAGAAAAAACCAAGATGAACTAGCTACTAGGAGCTATTGTCCAAATTCAACCTCACAAATTAAAAAAGAGTACATTGTATTTTATGGGATACAATCCAAATGAAGTTGCAACTCCCTTATGACAACATTTCTTCCAAAGATTGACATTTGGTCTAATAATTAAAGTAGTGTATTCTATATGAAGATGTTGCAATCCTCTTTTTCACATATCCTCTTAATTGCAACAACTTGGATTTTCTATTTATATCATCCACAACCTTTTAAAACATCAACTTGGTTGGCTCCAAGATAACACATAAGTAAAAATATGTGATCGATTACTAGTTGCCCATTGAATATATGTTGAATAAAATTATAAGTTGTAGTTTCACCAATGGTTAATTTGATATAAATATGTATTTTCATAATCTTCCAAAGTTGGTGCAAACACTTAGGATAATGGCACAAGGAAGAGATTCCTTATCAACCTAATAACAACCAATCACCAAAACTAACATCTTTTATCACCGTGTGATGTCATAGATAGAAAAATATCATCACGTGGATCAAGAACCTTTCCAAGTATCCCTATAAAAACCTTTTACAACATTTGATTATTACATGGTGGAGCACACATAAGGACACTAATTTTAGTCAGCTCTTTAAGTTCCCAGAGTGAACAAAACACATAGTTACTAGTAGAATCACCAATAATTAACTAGATTATAGAAAACTTCACTAGAACCATCATGATATCTAAATGACTATCGATCCAAAAATCTAAATCAAATGATGTGGTTCAAAGGAGTGAAAGGACATATTTTCCTTCCCTTGGTAACCATTAACATGAACCTAACTTGGTCTAACTCTATTAATGATAGAATATTTTTTAGTATCCTTTAATCTTTGTAACTTGGAACATATTTATCATAGAGTGGTGTTGACTTAACCCTCCAACTATAAGACCATATATGCATATGTGGAGAAATGTGTATCAATCTATTAATCTTATATGATGTCAATCTTTGTGCCATAGTCATTTTGAGGACTTATACATTTGTCTTCATGACACAAATGAAGTCTAAGACTCAAATGCTTAACTAAAATTCTTCTAACTCCTTTCAACATTCAAGAGCCAAAGTACATGTTTGTACATCTTAGGACACTCATAGTATATATATGCTCACCATGATCTCCAAAAGATAAGGTGCAAGTAACTCAACCATATCAACATCATAAAATAAGGTAAAACTATTTTCAAATTTCAAAACACATGATTATATAGCTTATGGACTTTTTCTCATTGTTTATTATATGCTACAACGTGTTTCAAAACACCTTTGAGATTTCATCACATTGAAAGGGCCAAATTTATGGTAGTCAAACCCATGGATGGGTTAGATCTATTGATGTTTAAGCACTCACCCATATAAGAAATCTACATCACCCAAAAATATATTTCCTATTTATATTGTTTGAGTTGGAACTTTTGGTTTTCATTTTCAATTTTATGTTGCATATGTTGTCATTGATGTCAAACATTTAAAAAAGACAGTGAAGAAATCCAGAAGTATAGTAAGTATCATTCGTGCACCTTATCTTCTAAAGTTTGTGAGGGAAGTTAAGGTGCAACTGATACTTACTATACTTTTGGATTTCTTCAGTGTCTTTGTTTAGTGGTTGACATCAATGTCAAAATATGCAAGAAAAACTTAAAAATGAAAACCAAAATTATCAACTCAAATAACAGAAACACAAAAAATATATTTGGGTGATGCATATTGCTTATATGCATGAGTTCTCTAACATCAATAAATCTAACCCATCCATGGGTTTGACTAACAAAAAATTGGCCCTTGCAATGTGATGAATCCTCAAATATGTTTTAAAATGTGCTACAAGTCCTTACAAGAAGTCAAATATCAAATATCAAGTCAAAGCATGTTACAAAATATAGTAAATAATAAGAGTAAGTCCATAAGTTATAAGATCATTCTTTCTGTAGAAGATCACTTTTGCACTTATAAAAATGAATTTTATACATGCATATTTGAACTAGACTTAAAAACACTAATTATTTTGAATAAACATTTCTATTAAATCAATATGACTTAGTTTAACTTCCCATTTATTTATATTACTAATAACAATCAACCCAAAACTTTATAATTAATTAATTTAATGAAATTAAATACTTATTTTTCCCACTTATTATGTCAAGAAGCATAACTATAGTGTTAACAAAGGATATGTTAGAATGGTATGAATGTGTTAACAAAAATATCCTTAACATGAATTTGACACTAATGTATATCAAATTATTAATTTTAAATAATAAAAAATACTATTAATAACGGCTTATGAAATACAAAGTATTACTCAATGAAAGAAAATGTAACTCTTCAAAAATAAGTAATGTCTAAAGTAAGTTATTTAAGTAAATATTAAATAAATAATTATTTTAGCCATTTATGGTATAGCGATATTGTTAAATTGTGGAATTATTGTACCCACCATAGTTTAAAGCCCTACTATGTTATTGTGATTGTGGACATTATGGCTTGACTAGTCCATTGTGCTTGTGGGTTTGATCCTTCACATTGATGTGTTGACATTCATACTATGACCTAGTGCTCCAAACCAATTTTGTATGCAAGCTTTGTGTCCTTTCTAGACTATTGTGCTCATGGGTTTGGATTATTTGAGTTAATGGTGTACATTTACACTAGGAATGCCTTATTTGTGGCCTCACTTAACTCAAGTTAGGTTAAAATTTCTTATATTCACTGGCTTAATAATAAATAAATAATTTATTTTATCTTATCTATCTATTTATCTATTAAATAAATATTTTGTATATATATTTATATAGAAAATAAAATAACACTTAAAATAGTTTTAAAAAACTTGAATACGACTCATGAATTATTACATTATCATTGAAAAATAAAATACTTAAATAAATAATATCAATATTTTATTTATCTATTTTTAATTTTAATTTTTCTAATAATTCACATAGATATTAATAAATAATAGTTATATAAATATTTATATATATTTGATAACTCAAATATTATCTACAATTATACAAATTCCATAATTTAATTTATAATAACTTTAAGTAATACAATAATATATAAAATAATATAAATTTTAAACTAACATAGAGATCTTCAATAAAAGATGAAGAAAAAACATTTAAATTGGAAAATATATATTTCATCCTCATATAGAGGCATTTTATTTCCAAGTATGATTATTGATTGATTTACATTTTAGGAATTGCAAGCAAACACTACTATGGGTCAAAGGCATTAATGATTTAAAATGAGTCAAAATGAGAAGATCCTAAACAAGTCAGATAATTCTCACATGGTGGGCTTGGAAAACAAGTCATACATCTAATCTTACTCACCAAGTTTCTATCATGACATAAGCATGTTTTGACATCTAGTGGGAAGTTGATATTCAATTGATAAGAGCATATAATGACAACTACATTAAGCATGGATCTAGTCACTGGGATAACATTTATTCATTAGCTTGGTCTTATACAGTTGGAGAACTAGTAGCCAATGTTGACCAACTTTAGGGATTGGTGGTAAATTATAGAATTTTGAATTCATTTTCCTTTCAAATACTTTATATTATTTAGTGAAGTATCAAGGTGCATTTTATTTAATTGTTCAGATAATAAACTTACATGATTTATTTTATATTGGAATTTGAATATATTTTAAAATTAATATTTAGTAATTAAAGATTAAATTTATTATCTTTGAAATAGATTAAATAAAATTATATAATAATAAAAATGTAAAGATTAGGAATTTGCATTGATTGACAAGAGTTTTATGTGGTTGGCATAAGGTTATGAAGTCTATTCTCTCATTCATCTACATTATAAAGTTTATTTCACACATTGCAACTTCCAATAGTTTAAAAAAAGAAAGAAAATTAGTATAAAAAAATGAAATTTTTAAAAATAAAATATATTGAAATTGTTTAGACTTTACATATAACTTTCAAATTTTTTTAATCTAAAATATATAATTATTCTAGTCATTTATGACATAATATTGTAGACCAATATATTTTGCACATAAAGTTTTAGAAAAATTAAGTTAATATGTTTATATGTATATCTATTAAATTAAATAGGTCTTGAATGAATGTTATAATAAATAATCTTTTCTATGATTTTCCTACTATTTTCTTATATATTTAAATTTTATTAAATATTATATAAAAATATAAAATAAATTAATATTTTAATAATTTCTAAGTAAAATTTTGAAATGTATATTATATTCAGTAAATAGAAATACCATTTCACTAAATATTAGAATAAACAATGTATATCTTTTTTATTATAAATAAGATGAAGCAAATGAATAAAAATTTAGTTATGTTGTGAGATGAAGAAAATGTGCGAAAACATTCATAATATTGATGTGCGGATTACTGTCACTATAAAATTGTCAAATAAAAAGTTTGAAAATATCCTACAAGATGGGGCAACAAGAATCTTTAAGTGGGAGATCTCCCATAGATTCACATGGGCAAGAAGATCTGAGGAAAGGTCTCCATTTGAGATTTCACTAGAAAAATTCATGGTGGAACTAAATGAACAATGTGAAAGAGAGAGACATGCTCCTGAAGTAGCAGTTCCAGTGGCAACAATCCCTCTTGCAATGATTCTGGGTGCTAACACTCCAACTGTTGAGGTGGTGATGCATCCTTAAAGGGATTACATTCAACAAGATGGGGAACTATGTTGGATGGAAGGCCCACTAGGCTGGACAATGTGGTTGGGAAAAAAGGGGGTCACCAGAGACCCATAGGGTATGATATAGTAATTGCAGAGGCATTCTTATACTCTTAGATTTGTAGTTTTTATTATTCTTAATAGTCATGTAGTGATGGTCATATAAAGATGTATATAGTGGATAAATGTAGTATTCAAGTTGTATCTTCATCATTATGTTGTTAGACTGATCAACACTATGGATAGTATGTTATTCAGTTTATCTCATATGTTGTAAGTACTGACATACTTACTATGTAATAGTTTATATTTTATAAGTAATAAAATAAGTGCATAGAAACAAAGTTCAATAGCATAGAACTAGAAATCAATTGAAAATATTCAACTAGTAACTTCCACAAAACACTCAAAATTTAGGCAAAATCATTAAAAAAATGGAATAAAGTCCCATCGAGTGTGCCAAAATGTGAATACTGAATTTTGAAACCCTATTTGTATATCCTAACAATCCAATCATAATTCTATATCTATAGCTAATCAAAACAAACAACTAATAGAGCTCTTCTTCATGAACTGCAAAACATAAAATAAGAAAAGCTATACCATCACATTCATTAAATGCTTGACTCTATTGTTCTTATGTCCTTCAAGATCTTGTAAATATGTTATTTTCTCTCAACTATTTAGCACATGAACAAGCTGGCATAAAAGGAATGAAATGTGGTTGAATGATGTTGATGCATGATGAAAAAATTGATAACAAGATCGCAAGTAAGAAAGTGTTCTCCAAAATCACATTACGGGGCCAAATAATGGGATGAAATGTTCTTTTATTGAAGTCATCGACAAAATCAAGGGCTTAGATTAAAAAGGTCAAAGGATGAAAGACCAAGATAAGATGGTAGGTAAGAATGAATATGACTAAGATGTTGAATTAAAATGGATGGATGAGATTAAGTGGTAGGTGAGGATAAGCTAGAGATGTTGGCTTTTGGTAAAACATCTTTGAATTTAATAAACCTAGATGCCTAAAAATATTCTCACTTAATTAAATAAATATTTGTATTTTTTATTTAATTCATTAGCATTTTCTTTCTCTTAATTAAATAAATATTTATTTACTTAATTATCTAATTTACACATCCTCTCTACTATTAATTAAATGAATACATTTTTTTAGTTAATCTATTATTCTTTTATTTCTAATCTTAACCCTTCATCTTGTTCACATGGATCACAATCTAAATTTGTAGGTATGTGACAAAAGTGACTCATCTCTTAATTCACCCTTTTCATTCCCATCTCCTAACATGTTTAGTGATGTAGGAGCATCCGAGGATCAAGGCTTTTGACTCAGATGTGGGTTTTGGTTGAGATTTACTTTCGATGGTCATAACTTTTGACTCGGATGTGGGTTTTAGCTGAAATTTTACAGGTAGTTGTTTGAGGAGGAGCTATTTGGATTGCGAATGGAGCTCAGCTCAATTGGTGGCCCTTTCGACATTTTTTCGGGAGCCTGAAATATCATCTTGGCCTCCGAAATTGCATTTTTGTGTTTTTTTCCAGGCTTTTAGAAAGTTGTTTTTGTAATAAATTCGAAATCATATTCTTAATTTCATAGATTAGTTGGCAATTCATCTTGCCTTAGTTGGGGGCTTTTCTTTGGAAAAATCAAGATTCGTAGGATGGGTTTTGAAAATTACCAAAAATGGAAAAATCTATTTTTCCCAAAAATCTACCAAATATGGTAATTTTTGAATTTGTAATAAGGAGTTGTTTTCTTTCATTGTAGAGGCAGAGTAGAGTTGGAGGAGTTTAATGAAGAATCTGGCATTTTGAAATTTTTGTGTTGTGTATTTTTCTGGGTTATTATTTTGAAGGGTTTGGGCTACATCATCTAGGTTCATTCAATTCAAATATGTGTTACCAAAGTGAACATCTCTACCTAACTCTTACCTACCACTTAATCTAATAAATTCATTTCAAATTAACCTCTTAATCTGAACCGTTGATTCTCTTGAGGACTTCTATAAAAGAACATTTTCTCTTCTCATTTGGACCAACAATGCAAATTTGGAGAACTCATTTTTAATCTTGCATCATTGTCTTGCATCAACGTAAATAAACCACACACCATTCCTTTTATGCCATCTTGTGCTTGTGCTAAATAAATGAGAGAAAACACCATATTTACAAGATCTTGAAAGATAGGAAATCAATGGAGTCAAATATTTCATGAATGTGATGGTATAGCTTTGGTTATTTTATGATTCACATTTCATGAAGAAGGGTTGTATTAGTTTTTTATTGAATTAGCTTGTAGATCTAGACTAGTGATTGGGTAGTTAGGGTTTACAAATAGGGTTTCAAAATTTAGCATTCACACTCACTTCATTGAGATAATAGAAAGAAAGCATTTCTTTCTTGAATTTTCTATTTATTTCTTTATTTTTATTGTCTGTGTTGGTATGTAAGGCGAGTATCCTTCATCATTTATATCACATAAACTGTTGATAAATTTGACTTTGAAAATGAATTGAACAAAGATTCAACATACCTTATACATGCAAATTTCAATACAAAATTAAAAATGAAAACCAAAATTTCCAACTCAAACAATAGAAAAATAAAACATATTTTTGGGTGATGCATACTTCTTATGTGCATGAGTTCTCCAACATTAATAAATCTAACACATCCATGGGTTTGACTAACAAAAAGTTTTCCCTTGCAACATGATTAATTCCCAAATGTGTTTTAAAATATTACAAGTCCTTACTCAATGTTTTTGTCAAGTTGAAACATGTTGCATAATATAGAAAACAATGAGAGGAAGTCCATAAGTTATCAGATAATTTTTTCTATAGAAGATCACTTTTTCACTTAGAAGGATAAATTTTATAAATAGATATTTGAACTAGGTTTACAAATACTATTTGTTTTGAATAAACATCTTTATTTAGGACATCCAAAATATACACAGTATTGGAGTTTTCTTTTCACATCTATTATAACAATTCTCTAACATCAAAACATAGAAAAATATTATTTTTGAACTTAGTTTAATTTCCTGTTTACTTATATAGCTAACAAAAATCAGCCCAAAACTTTATAATTAATTAATTTACTATAATTAATTAATTTACAATGATTAATTTCTATTTTTGTATTTATTGTGTCAATAAGCATAACAATAGTGTTAACAAAGGGTGCGCATTGTAATTGTTAGAGCACACATATTTGTAGCATTAGGCATATGTACATATGTTGCATTGATTAATTGTACACATGATCGAGAAAATTCTCATGCATAATTAAGAAAATATTTGCACATTAGCTTATGTTCACTTAGTTGAGCATAAATTTTGGTTAGTCTAGTCTAATTGGGCTCTAGTTTTCACATTGTGCATATCATGCACTTCTAGTTTGCATAGATCTTGCTCTAGATTATTATTTTAGTTTGAGTTAGATTTTACATATTTTTAGGACTATTTATTTCTTTAAAATAAATTGATCTCTTCATTGAAATTCATCTTGTATATTGCAATGTTTTTTTCTTTTAAGAAATATAGAAATTATTTCTTACCACCCTTGTTGCTGGAATGTGTTTTATTTTTTTGTTTGATCCCTTGGTTCTTGTGTTGTAAACTTCAACATAGTATTGTTGAACACCACCAGATATTGAGAGGGGGGTGAATCAACATCAATTAAATTTAACTCTATTTTGTATCAATTCTTAAATAGTTAAATCAATCTCTTAAGATATGCAATGAAGCCACACACACAAGAACACTATATTTACATGAAAAACCCAATGAGTGAAAAACTACAATGACAAATTCACTCATAATATATGAACAATCAATTACAATATTTTAGGCCAAAGGCCAAGGAATTCACTATTCGAAAAGTTTAGGCATGTTGCCAAGAACTCACTATCCCTAATAAAAAATTTGCACATAGTTGCCAAAGAAACACATTATCCTCTAGCAGAAAAAAGGAAATATGAAAAGTGTATATGATCTCCTAATTAATCATCATTGACTCTCTATCAATTCCTGTAATTTGTACCTCTACTCACACTAACTTGACATTTGATCTCATGTATCACATTCATCACATATATGTTTTTGCATATGTTTCTCACACAATCCTCACATTCACTCACACCTTAATCCATCCATCGCATATAAATATATACTTGTCTACCCATCAGATTTACAAACAAGTCAACCTCAAGAAGATAGATAATATTTACAAAAAATTGGTGATTGTAACCATCCATACTCAATGAAGTCCACCCCAAGAGATAAAAGGGACCCAATCATATTAAAGTACTTCTCCAAAATATGTCTTCATAAAATTATATCTATTTAATTGATCTCCTAAGTTGAAACCAAATTTAATGTGTAAGAACATGTTACCATTGGCTCCTAAATAACCTTTGATGCACACCACCCAATGCAAAGCTAAAAATACCATAGAAAAATGATCATTAACTTGTTTAATTTTTCGCCAACCCATATCCAAATGCATAGAACCTAAATCCATTCATTGTAAAATATTGGGATCACCAGAGACCTTCAAAAACATTGATACCAAACTTAGAGAAACATATCTGCACTTGTAGAGAAAATAAATTCAAGATTTTTAATTGAAATACTTCACAAACCATATGAACATTTTGACCAAACTATACATCTTCAAATTCCAATATAGGGAAATCTCAAAGTGTTTTCACCTCGTTTTTAACACCAATTTCTCTATCAAAAAACCAAGCAACACCTCTTCTTCTAGAAAACATTCAGGGACCTCAAAACATGATAGTGCAATATACTTAGAAAAAACCTATTATAGTCAGGACTGCAAGCCACCACCATATTGTGCAAAGCATCTTCTCATAGAATCTTTAAATACTCTTTTCTACATATTCTATCCAAACATACTTCTATCATATGGATAGAATAATCTTCAAATCTTCTTTATCAATTAATGTCTCTATCTCAACACTTCTTCAAACCTTCTTCATCAATCACTGTCATGACCTCATAAAATATTCAAATCAATCACTATCATTATCTCAACAACTCTTTGAATCTTCTTTATCAGTCACTATCATAGCCTCAAAAACAATTCAAATTCAGCTTGAGCTGACATTGATGACACATCTAAATTTGAAATCAATGGCAACATAAGTCATACTATTAACAGTATCACCATTTTGCATTGATGGAAAGCCTAACAACAAGGTAGCAACTAAACCCTTTTATAACCTTATCTTTCTTCTTTCTCTCCCCCTTTGACATAGGACAAAGAACATAGGGAACCGATCTAATCCTCCTTTTTAAAACAATTGTGCTCTAGAACACACTTCTAATCACTTCCCCTTCCAAGGTAACCTTTTCTTAGTCACACACCTCACGGCTTATCCTTGGAGAAGACAAGCATCATTCCAAAAGACAAAAATATAAACAATAATTCTTCTTTTGGAAGGTTGCACAACTCTTCTGCATATAATTTGCAAATGGAGGGGCAATAACTACCAAATTTTGTTGAAGATAATCAAAGGTATCCTTTTCTAGAGCTATAGTGAAAATATTTGCAAACTATTTCTTGGTAGACACATACTCCAATTTGACTTCCTTCAAAGAAAATTTCTCCCTCAAGAAATGATGTCTGATAGAAATATGTTTTGTCCTTGAATGCATTATTGGATTCTTGGAAATATTTATGGCACTAGAATTATCACGCATAATTGGAACACCTTCTTCTTATATTACCTGTATATCTCTTAACTTCTGCTTCATCCACATAATATGAGTACAATAGAAATTTTTTGAAATATATTCTACGTTTGCAATAAATAATGACATTAAATCCTATTTCTCATTGATCCAAGAGTTTATCCTATCACCCAAATAAAATTCTTCATCAATTGTATTTCTCCTTTCATCTACACAACTAGCCCAATTTGCATTGGTGAAGGATCTTAGTGAGAAATCACTATCTCTTTTGTACTAACTCAAACTCTATAGTACCTTTCAAATAACTAAAAATTTATCTTTATTTCCATCTTGTGAGTCTGTTTCAGATTGGACTGATATATAGAAACCAAATATACATACATAATATTTTGTCTAGAAGCAGTTAGGTAAAGTATCCCACTTATCATGGATCTATACAATTTATGATCAATGTCTAGAGTCCCATAATCCTTAACAAACCAACAACCAATAGCTATAGGAGTTATAATTGGTTTAGAATTTTCCATCCCAAACTTCTTCAACATTTCTTTAATATACTTGGTTTGAGAGATAAATATGACATCTTATTTTTAAACAACTTGAAGACCAAGGAAAAAAGGCATCTCACCAATCATTGAAATTTAAAATTATTTTTACATTTACTGTAGACATTATCATATCCTCCAAATATAATATCATCAATATAGATAATTACAATCAATAGTTTACCATTTTCTACTTTGGGATAAAGATTACTACCAGTCGTATCCTTACTAAATTTTTTTTGTATAAGATATATGTCCATTCTAGCATACCAAGATCTAGAATCTTGTTTAAGTCCATATAATTCCTTTTTGAGTCTGCAAACCATGTTCATATCTTCTCACAAGTGGAAACAATTAAGGTGTTCAATATACACTTCTTCCAATTCTCTTGTAGTGCCCTACCAAGGAACCCTCAGAGTTAGAATGAAGGGTCAAACATGCACTGAATAATTTTTTTTTTAAAAACATGCATATAACATCATTAACATAAGTGCATAACCATAACAACATTGTATAAGAAATTAAATAAAAAAATAATGATTGTGTCTTGCACAATAAAAGACTTAAATAAAATTTGAAGGGTTCCATGAAAACTTGAAAAAAACTCATAATAGAGTACATGCATTCACAAGACAACCCAACAGGGACTTGGACAATTTCCAATGAGTCACAAGAGGCAAAGCTAGAAATAATTCATGTCAAACTAGCATAGGAGCCTAAACCATCCTCTAAAAGTCAATAGAACAAAGATTCATTTTAATTCCAAAAGAAGTGTTCTTAAGATGATTAAACATACATGTTCATTGTTTTATAACAAAAAAGGAACCTATAGTATCCATCAAGGAAAAGAAATTTCACATGGAAAGAAAGATACACAAGGAGCCAAAGATACATGAAACTGGGCAGAGATGCTAAAGGCAAGCAAGAATGTCAATCTGGGAAAATGCTAGTTTAAATCACAAATGTTGATCTAAAGATTGGTAAAATTTTGAGATAGAAAATTTTCAGACTAGAGAGGAAGAGACACCACTCTATAGGTGGAGATGCAAATCAACACAAATGGAAAAGAAGATGGAGATGTTGATCTAGAGACTTCTCCCAAAAACTTAGAAAATTAATACAATTCCCTATGCCAACTCCAACATACAACCAAAATACATCTAGTTCAACACCAAGGAGTACCAGATAAACATGATCACTTGATTCAATCAATAAAAAGGAAATAGATCTGATCTACTAAACATAGGATTATAAAGCATAATCACTAAAATGTAAATGCAAAGATATAGAATGAGAACATCATGCTTAATACTCCACCTATAGAAGTAGTCCACCACCTATACATTGGTCTCCGACAGTGGCTAGTCATGTCACCTAACCATGTGGAACCCTCAGGCCCACCCCATTATGCTTGTGAAAGTAGTCATACTGCCCAAATAAGGAATCAAGTATATAAGAGGGTGAAGGTATACACTCATTCCAATCAATGCAATCAATGTATATAATCATGAACACATGGAGAAAACTCAACATGAAAATAAATACCCATAGTGCAATATCCATACAATGCAACCACAATACCAAGGTACTACACATAGCTACTAAGCCTAGGAATAAGAGTACTAATAATAGGGAGTATCCATACCTGCATAGGTCAAATATAACATCTAGGGACTCATGTACCATCTATAAAATTCATGGTTCACTCATGACATCTGAAGATTGAATGGTTTCCACTACCCACACGGCTCAATAGATGATATCCATGAATTCCCATTTATCTTGTTTATACCCAATTCATTTTATTACATTATCACTTTTTAAGAACTCCTAGACATGTTTGATATGGCCACTTATGGTCTAGAGAACAGGTGAGGAGTTACTCCCCATACCTACTCAATAAACTTACTCCTACAGCTCAACGTCACAAAGGAGGTACTAAAATGAAGGTCTATCTACTTGGTCTATACCAAGAACATGAATATCACACTTGTCCACTTGGTCTATACCAAGCACATGAATAACCATGGAATGTATACTCGGTGCATATTAAGTACACAGGTCAAAATACTTGTCCACTTGTTGTACACCAAGGAAATGGTCTAAAAATCATCAACAAGCAATCAAGCAATAGTAGGAAGATCATAAACTACCAAGGACTCAAGGCATAAAACTAAGAAACCACATATAAGGTACATATATTATAGTATCTCAACTAGCCACTTTTCCAAGAGCACACATTCCCATAGATCCAACATACCTCTCTTTGAAACAAAAGGATGGATATAAAATCCCAAAAGCACAAACAAACACAAATTTTAGAAATAAATGACAAAGCACAAAGACGAACAAAATGCAAGAACAAGGGCACAAAGCCATTAAACATGAGGAGAAAAAGTAAAGTGAGATTGATTGGTCTCAAACTAAGAGCACGAATCACTCATATCCCATCATAGCAATATATCAACCATTCTCAAAGATGTGGTCTCAACTCATCATAAAGAGAACCAATAAACAATACAAAATAAATGGCCACAAACACAGGCCAAGAAAATAAGGATAATATGATAGAGCACAACTATTCTCTATTGGCCTCTTCACCAAGAGAATAGATCCCTAGATGATCTAATATGTGCCTCACACTTTTTACTCAATCACAAAGCTCCAAAAGGGTAAAATAAACACAAAGAGAAATGAATTATAGGAATTACTGACTAGGTGCACCAACTAGAAAATTAGTTGAAAACCCAAGGTTTGGATTGCGATAATAAGTGACTTGAATGTCCTAAGTTAATTTCAACTGCATAATCCAAGTACAATCACATGATACAACCAAGGACCATATAAATAACATGCCCTCATGATGACAATCCCAAATGGGAGTTCACACAAAATGAGGTGCACACAAAAATGCCTAAAAATGAAACTCAATATTTTAATAAAAAAAACCCAATTGGTTCTTATAATCCCACTAACCCAAAAATGAAATAAAATTTTAATTACAACTTTGTGGGAGAAAACGGATAGCCTAACGATGATAATCTTCATTTTACAAAACCCCAAATTCACATAAGCCCAATCAAGCACCAAATTCAATATAAAATGTAAGGAAAACATAGATAAAAATCTCATTACATGATTGCGGACAATAAACAAATGAGAACATGGAGAAATGAATTAAAAATAGGAAGCCCTACCTCAATAATTGGTGAAAACCTAGAATGGGGAGAGAAAAATAAACACTCTGTGCATATAGACAAAAATATTAGAAAATATGGTTCTAACAAGCCCTTTCCCACAAAATTTAGATGCCCAAGTCAATCTTGACAAAAAAAAGTTAAATTCTTCCATAAGAGGGTTGGAGCAAATTTTACACACTCACTAAAAAGTGAAAAGTGAGTATGAAGAACTCAACTTCAAAATATAAATTCCCTTTTGAAAAGGTAATTATCCCCAACAAAATAATTAACTAAATTAATTCTCTTAAAGCTCAAATGAAATTTCCAAAATCCCGGAGGATAAATTAAATCAACTCCAATAATAGACTACGTTCAAGGCACAATTTGTCAGTGATTAAAATAATCCACAAAATTTAAATAATATCAATCAACACATATTAAGATATAATATAGTTAATACCTCTACTGATCATCTAAAATATACAAACAATTATTGATCTAAACAATATGCAATAAAATTTGGGCTCTTTCCTATATCGCGATCGAAAGGTAAAAATGCAAATCAAATATACCGTTCCATCCATGAATGATATTTACTTAGTATGCAAAATTTCCAGTGTGGCTATCTCTTGTAACCAATATCAAGGATAAAGATACACTCAAACCTACAACTCGGGTGGAGACAATGTTTGGTACATGCTCACTAAAATATGCACACAATATATATAGTCAAAGCACATGCACATAAAAATCAAAGTGTTTCTAATGGAAGAGGATGCTCTAGTGGCATAATTATTCGTATGTATTAGAATGTTATGAAACTAGTCATTTCATATTTAATCATTAGTGTGCATGATAAGTAAACATTTCATTTAAATTAAAATATTTAAATAGTCATTTTATGACAATATGAGAAAATAACAATGAAAACTCTACATACATATCCAACAACATGATAAAGCATAATATCATGGATAATTAGCAATAATCATCATGATAACATATATAATGATCCTCGATCTAGATAACATCTAAACATGATAAAAAATCATAATCCAATAGCCAATAAGACATGCATTAGTGAAACCATCAAATCATATTGTAATCCATATAATCTAGATACTATCATAACCTTAGTAGTAATCTCAAAAATGAAAACAAGAATGAACTAGACTAGGTGTATCACACAATGCTAGAATACAATCATAACATGAGAAAAGTCACTGGATCACATAAAAGAATCAAGATCCAATCTAAATAACCAAGGACCCTAATGAGTCCACATAACTTGCAAAATAGTCTCAGAAGGTCTAGTGCCTTGAATTAGGTGTGCAACAAACCACAACTCAATGGTTCTCACAACCAGACATAAGAAAATAAGAAAATTTCCAATGCAATGACATAAATCAAATCACCCCATAGGTACCAACCTCTCATAGGTCCAACATGACCATATAATACAACATCTATCCATCCAGGAATACGGTGAGCTCAACCAATCACTTATAGAAACAATGAAAACATCCAAAGAAAAAAAAAAGCATCACAAGATATCTCATCCAATTACATAGAGGAACTAACACAACATAATGTTGAAGCCACATCCATTTGATAAACTTAAAAAATTTAATAAGTAGAAAAATCTAAAAACATTCAGATTGCTTCCAATCTAGCTACCAAAGAAATTTTTTCTTCAAAATCAATTATGCCTACTTGAGTATAACCTTTACACACCAATCTTGATTTTTTTCTACTGACTAATCCATTTTCATTTCGCTTGTTCCCGAACACACATTTAGTTCCAATGACATTCTTGTTCACTAGTTTAGGTATAAGTTCCCAATTATGATTTTTCTTTATCTAATCAAATTCTCCATTCATGGTTTTCATCTAGTTCTCGTCTTTTTTGGCTTCTACATAGGCCCTTGATTCCACGGTAGATAAGAAGAAAAAAATTGACTGATCACTTGCCTTTTCAAGTTTCCTCCTTGTTTGAACACCTTTGTCTTTATCTCTAATAATCAGATCTTTTGAATGATGTCTCTAAACATATTCAACAAGTGTCTTTGGTGTTTTCTTATGTTCATTTTTTTCATCTTTCCTTCGGTGAATTTTAGAGAAATTATTTCTTCAATTGGAGTAACATGAACTTCTTCTAATCCAATTTCAGGTCAAGGATCTCATTCCATTCATCAACCTAGATATTTTCACTTTCTACAACTTTCTTCAATCTCTAATTGTGGCATCAATAAACCTTTCTCATAGTTGAGTATCCCAAAAAGATACCCTCATCTAATCTTGTGTCAAACTTTCCAAGATTACCTTCATCTCACCTAATATAGCATTTCCTTCCAAAAATCCTAAAATATTTGACTATAGGCACTTTACCAAACCATAGCTCATATGGATTATTTATATAATTCACTCTTATCTATACTGTGATAAGAAACTAAAAAAAAGTATGTAGAGAATCCCTCCAATAGACATTAGGAATATTAGCATCATTCAACATGGTCCTAGTCATTTTAGCAATAATCAGGGTTTTT
Source organism: Chamaecyparis obtusa (assembly GCA_027943335.1). NCBI lineage: Eukaryota > Viridiplantae > Streptophyta > Pinopsida > Cupressales > Cupressaceae > Chamaecyparis > Chamaecyparis obtusa. The sequence continues at coordinate 526,664 of BSBK01007276.1, forward strand.
CTTTTCACTACTCTATTTTTTTAGGGATCCTAGGGGCAAAAAAATTCCTTTTATTACCACAACTTTCACAAAAACATAAAACTCATATGATGTAAATTAACCTCATCTATTTGAACTTAGACACTTAATTCTTATATTCATTTGATTCTCAAAAAGATTCTTAAAAAAAAAATCTATCTAAAGCTTCATATTTTTATCTTACAAATGTCACCCATGTCATTCTAGAATAATCATCAATAAGTAGCATGAAGTACCTTCAAATATTTAATCCTCTTGTTCTATTTGGTCCAAATAGATCAGTATGGATCATCTCCAAGAGTCTTACATAAGAATACTCTTTGTTTTTTAATTTGTTCTTGGTTTGCTTTTTTATTTGACATTCTTCGCAAATATTGTTAGTAGTTCTGGAAATCTTTGGAAAATATCTTACAACATTAGAGGATTTTATCTTCATCATATTTTTTAGGTTTAAATGTCCCCTCCTTTTGTTTTGTAACCAACACTAATACCTTTGTTCCAAAGATAACCCTTTTCTTTGTTCTTCTTTAGATAGTGTATGTTACCATTTCTCTTACCTTCTGCAACAACCTTTCTAGAATCTATTCCAATTTCACACTTACCTCCAAGAAAATAACTTCAAAACCTTTATTGAATAGTTGACTTACACTCAAAAGGCTATTCCTTAATCCCTTAACATAATAAACATCATCAAGTGGATCAGGTGATCATCGAGATTAAGGAGGATCACAGACCCAACAAAAGAACTAGATCAAGTTTCAAAAAGCTGGAGGATAACAAGAACAAAGATATTGAGGAACTCAAAGCTTCCTTTGCCAATATGCAGATGCTGGCTGAACAGGCGGCTGTTCTTATGAAATGCATCTAGCTAGCTATCTATTGTCCTGCTATCTTTTTATTGTCTTTTTTCACTGTCTTTCTTGTTAAGGACTTGTTAGTTTTTTTATGTCTCTTTTTGGTGTTGTTGCACTATTTCTGATGGAAATTTAAAGCTTATTCTATAATTTGATGTAAAAGGTTTCGGGTCCTTTCAAAACTTGCTTTTATGTAATCTAAACATAATAAACGTCATTATCTTTATGCTTCCCATCAATGGATATAGTTCCCTTACCACAAATAGGTGCAGAACCTTTGTTAGAAATTTTTTTGGATCCTCCTTCATAGTTCACAAGGTTTTTGAACACCTTTTTCTCCTATCATATGATTTGAACAACCAAAATCAATGATCGAAGATCTAGATTCTTCCATCATATTAAGGGAAGTCTTCACAAGTTCTTCTTTAGCTCTTTGTCCTCCAAATTTGTTATTGACTTCTTCCTTGATAAATAAGAACATCACTTCATCAGTTGAATCATTTTCTCTCTCATCTTCTTAAGAATGAGTCTCTATCAAGTACATAAATTCTTCTCTTCATTGCCTTTTTTATGTGTCTTAGAATTTCTATAATTTCTCCTACAGTTATCTTTTCCTTCATCATCATCATCCCTCTTATTATCTTCCCTAAAGGGACATTTGCTAGCATAATTTCCTACTCTACTACACCTGAAACATTTGATGAGTAAATTACCTCTATATTTTTTGAAACCTTTCTTAAGTCTTTTGAAAAAATAAGCTTCAATTTCATTTGATTCACTGTATTATTCTGAATCATCTTCAATTTCCTTTGTGGCATTGAAAGCAACATATTTTATCTTAGTCTTGAATTCCCTAATTCTAGATAGTTAAAAGGTAGTAACAATGCCATAAAATTCATCCAAAGAATATTTTTCATGTCATGACTTTGTTGTATATAAACTAGCAATGTGTTGTAATGATTTTTCATGGACATCATCACTTTAATTAGCATATCTATGTCATCAAGAGTTCCAAGAGTCTCTTTGTCAACAAACCAAGAAACACCTTTTCTTATGTGTAATAGTTGGGGACATGAAAACATGATAGTGCAACATACTTAGAACAATCAAATTATATCTAGGACTACAAGCCTTCACACATTATGCAAAGCATCTTCTCATAGAATCTTCAAATTCTCTTTCATCCATATTCCAACCAATTATACTTATATCATTTAGATATAATAATCTTCAAATATTCTTTATCAACCAATGTCTTTGTATCAAAAATTATTCAAATCTTCTTCATCAATCACTATCATGAGCTCAATAACTCTTTAAATCAATCAATGTTACAACTTTGACAACTCTAATTCAAATTTAACAAACTAAGATTAATACCACACCATGAGAAGTTAAAATCAATGATAAAAAAAGTCATACAACTAATAGGTATTAAAGAATGGATTCAACAAACCCCTTTTCAACATTTTTGGATTTTTTTCTCAAGAATGTTGCAAGGTCTCCAAGTTTGCCTTTTTGTATGAATTTGGACTTGGGTATTTTTGGAGCTTCATGAGCCTTACGATTGTGTTAGAAACATCCCAAAACACCTAGATCAAGTGTCATTTAATCAAATTTCAAGTATTTTAGGGTTTGGGTGGTCTTTTTTGTTGGCACATTTTCAAGGTATGCACATATTTTTGGGCACTTTGGTTTGAAAAAAATTTGCCATCATGTTGGCAGCGTGCCACCCTAACATTCATTATTATATAATCAAAATTTAAGTAATTGAAAATTTTGTTTAATTTGGCTAAGGGAACTCAAAACAAGACAAAATCTATGGGTTGACAAAAAATATGGGCATCATAGAGAAAAATAGAGGTCACCATCATAGTCAAAGGTGCCAAAAATCTATAAATTCATAGTAAAATCATAAAAAATAGGCATCATAATTTTGGGGGATATTTTTTTTAAGGTGACACTAATTACGAGGCACCTATATAGATTTGTATTTTTGGTGATACAACATACATATATTAGTGTAAAAACAAATTTCTATGCAGACAATTTTTTTAAAATAATATATAAAGTTTTTACAAAAAAAATGATTAAAATCTCAATTTTTTAAAAAAAATATATAAAGTTTTTTCATACTTGTGTAAGTACCTTTCAAATGGATGATGTTAGTGGACTCTTATAGTAGTTGCAACCCTCCAAAATTAGCCCCCTCTAAGTTTAGAATACCCTCCACCAAATTTGGTGGTGGAAGATTCTAGAAGAATATTTTGAGGACCAAGAACAATATCTTGACAGTTAGCAGAATATTATAGAAAAGGGAATATTTCAATAATATTTCATGATAGTTAGATGGTTATCAAAATTTTTTATGGAATCTTAGTTGACCAGTTTTACCTTTTTTTCCCTAAAAATCAATTGTTCATTTTTTAGGCATAACTTGAGCATACAATATCAAAATCATGCAAATAAGATATCATTGGAAAGCTGATTTTGATGCTAATTTGTTCATGGGAATATTTTTATTATATTTTACATAATTTTTTCATACCAGGCCTCCAAAATCAACCTTCTATTGTACACTTTAGGGCCATAACTTGAATAAATAGATTGTATTTTTTGACTTCCACACTTCTAAGGGGAAGTAGAAGGTGAAGAAGAATCATAAGAAACACTCTTTGGGTAGTAATAATACCTCCAATCCCACTTAGAGGTTAGATCAAATATATTCTTCCAATCCATCTCCTTCTCCTTCTTCGAAGTTGAGTGATTCTTCCCCCAAGACAAAGAAGAAGAAGTTAGGTCAACCTTGCAATTTTTGTGGCAAGAAGGGACATGCACTCAATTGATTTTGGAAGAGACTAGAGGCTTTAGAGGAGACCATGTAGTAGCATCACCTTTTAGCTCATAAATATTATTTGTCACATATAGAAAAGGGTAATGATATTTCTACATGGTCCTTTCCATCAAATTCTACATGGATACTTGATTTTGGTGCTTCTCATCACATGACACATTCTTAGGAGCTCATAGCCCCTCCTCCTTGTGGGACATCATAGATTGTAGTCAAGGATTTTACTCAAATTTTAGTTGTTGGTTCATGCCTTATTGATCTTGGGGTGGATGTCTTCAGGATGTTCTTGTTGTCCAATGTCTCTACTAACCTTCTATCATTCTATTAGATTTTTCATTCAAGGATAGGTAAGATAGTTCAATTCACACCTCATTATGATATTATTTCAGACCTCTATGATCCTAATGTTATTGTAGCTACTTGGAGTATTGATGTTGCATCTGAGGTGTACAAATTTGATGCATTTGAGACTTTTCCTAGTTCATCTCTTGTTTCACTTATAGATTTTGTGTGTAAGGTTTGGCAAGAGCACTTTGGCCATGTCAACTATAGGTATCTACAACATGTATGCCCTCAGTCTTTTGTTCTTGGGATCCTAATATTTCTTGCATGGATGGTGTTTATTGAGGGTGTCTACTTGGTAAGTATTTCCGAGATCCATTTACTTCAAGTAGAACCACTAGGGATAAGGCACACCTTTAGTTGATTCATAGTGATGTTTGTCCTTTCTAACTCCTTTTTTGTGAGCCAAGAGCCAAGTGTGTGCTCACATTCATTGATGACTTCTCTAGACGTACATGGGTGTACATTCTCAAGTACATGAGTGATGTCTTTGATACCTATCAGTTGTATAAGGCATTTTTAGAGAAGCAGTAGATGGTATTTCTCTCATAAGGATATGCATAGATAAGGGGGGGAGTATGTTGCTTAGGCCTTTTGGGACTTTTTGGTTTAGCATGACATTATTCATCAGCTTACAATTCCATATACCCCTTAACAGAATGGTGTTTTCAAGAGGAAGAATAAGACACTTTGGGAGATGGATAATTTCATGATTTAGTCTAGTGATATGTATGCTTTTTTTTGGGTCAAGGTTATGAATTGTGCTAATTGCATTTAAAATCAAACACCTCATAAGGCATCACAATAGATGACTCCATAGGAGGCTTGGTCTCATGTCAAGCCCAATGTTTCATCATTTGTATTTTTGGGGATTCAGGATTTGGATTTCATTATAGATGGAAAATAGAAGGCCATGGAGAATAAGAGATGACCACTCATCTTTGTTGGATACTGTGAGGATTATACGATGTAAAATTTATTTGATTCAACTACCATAAAAGTCTTGTTTTGCATGGATATTTTGTTTGATGAGTGTTATTCTCTTGAGGTTTCTTCCTCACATTATTCTCCACCACGCATTACTCCTTCATCACTTAGGATGTATTGCCTTCAAAGGATGAGGAAATTTTTCCAGATTATCCTTCACCACCTCCTCCTCCACTTACTAAATAGGTTCTTTGTACTATTAATGCATTTGGAGATTGGACAGGTGATCCTAGAGATGGTCATCATACATGTGTACAATATTATGCGGTTTCTCTTTTGATTCATACCATTTTGGATGATCCTCATAAATTTTATTATGTAGTAGGAATTCTAGAGTGGGATAAGGCTATGGATGAAGAGTATTCTTCTTTGATGAATAATCACACTTGAGATCTTGTTCCTCCTCCTAAGCGGAGAAATTTGGTGTGATGCAAGTGGGTGTATCATAACAAGTATGTTGCAGATGGTTTTTTTTACAAGTACAAGGATTGTCTTGTTGCTAAGGGGTTTTCATAGGCTAATGTCATTGATTATTCTGAGACCTTTTACCCTTTTGCCAAGATGGATTCCATTCTCCTTTTACTTTCTCTTGTATCCTCACATGGATGGTATTTTTTTTAGATTTATGTGAAGATTGATTTTTTTCATGGAGATCTATATAGAGTAGCCACATGGTTTTGTTTAGGAATCCTCCCTTTTTTGTAGACTTTGGTGTTCATTGTATGGTCTCAAGCAAGACCCTAGGGCTTGGTATGAGAAGATGGACTCTTTTCTAGTCTCTTCCAATTTCACTCATTGTCATTTTGATCCTATAATTAACATTCAATGAAAAGAGGGAGACTTTTTTATCTCAATCTTATATGTGCATGATTTTATCCTTATATGTATCTCTTTGTCCATGATTTGGAGTGTTCGAAAAGCATTGATGGAGTTTTTTGACATGAAAAAGCTTGGGATTTTGTACTATTTCCTTGGATTTCAAGTTGTTCAATATTCTAATGGAATTTTCATTTGTTAGCTAAAGTATGCTCTTGACATGATTTAGAGGTTTGACATGCTTAGCTACAAGCCTAACCCCATGCCCTTTTAGTTAGGCATTTCTTTGACTATAGGCTGTACTTCACTATCACTTGATGGTACTTTGTATTAGTAGTTGGTTGGCAGTTTTTTGTAGTTGACACATACATGTCTTGATCTTTCCTTTATGGTTCATTTAGTTTCTCACGTTTATCATGACCCACATGAGAGTCATTGGAAGGTTACTAAATGAATTTTGAGGTAAATATAGGGCACTACAAATTTTAGAATTCACTATTCATTAGAGGACTCTCAAGTTGTTTGCTTCATGTATTCAAATTGGGATGGTAATCTTGATGATCAAAAGTCTACTTCTAGTTTTTTTTTCTTGGTTTAGGATGTTTTGCATGACCTTGTAAGAAGAAGTCTACTATTGCATTATCATCTATAGAGGTTGAATCCTAAGCTGCGATTTTTTCTACTCAAGATGTTTTATGGATTTGTTAGTTAATGGTAGAGTTTTAATTTCCCCTTCATGGTCTCACTATTCTTTGAACTTTGACAATAGAGTTGTAGACACCTAAAATTGTCCATTCACACTAATGTTAATTTTTATTAATATTTTCCTTTAACATTATGGTTAATTTTATTAATTGACTATAATCATTATATTCTTCTATTTATTTAATTAAATTTACTTTAATTAAATAAATTTGTTTTTCCTTTGTATTTAAATACTATAATATATTAAATTTAATTTAATATATTATCCCTCCATTTCCCTTTATAAAATAAATTTATTTTATTTTATTCCTCCACTAGCCTAAAATTCTTCTAAACTATGATAAAATTAAAAATTATTTTAATTTAATCCCTTTTCCCTTTTTCTAAACTTACATTTTTCTAATATTCCTGTAATCTTAATTAAAAGGTGGATTACCTCTAAACATGTGCACAATCACCTTTTCCAAGGTGGCCACCTCTCCATCTTTTTCTCCACCAATCATTTTCAAATCTCTTTTTCCCTCTCAAATGAAGTTTGACTTTTCCAAACCCTAGCTAACATATTTTTACCTCTTAATCCTATACACTTATTTCTTTTGCCTCTTAATCCTATCCACTCATTTCATTTTGCCTCTTCATCATTTCCAAACCCTACCTAACCTTTAATCTTAGCCACTCATTATTTTGCCTCTTAATCTCCATCGTCCAATTCTTTTCATTTTCTATAAAAGAAGGCCTCACTCCTCATTTTAGGTCTAAGTTCTTATTCTTCTTAATCTGTTAGCTCTTGCATCTTCTAGCTCATTCTTAATCATTCTAGTTCTAGTTCTATCCTTTACATTCTAATATTGTTTTTAATCTAGATCTTGTTGCATTTTTAGCATACCTTCTTAATCATATTGCATTCATCTTAGATCTTAATATTGGAATTGATGAAAAACAACCCATAGCTCCCAAGAACACCTGCATACAAACACTTGTCATAGAAAGAGAGAGAAACAAACAACTATGGAGACCTGCACGTATGGATCCACAAGAGAGGAGAAATCCTTGGTGTGCAAAAATAAAAGTTGCAATCAATGATGAAATGTCAAAAAAGGTTACAAAGTGTTATGAGATCAATCCTTATAAAAGGAGATCAGAAAACCTAATAAGGTAAAATCCTAGGTTGCATAATAATAATTAATAAAGTAATTAATTATTATATACCTAAAGTTTATCTTAAGTTGAAAGAGGTAATAAGTGACTTAATAATTAAATCAATATGATTCAATTAATAAGCAAACACTTTATTACTCTAACACCCCCCCTTAAGATAAACTTTGGGAGAAGCTAAAAACCTAGAAAAAACTACTGGAAGCAAATGGTTCTCAGCAACACAAGGCTTGATTAGGTACCCAAGTACAAAAGAGAGTCTCTACAAAGTGGAGAAATAGAGAACACCACATGGGAAACAATCTACTCTAAAAAGAGACAAAGACTAGTTTGAAGGACTGAAGAAGCCTCCAAAACTAGGAATGTTCTAGAAAATAGGAACAAAGATGAACATGTGCAACATCACTGAAGCATGAAACTGCAAACTTTGTCAAGAAGAAACTAATGATCTGAAGATCCTCCACATAAATATGACTAGGTAGAGAAGACTGCAATCTACATAAGTACCCTCAAATAACACTACTCGAATCAAGAGGCAAACAAAGGCAAACACCTAAACTCGAAGATACAAATGGCATAACACCAAAATTTTGAAGAGCTAATCAATCAAAGCTAGAAGAGTGCGTCCAAAAAATAGGAAAGAAAGAATGTTCATATGGTAAATGATCTATCTCATCAGAGTACATAGGTACCTAGCCACTGCAACCACCTAGTACATAGAATCAAATACTGAATACATAGCTTACACTATCAAACCAAGGAAGTAGTAGAACCAACAATAGAAACCCCCCCATACTGCTAACAAGGGAGTAATGATAGGTATACTAAAAAGATCATCCAATATGAATTGCATGATGAAGAAGAATCTAAAATATCGAATGTGCAGAGAGAGTACAAACACATATAGAGATATCTGAGGCTAATGTCATTGGAGGAATGATCACATGACAAAAGAAGATGGAAAACATCAAAACCCCCCTGGCACTTTACAATGGAGTGCAAGTACATATAACACAAACATGTGGAAGATCCCATACATATAATAGAATGACACTTTATCTTAGTGTGTGTGCATAAAAAAAAGGCTACAAAAGTGAAGTATACAATGCTCAAAGAAGAGCGAAGGCTTCTGAAAAAAAAGAAAAGCCTAAGAAGAGGGAAGGCTTCTAAAACAAAATATGATGCAGGAGCATCCTGGGTGTAAGAGCAATCTTGCATCACCCAAAAATATTTCTATTTTTGTATTCAATAAGGGCTATCTTGTGCAGAGTTGCTATTTATGGAAACTTGCTATTTTTAGTAAGTTGGTCTTATGATCTCGGAATGTTCTAATTTTACATGTGGAGGTGGTTCATCTCAGTCATATCAGCCTACCAGCAAAGTTTCATGGCTAGATCAAGTCTAGTTTTGAAGATATTGAAGATTTTCAGTATTGGTAGCAGGGTACAAAAACTTTGAACTCAGTTTTGAAGGCTTTAGAGGCCCCGGATGAGGTCAAAAATTTGGGTGATGGGCGCTTGCGCCGGTCAAGCCTATAGGGTGCTTCGTGGTGTTTCTGAAATAGGGTTATATTAGCCAATTGGGTCAACGGGTGATGACTTATGGTCTTCATAAGTTGGGTCACCTGAAATGGTAGAAAATAATTTTTTTCAAAATTTCTGTTTGGGTTTCAAAACTCATTTTGAGCTGACTTTGATGTAATAAATTGTAAAATAAAATAATTCTAAGTTTGGTCAGCCCTAAGGGCTAAATTTCTAGAACCTTCTCGGGCGGTGGAAATTGCCTATATAAAGAAGGCCCGTAGTGTTGTCTAGGGCAGTTCTGGGTAGTAGATCTAGGTATTGACTCGAGGCTTTGTCCTACAGAATATTGTAAGGGAATGCCCATGTGGCTTTGCATATTGTAATTCTGAAAGTTTGTAATTCCACATTTGTGGAGATAATAAGAAGCCAATTTTCTGTTCTTGCATATTATTGTTGTTGTTTCTCTATTTCTGTTAAGTGTTTGTGGTATTAAGGGGAGCACCCTTCATCAAGTGGTATCAGAGCAGGAGTTCTTGAGTGTGTAAACAGATCACCGACTATGAGGTAGTTTGCACCAGGACCGTGGTTAGGGTTTCAATGCGCATCTCAAAAATGCCTCCACGAAGAGAACGTGGCGGAAGAGCTGGTGCTGTGACACCTGAGGTTAGAGAGCTACAGAGACAAGTGTGAGCATTGCAAGAAGAGATTCGTAGAGGAATGAATCTTAATGTCAGAGACGAAAGTGAGGATGAAGCCGTAGAATAATATCAAGAAGGAGAAGTTGAAATTGTGAACCAGGAGGAAGAAAGACTTTTTCGGGCAATTTTCAAGATTGGGAAAAGACCTAAGATTGAGGTTCCTACATTTTTTAGAAATCTTCACCCAGAGGAATTGATCGACTGGATCAATGAATGTGAGGAATATTTTGAGTATGAAGATGTTGAGGATCCTGATAGGGTCAAATTTGCGAAGGCCAGATTGAAAGGTCATGTGAAGATCTGGTGGCAAGAAATTCAATTGGAGTGAAATAGAAGAGGGAAAGATAAAATCACAAGATGAGATTGGATGGTGGATAAATTGAAGTGACAGTTCATTCCTGTTGATTATGAGCTTGACCTACTAAATAAAATGCAAAGTTTGAAGCAAGCAGGGAGATCTGTTCAGGAGTATACAGAGGAGTTCTATCGACTCCTCATTAGAACAGGCCATGCAGAAGCTGATAAGGAGAAAGTTGCCTGATACCTTAATGGGTTAAGGCCAAGCATTTAGGAGGAGTTGAATCTAGTTCGAATGAACAGTATTGAGGAGGCATACTAGTTTTCTTTAAAAGTAGAGGAAAAGTTGAACAAGAAGTTTGAGAGTAGACAAAATGGAAGAGGTCATGGTGGAAGACTTGGTGGACGGTCATATGGTGGCCAAAATGAAGATCTAAAAAAGAAGGACGAGGCCAGTAGTAGTCAGAATCAGAGAGGAAATAATTCCAATCATTTCCAGGATCAGAGTAATAGAGATCAGAGAGGAAGAGGAAGAGGACAAAGATCTGGAAGAGGAGGCTTCTATGGAACATGTTTTCACTGTGGAGAAGAAGGTCATAGGGCATTTGCATGTCCTCAGCGCCAAGATAGAACAGACAGGAGAATTGAAGGTCAAGCCAGAGTTGCACATGTAGATGAAGATGCTAGATCATCAAATTCTGAAGATGCTGAAAGAGGAGAAATGCTAATTAACAGAAGAGTCTTGCTGAGTGGTGAGAATGAACCTGAACAAAGGAGGAGCCTATTTTGCACTCGATGCAAGTGTGAGGGTAAATGCTATGATGTGATTATTGATAGTGGAAGCACTAAAAATTTGGTGTCAGAAGAGATGGTGACAAAGTTGAAGCTCAAGAGATAGAAACACCCACATCCATATCGGATTGCCTAGGTGCAGGATGACCACAAGGTCATGGTCAGTGAACAGTGCCTGGTAAAGTTCAAGATCGGCGGGTACCAAGATGAGGTACTATGTGATATCATCTCTATGGATGCATGTCATATGTTATTGGGTAGACTGTGGTAGTTTGACAGATGTGATGTACACAATGGTCATGCGAATACCTATTCCCTGACAAAGGATGGAGTGCGACATAAGCTAAAGCCATTGAAGGAGACCGAAGAAAAGGTATGTGGTAATGCAAGAATAACATTTGTTGATGGACGAAAATTCCTAGATGGTATGAGGCATGAGCATGTGTGTTTTGCTTTAATTCCAAAAGTTGGTAAAGAAGAAGTAGAGGATGTACCTGTAGAGGTTGCAGATTTGTTGAATGAGTTTCAGGATATTTTATCTGATAATGTACCTGATGGATTACCACTGGTAAGGAAGATCAGTCATCAGAATGATTTTATTCTAGGAGCTAGTTTGCCAAACAAGGCAGCACACAGAATGACACCAGCAAAAAGTGAAGAGTTGAACAGACAAGTACATGAGTTATTACAGAAGGGGTTGAATCAAGAGAGTCTGAGTCCCTGTGCTGTACCAGTGGTATTAGCACCAAAGAAGAATGGAGAGTGGAGGATGTGTATAGATTCCAGAGCAATAAACAAGATCATAATCAAGTATAGGTTTCCATTTCCATGAATGGATAATATTATGAAATGTTTGAGTGGGGCTATGTATATCTCAAAGATAGGTCTGAAGAGTGGATATCACCAGATTCGGATTAGAGAAGGAGATGAATGGAAGACTGCCTTCAAGACAAAGGAAGGACTGTATGAGTGGTTAGTCATGCCTTTTGGGCTAACCAATGCACTGAGCACTTTCATGTGGCTCATGAACGAGGTTCTGAAAGAATTTCTGGGTAAGTTTGTCATTGTTTACCTAGATGATATTTTGATTTTTAGAAAGACATTGGAGGAACATATGATGCATATTCGTATGGTGTTTGAGAAGTTGAGAGATGAGAAATTGTTGATTAATTTGAAGAAGTGCAATTTTGTGAAGAAAGAGTCAGTGTATTTGGTATTTATAGTTTCAGCAGAAGGTCTAAAAATGGACCCAGAGAAGGTACAGGCTATCCTTGAATGACCTACTCCAAGGAGTGCTACTGAGGTAAGATCTTTTCATGGTTTGGCTAGCTTTTACAGAAAGTTTATCAAAAAATTTAGCAGTATTTGTGGACCCTTGACTGAAACAATGAGAGGGGATAGAAAAGAGTTTAAGTGGACTAATGGGGCAGAAAAGAGTTTTCAATTGTTGAAACAAAAAGTTACAGAACAACCTATTTTAGCACTTCCAAATTTTAATAAGGTGTTTCAAGTAGATTGTGATGCTAGTGGTACTGCAATAGGAGTTGTTATGAGCCAAGAAGGTAAACCTGTTGCTTATTTCAGTGAGAAGTTAAATGATGCCAAGAGAAAATATTCTGTCTATGATCGGGAATTTTATGCTATAGTTCAGGCATTAAAGAAGTGGAGACATTATCTACTTCCTAAGGAGTTTGTTTTGTATACTGATCATCAAGTGTTGAAATATTTGAATAGTCAAGGAAAGTTGAATCAGAGGCATTTGAAATGGGTTGAGTTTTTACAGAGTTATACATTTGTTTTGAAACACAGGAGTGGAAAGTCTAGCAGGGTTGTAGATGCTCTTAGTAGAAGGCAATTGTTGCTGACAGAAATTCAGATTGAAGTGGTTGGGTTCAAGGAACTCAAGAATTTGTACCCAGAGGATCCTGATTTTGGTGAAGCTTGGAAAGCTTGTACAGAACCTGTTACTCTAGACAGGATGAAATGGCTAGATTTTATCATCCAAGATGATATGCTATTTAGAGGGAGTTAGTTGTGCATTCCATGAAGTTCTATGAGGGAGAATCTCATCAAGGAGAAGCACAGTGGAGGATTGGCTAGACATTTTGGTCGTGATAAAACTCTTGCTTTGGTTGGTGAGAATTATTATTGGCCACAAGTGCAGCAAGATGTGAAGAAGTTTGTACAGAGTTGTAGAGTATGTCAGATGGTGAAAGGAGTGAAGCAAAATATAGGGTTGTATCAGCCATTACCTGTACCAGAGAAGCCTTGGGAGGATATCAGTATGGACTTTGTTCTTGGTTTACCGAGGACACAGCGGGGACATGATTCAATTTTTGTAGTAGTTGACAGATTTTTGAAGATGGCACATTTCATTCCCTGCAAGAAGACTAATGACATTGTTCATGTAGCAGAATTATTTTTCAGAGAAGTAGTGAGACTACATAGTTTTCCAAAGACTATAGTTTCAGATAGAGACACTAAGTTCGTTGGATATTTTTGGCATACATTGTGGAAGAAGTTGAAGATAGATTTGAAGTTTAGTTCATCACATCATCCACAGACTGATGGACAGATAGAGGTGGTGAATAGAAGTTTGGGAAATCTGCTGAGATGTTTGGTTGGAGATAAGTCAATAGGATGGGATTTGATTTTACCATAGGCAGAATTTGCATACAATAATTCTATCAATAGGAGCACTGGTAAATCACCATTCCAGATTGTATATGGAAGTAGTCCAAGAAATGCATCTGAATTGAGAAAGATAGATAAAGGAGAAATAAGTAGTGCTGAAGCTGAGGATTTTGCAGAACACTTGAAGAACATCCATGAGGAGGTGAGGAAGCATATTACCAAGATGAATGCACAGTATAAGGCTAAGGCAAATGAGAAAAGGAGGCATAAGGAATTTCAGGTTGGTGATGAAGTCATGGTTCATTTGCGGAAGGAGCGATTTCTGGTTGGTACATATAACAAGCTGAAAATGAAGAAGTTTGGACCATGTAAGATATTGAAGAAGCATGATTTGGGAAATGCATATGAGGTAGAATTGCCTAGTGAGCTGAATATTTCACCAGTGTTTAACATTTCAGATTTGACAGAGTATCATGAAGGAGGTGTTGAAGATGAGGTTGCAGCAGCACAATGGAGTATTCCAGCAGCCAGTTCAGATATCAAGGAGATTGAAGACATACTGGACAGTCGTGTTGGTAGAAGCACAAGGAACAGGACATATGAAGAGTATTTGGTCAAATGGAAAGGATGACCTATTGAAGATTCATCATGGCTAACAAAGGAGGAGGTTAACCGTCTTGGTTTTCCTCTGTACACCTGAGTCGTGACAGAGTCACTTCTCAAATTACCCTGGGTGTCTGATGTAGGAGCATCCTGGGTGTAAGAGCAATCTTGCATCACCCAAAAATATTTCTATTTTTGTATTCAATAAGGGCTATCTTGTGTAGAGTTGCTATTTATGGAAACTTGCTATTTTTAGTAAGTTGGTCTTACGATCTTGAAATGTTCTAATTTTACATGTGGAGGTTCATCTCAGTCATATCAGCCTGCCAGCAAAGTTTCATGGCTAGATCAGGTCTAGTTTTGAAGATATTGAAGATTTTTGGTATTGGCAGCAGGGTACAGAAAATTTGAACTCAGTTTTGAAGGCTTTAGAGGCCCTAAATGAGGTCAAAAATTTGGGTGACAGGTGCTTGTGTCGATCAAGCCTATAGGGCACTTTGTGGCATTTTCGAAATGGGGTTATATTAGCCAATCGAGTCAACGGGTGATGACTTACGGTCTTCGAAAGTTGGGTCACCTGAAATGGCAGAAAATAATTTTTTTTAAAATTTCTGTTTGGGTTTCAAAACTCATTTTGAGCCGACTTTGATGTAATAAATTGTAAAATAAAATAATTCTAAGTTTGGTCGGCCCTAAGGGCTAAATTTCTAGAACCTTCTTGGGCGGTGGAAATTGCCTATATAAAGAAGGCCCGTAGTGTTGTCTAGGGCAGTTCTGGGTAGTAGATCTGGGTATTGACTCGAGGCTTTGTCCTACAGAATATTGTAAGGGAATGCCCATGTGGCTTTGCGTATTGTAATTCTGAAAGTTTGTAATTCCACATTTGTGGAGATAATAAGAAGCCAATTTTCTATTCTTGCATATTATTGTTGTTGTTTCTCTATTTCTATTAAGTGTTTGTGGTATTAAGGGGAGCATCCTTCATCAAAATAACATCCTAAGATGAGCCATCCCTCAAAGGGAAGAGATCCCAAGACCTGTAACATCCAATATATCCACCAAACTGCAAAAATGAAAGAATCTGAATAAAAAGAACCTAGAGTAGAATCTGTAAAAATGACTCACATCATTGGAAATCTCTCTAAAAAAGCTTTCCAATGATATATCATTTCCCCAAAATAGAGTTTAGATGCACAAGATAGAGCTCCTGGAGTGTAGAAATAAACATCTAGCTTTGACATTGAACAAAACCATGAAAAAAGAAAAAATAGTAAATAAAACTTATAGATCTGGAAAGATCTTAGAATTAACTTTTTGATGATATCTTGTTTGCCAAATTTTGACACCGTATGCTCATGATATGAGCAAAAAACCAACATTTTCACTGGAGGGCCCAAAGAAGGTGTCTGGAAGGATCCGAGGATGGGTGACATCAAAAAAAGGACAAAATCACATATGAAACCATCAAATCTAATAAAATATCAGAAAGAGCTTTCCGACAATATCTTGTTTGCCAAAAACGGAGCCTAGATGCAAGAGAAACAGATCTTAGAATGCAGGAGGTCTAAAACATTGAGAGCCCAGAAAACATCTGACTTTGACAGCAAAAAATAGCATCAAAATGGAAAAATCCCAAAACCATACCAGAAAGTTTGGATTGGGCTCAGAATCAGCTTTGTCATGATAAATTGCACACCCAATTCCAATCCCAGATGTCCGAGATATTGGCAAAAATCCAACTCCCTATCTGAACTATAGAAGAGGCATGCAAGAAGGCAAAAAAAAAAATTGGCTTGACTGTTGGCAGTTCTGTCAGCGGTGCCACTGGCAGGGTTGTCTGTGGTGTCGCTAGTGGGGCCACTTGTGGTGGTGCCTAGGTGGCCCTATGGATTTTTTTAAAATTTTTTCCAAAATTGTACTTCTACCTCGGTATGTGTGCCAGGTCGTACGGCCTGGTATGCAAAATTGTTTTGCTTCTAAGGCCAACTTGTCCAAAATCGACAAGTTTTATATGGATTTTTAATATCTTAGGCCTTTCGCATGCATTCGTGAGGTTTGTTTTGGCTAGAAGTGCTCCAAAAAATAGTAATCACCTTGGGATCCTTGCTAGGGCCGATTGCAAACTTATTTTGCCATAGATTTCAACTTTGTCCAAATTGGACAAATTTTATATGGATCTTGGGGTTCTTGGATGTTGTGAATGCAACCGTGAGGTCTGTTTGAAGCTAAGATGACCAGAAAAATAGGTTCCCCTAGATCTGATAGGAAACCCTCTGAAAATGTAGATCTAACGAACACGACTGAATCTCTCAGGAAGAGGACAGGGGAAAGAAGATTTGAAGCTCTGATACCATATTGGACTTGATGGAAAATAGCCCATAGCTCCCAAGAACACCTACATGCAAATAACTATTAGAGAAACATAGAGAAGAAAAAAACTATAGAGACCTGAACATATGGATCCACAAGAGAGGAGAAATCCTTGATGTTAAAAAACAAAAGTTGCAATCAATAATGAAATGTTAGAAAAGATTACAAAATGTAATGAGATCAATCCTTATAAAAGGAGATCAGAAAACCTAAAAAGGTAAAGCCCTAGGTTGCATAATAATAATAATTAATAAAGTAATTAATTATTATATGCCTAAAGTTTAGCTTAAGTTGAAAGAGGTAATAAGTGACTTAATAATTCAATCAATATGATTCAATTAATAAGAAAAAACTTTATTACTCTAACACTTAATCTTGTTGCATTATCATTATCATAGTCTTGAATCAATCTTGTATCATTTTATCTTTATCATTTGTGAAGCTTGGGACAAGTTCCTCATACTTGATCTCAATTACTTCATCATAATCTAGCTTGCATCCCATAGTTTTGCATTAGTTTTTTCATTTCATTTGTGTTGGGAGAGCGTACCCACAATAATCTCAAAGAGAAAATCAAACAAGGCTTTGGGTGCCCTTGTTTTAGCTCATCGGAGGTTGTAATGAAAGTTACTTATTTTGTTGCATTTGAAATGGCTAACATCTAATGTGATTGTTTGGTGTTTTGTTATTTTGTATTTGCTAAAAATAGGTCCATATTTTCATTGCATACAAGAGTATCATTCACATTTTGCACAACCCAATGGAGCACCAGAGGACTAAGAACATTGAGATCCACATGCACTTAATTTGGTAGTTGATTTAGGATGATGTTCTCATCTTGGACTACATTCCAATAGAGGCACATGTTTCAAACATCTTCACTAAGACTTTGGCATTTCCACACTATCTTCAATTGTGTTCAATGCTTGGGGTGAAGGAAGTTGTCCTTGGGGGGTCTTCATGAGGCCTTCCATCCTTCTACATTTCATGTAAAACTTGCATCTCTCACTTTTGGAGAGAAGTTTTTTCCTACGTGGTTTGTCTCATTTTTCTATATTTTGAGAGGCTTTCATTGTTATACATGGGTACCTAATCGGGCCTTTAGTTGTTGAGATCCATTCATGCATTTCATGCTTAGAGGTTTTTATGTCTCCCTAAGTTTCACTTAAGGGGGGGTGTTAGAGGATGCATATTTGTTTCATTAGACATATTTTCATGTGCCATATTCATTAATTATGCACAGATCAAGAATATTCTTATATGTAATTGAGAACATGTTTTCACATTCATGCTCTATCTTAAGTTTACTTAGTTGAGCCTAAATTTAGGTTAGTCTAGTCTAGTTGGGCTTTGGTTTTCATATTGTACATATCATACACTTGTAATTTATATAGATCTAGCTGTAGTCTGTAATTTTTAGTTTGAGTTAGCTTTTGCATATTTTTAAGAATCTTTTAATTAATAAAAGAAATTAATACCTTCATTGAAATTGATCGTGCATATGGAAATATTTTTTCTTTTAAGAAATATAACATTTCTTTCTTGCTACCCTTTCTTGTGGAAGGTGTTTTCTTTTTTTTTGTTTGATCCTTTGGTGTGTGTGATGCAAACTTCAACAATAATGTCTCGTGAATGTGTTAACAAAAAACTCATTAGCTTAAATTTGACACTAATTTACATATCAATTTGTTAATTTTTATAATAAACATATTATTTATGATGGCTTACGAAATAAAAATATTTACCAAGTGAAACAAAATACAACTCTTCAAAATAAGTAATGTCCAAAATAAAAGAGTTCAGTAAATATTAGAATAAATAATTATTTTGGTCATTAATGGCATAATGCGATTGTTAAATCATGGAAGTGTTGTTGTAGCCACCATAGTTTAAACCCCCACTAGGTCATTATGATCATGGACATTATGACCTCACTAATTCATTATGTTTTTGGGTTTGAACCTTCATGTTGATGCTTTAACATTCATACTAGTGACTTAGTGTTCTAAACCAGTTGTGCTTGCAAGCTTTCTGCCCTTGCTAGACTATTGTGCTCATGGTTTTGGATTGTTTTGAGTTAATATTATGCATCCACACTAGCGATAACTTCCCCTATTTGTAGCCTCACTTGACTTAAGTTATATAGTCTTATATTCACTTACCTAATAATAAATAAATAGTTTATCTTATCTTATCTATTTATCCATTAAATAAATATCAAATACACATTTATAATGAAAATAAAATAATACTTATAATATTTATAAAATTCTCAACCGTAACTCTTATGATGTATTCACATTAAAAATATAAGACTTAAAAAAATTTAATAGTTTTCTTTTTTAATATTGTTTATTTCATATATATTTCTTTATATAATTCACATAGATATTAATAAATAATAATAGTTTAATATACTCGATAATTCAAAGAATGTCTACAATTATACAAATCTAATACTTTAATTTATAATATAACAACTTCAAAATAATACTACAGTATATAATAATATATATATTTTAAACTCACATGGAGATCTTCAATAAAAGATGAAAAACCATTTGAGAGGTAAATTGGAAAATATATACTATTTCATCGTATAGAGGCATTTTCTTTCCTAGTATAATTATTGATATATTTGCATTTAAGGACTTGCAAGCAAAACGTTAAAGGTCAAAGGCATTGATATTTATGGAGATGGGTCAAAATAAGGAGAAGATGCTAAACAAGTCAAAAAAAGAGAATTCTCACATGGTAGGCTTGGGAAACAAGTCATACATCTAATCTTACCAAGTTTCTATCATGACAAAAGCATGTTTTGACATCTAGTGGAGAGTTCATATTCAAATGATAATGTCAACTATATTAAGTCATGGGATAACACTCATTCATTAATGTCTTGGTATTTTTATTAAATGTAATAAATTATTAAATTTTTATTTGAATTTAATATGATATTTTTATCTAGTATAAAATTAATTTTATATAATTTATTTTTTAAATATAAAAATGTAGATCTCTATAGTTTTGTTGACCATTAGTGCTTCACACTTAGTCATATATCTAGGCAATGATGGTTGGTCATCACTGCGACCGAGTCATTTTGTAAAGGCTAAGTTATGTGTTGAATACTTACCGAGCAGTAGTACTGTAGAGTAAAGTCATGGTCACTACATGTTTGTATTATGCTGAGTATAGTTTTTGCCGAGTTACATATGCAATGATTACCGAGCGACAGAGAATTTAATAGATGCCGAGTATAGTGAATACCGAGTACCAGGAATAACATTTGTTGAGTTAGCCAGGAATGACATAAGTTTGGAATTGCACAATGATCGAGGTAAACCATTTTTGGTGATAGTGGTATTTTGTATTTTGTTTGTTGAGGTAATTACACATTCATCTTGTAATCATTGATCCCTATGTAATACCTAGAGCCAATCAAAAAATTGTATAGCTTAAGCAGCAATAGGAATAAATCCGAACTGTAGATCTTGAATCATTAAGATGTTTTGGTTATTATATATAAGGTCAAGATCTAAACCCTAAAACGTAGTAGCAAGGGATAGAAAATGTGAAGGGTGTAAGAAGAATGGTATGATTCACAAAAGGGAAGCATACAGAGATAGAGTTCAGTGACCGAGCTAAGCAGTGAAAGGAAAAAATTGAGAAAGATCAGATAGAAGAGATCACTAACATATAGTAAAAAGGAGATCTGTAATCTGCATATAAGTGCAAACTGAAAGATCAGGTAATGAGACATTTTAATCAGTGTATCAGGGTAAATCTCTTAACCGAGTAGTCTTAACGGACTTTATGTAATCTCTTTACCAAGTGCTTACTTTGTTGTAAGTTTTAAATCCTTTAGCAAGGTAGACTGCATAAGTCTTTTAGCTTTTAACAGAGCAGACCTTTCATAGGGTAGATCATGAATTGATCACATTTTGTAAGCCTTAATAGGAAAAACTTATTACTGCAGTAGTGAAGATTTGTGGGTGTCATCCCCACCCTAGCTTTACCTTTCAAGGGTTTCTGGGTTACCAAAATTATTGTGTTATGAGTGATTTCATGTATGCTGCTTGACATGTTAAGTTACTTAGAATGATCAAGTTTTGTTTATGTCATGCATAAAGTTTTATTGGTATAAAAGGTTAAATTAGGTGATATCTGATTCACCCCCCCCCTCCTCTCAGTATTACCTTCCCATTTATATTTCCAACAATTGGTATCAAAGCCAGGTTTCTTATAAGAAAGTCTAACCACTTGAAGAAAAAGATCTTAAGATGGAGGCTTATAAACTAGGGAAGATCATAGAGAATCAAAAGATTGATGTACAACTGACATTACAACAACTGGAAGCAACCAGAGGGGAATTAAAGAAATCTTTGAGCAAAAGAAGAGAAATTGCTATTCGACAAAATGAGCCACAGTACAAAGAAGAAGACATCTTTGGACTATTTGATAATGGTAACTCTGCAGAAAGTGATCAAGCTATAAAAGAACTACTGGAGAAAAATACCATACTAAATGATGACATTAGAACTCTAAAGAGAGAATAGGAAATTCAATCTGTCATACTTTGTGAAGTAGTGGAACAAAAAAAGAAAGCTGAAGATGATAAGGCAATGG
This sequence comes from Chamaecyparis obtusa, assembly GCA_027943335.1. Taxonomy (NCBI): domain Eukaryota; kingdom Viridiplantae; phylum Streptophyta; class Pinopsida; order Cupressales; family Cupressaceae; genus Chamaecyparis; species Chamaecyparis obtusa. The sequence goes on from BSBK01007276.1 coordinate 547,938, forward strand.
TTGCAAAAGATAAAAGATAAATTGCAATAAGGCTAGGTGAAAGAACAAGAGACATGCAAAGGTTGACTACTAGATATGGTAAATCAACTACTGTTGGCTAATCAAGAATTGGGCAGAAAAGATATGGAAATCAATCAACTAATGTCTAAAAATGATCAGCTGAAATATGAATTGAGAACTGAAAAAGAAATCAATGAAAGGATGAACAAACCCAATGAAGCTGCAAAGTATTTTGAAGAGCTGTTGAGATCACCTAGAAGATCTGGTGATAGATCTGGACTTGGACTAAATGAACATTCATCATCCACTGAAGAAGGAGAATCATCAAAGAATGGAGAACAGAAGATTGTTAAACCAAAGAACACCAAGCCCGCATGTCATCACTATGGAAAGCCAGGACATACAACCAACATATGCAAAAGAAAACATGGTAAGTCTGATCCTAAACCTAAGTTTAATGGACATTGTTTTAACTGCAAGAAACATGGACATCAAGAACATGAATGTAGATCTAAGGCTAGCAATTCATCCACCTCACCTAAGTTTCAAGGAAGTTGTTTCAACTATCAGAAATATGGGCACAAAGCATTTGAATGTAGATCTAGACCCAAGTGGTCATCAAATGAACAAACTAAGCCAGTCACGAAGCATAACTCATATAATTGGGATTACAACACTTGGTATAATTGCCACTATTGTGGTAAATATGGATACATTGGAGCAAATTGCATGAAGACTCATTTTAGAGGCAAGTCTAAAAGCTGGATGAATGGAAGCATGGTCTGTTACAAATGTAATAAGGTTGGTCACCTAAGAAAGATTGTAGATCACCCATGCCGAACAATGATAAGAACCAGAATGAAGATATCCATGAGAAGTTGAAGAATCAGATGGACAAGACATGGAAGAAGAAAGAAGAATAAACCACAAGCGAAGTTAGCACATCTGCAGTCACCCAATCCAATGGATCTGGTGATCACACTTCTTCTAACTAAGCATGGAAGGTATGTTTGGAACTGAGTCTTGCAAAGTTTTATTTTTCATCAGTTCCTAACATAGAATTGAGAAAAAGTCCATATCTGCATAGATAAAGATGCATTAGGACATATCTGAGCGAAATAGGGAATTTCATTTTTGATGTTGAGCATCAATGTCTTGATCGAGTTATCAATGTATGCCAAGCACCTATTATGGCTGAAATGCTATATACGTCGAGCTATATCATAATGGTTATATCGACTGAGCTTGTGATTAACCGAAGTTAACATGAGTCTGTTGAGACAGCTGTATTCCACCAAAACTTGTATGGAGCATTTATGAGGCCCTAATTCTACTTTTAAGATTCTATAAAGTGGAAAGTTGTCGTTAATTTCATTTCATCATGCTATTTGAGATTTCAGAGAGCAATTCAGAGTTTGTGCAACCAATTTAAGAAAGGCGATTCCAAATTTTCTCAATGTGCCATCAACAAAATCTATCTACAGGTTATTAATGAGAAAGGTATTTTACCAAGTAAATATTTATTTTTAGAAACTATTGTTTAAAATGGCATCATCATCATCTACATCAGTCAAGAAAAAAGGGATGGAAGTTTTTAATGAGTAATTAGTAAGAAATGAAGTATGCAAGCCAAAGGTATTCAAGGCAATGTCAGAGAGTGCGATCAAAGGAGATTTAAACGGAGCCCTATCTTCCATTCCAGAGAATGTGTTAATAATGAACGATATTAGGTCTTGCTACATGTGTAAAATTAGAGAAATCGGTGATTACAAGATCAGGGAAGCTTATGATAGACTATGTGTCAATGGAGTGCTAAAGTCAGAACATAAGGTAGTTGTCAATCAAGGGTTAGTGCATGCCCTAGATTTCCCACAAAATTTTAAAGTGGAATGAATAAAGATTATTTTGAGTCAAGTACATGACATGCATTTATGGCTGGAAGATGGACTAGTACAGATTACAAAGGAGATGATACATCAAGCCACTGGATACCCTACAATTGAAGGGAAAAGAATGATGAAATGTGCAAGTAAGGAAGATATTCAAGCCAACACCCAGGCAGTTTGGAACAAATGAGGAATGAAAATTTCCACCATAATTGATCTGAAAATTGACTTTGTTGTTAGAGTCATCTCGCACAAGTTTTATCAATCTAGTCTATTGGATAGCGTCTCTTGTATGGTAGTGGACCAGGCATGGAAGATAATCAAGAAAGGACACACATATGACCTTGCCGAGCTCTAGTTGACTCAACTTGCCAAGAATTTGAACTCCATCTGGACTGCGAAGAATTCTATGTGTAAGTTTGGTTCCTTATTGATATGTTTGTTCTTTTATGTAAAGAAGTGTTTTCTTACACATGGAAGTGTTATATGGGATAAGATGAGACCCATCACTGTTCAAATCAATGAATTTGTAAGTCAGATTGGAGATAACTTTAATGGAATAATGGACAACTATTTTGTTGAGTTTAAGAAGAAGATGAGAAAGAGGGCTAGAGTCCCTATGTCTTTGATTGAAAAATACAGTAAGGATATATGTTTTCTAGTAGATACATATTTTACTTATGCATAGGTAGTCCTACCTAGGTTTTCATGGTTAATGCCATTACCCTATGAACTAAATATAGATGAAGCTACTACTGTAATTACAGCCCTCGTAGCTGAAGAAATTGATAGTAAAGCACCTTACTTTGGAACCTTTGATGAAGCTAAATCCAAGATCACTTTGGGATTAATGGCTGCCACCACAAAGAGGAAAAGAAAGAAGATAGTGAAGAATTTGGAAAAATATGTCAAAGAATCTAAATAGGATGCACCATTGGAGTTGACCCAAGGATTGGGAGAAGATGAACTGAGTGAAACTAGTAATAGTGAAGGAGAAGAAGAGAAAGAAAAGAAACCAGTGATTGTCAAGCCCCCAGCTAAGAAAAGAATTTTAAAACCTACAGTGTCATCGACACCATTACATAGGCCCAGAACAAGGAGAGCTAATGTCGAGACTCCTAAGATGCCACCTGCATCTGTTAAGCGAAAACCCGCCCTACCTAAGGTAGTGCCGAATAAGGTTATAAAGAGGCCTAGAAGGAAACTTGTTTTAGAACAAGACGATGATGAAGAAACAGAGAGTGATGAAGAAGTAAAGAGGAAGGTTACACAATAGGATACTCAACTCACTATTGATGAAATATGTTATAAGATTACTAGCTCTGTAGTAGTGGATGAGTTGAAAGGATTAAAATTTGGGAACATGAGCATTGGAGACAAAGAAAAAGTGGAAGATGCTATTCTTGAAATGTTGTGCACTTTCAAGGTGCTGCCAATTCAAATAGAAAATAGAATTCCCAAGGAATTAAGCAAAAGGGTTGCACAAAAATGGGAATATGCTCTACAAACTGAAAAGGAAATAAGGGAGAGCACTATAGCACAAGTTGAGTCTAGTCTCACCCCTACCAACATCAAATAGATAATTGAACAATACATAGCTAAGTTTGATCCCAAAATTAGAACTTATCTAATTCTTCAACACAAGGTTGAGGATGTTGTACAAGAAAGTGTCAAAATTTGGAAAATAGTGTTTGGATTTTTGTCTGACAAGGATGAAGAAAAGGGTGCTAGTACTTCGTAATTTGTTGAACCTGAAATAAAATTAAATAAAATGGAGACTGGAACTCCCAAGGAAGTGGAAGATCAGGACAAATCAAAGGTTCACATTGTTGACATAACCAAGGAGAGCCCCATCAAGAATTCAATTTTGACTAAGGCTGATTTAAAGACCAAGGAAGCCAATGATATATCCTTGCCAGGTAGTAACATGGTACTTTTACAAGTCAAGGATTATCCAACAATTACTAGCACACAATCTATTGATATGAGTTCTACCATACCTGAAGTTGCAACTATTGACAAGTTAGTCGGTACAAGCCTTACCGAGGAACCCATAAAGTCAATACCAGTAACTAAATCTACATCTTCCGAGGAAGTGGAAAAAGTAGATAATCTTGAAGGAAAAATCCAAAGTCCTCCTATGGAAGATAATAGAAAAGAAGAACAAGGAGATAGGTTAGATGGACAAGATGTTAGTCCTCATGTCGAGGATAAGGGTAAAGGAGAAATAGATATAAAAGGAAAATCTATTGAGGTGCAAGAGCCTAAGGAGAAAGAGGCAATACAAGCTCTTGTATAGATGTCAAGTGGAAGCACCCCACTGAGAACATAGAAGGAGAAAACTGAGGTAACAATTGATGAGGTCATTGTTATTCCTAAATGGGATACCAATAACCTATCTTATGAGAAAATGCAGATATTGAAGGATTTCCTGACGAGGAAAAGTAGGCAAGCAGAACTTTGAAGGGAACATCAGCAGAAATAGGTCCTATATGAAATAAAAGATATATTTAATGAATTTTATGAATTATCAGATGTAAATAGTTCCACCCCCATATTGGAATAGCTTGTACACATTGTTCAAAAAGTAAATAATGATGCTAGCAGTGCAAGTGATAAGTTATTTGAGTGGTCAGAATGAAAGTTTGAGACCAAAATGCTAGAGAAAGTATCTGCCAAGATAGCAGTGAAATAGGTCAAGTTGTCTATTAGGAATGAATGCTAAATGTTTGGCAGCCTTTCTATAGTAGTTGTTTCATTCATGACTATGATTGTCATTGATGTGAACACAGTGATCTTTTGGAGACTTGCAGAGAAGCAGAAAGAGTTTGAATTAGCGCACATGGGTTATTGTAGTTGGAGCTATGTGATGTTGAGGATATATTCTTTGGTATGTTATATTTCTATGGTTAAGAGCACAAACAATAATTCTTTTATTCATGGAAGTTATAAGCATTTTGGTGGAAGCAGTATTCAGGCAGTGTTCCTAAGTAGCAGTTTGAGGACATCGGATGATATCTCCTAATCAGGATGGAATCTAGTTTTACGTAGTTAAAGGGAAGTTGGAGACACATTGATAGTGATGTGGATGATAGCACAAACTTTGAGGTCACATGAATAAAGATTTATTGTATTTGGAAGCTGATAGTTTTGTGTAATTTTGATGTAGCGTATGGAAAATTTTATTTTGTAATTGTATGCCGACTCATTTGGAATTATTTGAGTGTGGTATAAAGGAAGGAATGTGTTTCCTTATTGTATATAGAAGAGGATAGTAGTGTATGAATATGAAGTGAAGAAAAGAGCTAAATGTGAAAGCGAATTGTGAAGGAAGACATGCGAAGTACAAAGATCTGAAATTGAGATCTAGTGTAATAGTGATTGTGGTTTGGCATAGTCAAAGAAGAGGTAACATATTATTTTGTTAAGTAATACAAAGATTATTTGGATAGTGTGCTCAGTGATCTTACCCTGAAGCTGTTTGGGCAGTGGGTCCTTCTATCTTCCATAACTCTTAACAGGGTTAGAATCTTTTAACAAGGATTCAAAATCTCCTAATAGGGATTTATATGTGCTGAATGTATTTCATAAGACTCCTAATAGAGTCCATCCTTTCAAAAGGAATATTCATATTAGTGCATCTTTTTTGGGCATCATTCCCATTGGGATTTACTCTTTGATCAAGAGATTCCCTAGTCAACATATCTTGTGTCATTGTGTTATTGTGTATGAATATCTTTCTATGGTTCATAATTATATTGCTTACATGGTTTAATGCTATTGAAGTTGATAAAATTTATAATTATCTGATAATTGATTCACCCCCACCCTCTTAGTTATCTTGGCGGACTTTAATTTCTAACAATTGGTATCAGAGCGAAGGGTCCTTGAAAAATAAGTTTAATAGCTTAAGGAGATCCATGGTGAATTTAAGGAAAGAAAGCCCTAAGTTTGATGGAGTAAATTTTGATAGCTGGAAAGAAAAGATGAAGACACACCTACTATGTTTAGGACTAGGTTATTGGTTGATTACAAAGAATGATAAGACTATCATTGAAGAGGAAAATCTTGAAACATGTACTATTGATGAGAGAGATCTATTCATGTGTAACATACTTGCAAGATAAGCACTTTTGATAGCCCTTTCAAAGAATGAGTACAGTAGGTAAAATGTTTGAAAAAATCTCATAAAATGTGGAAAGCTTTACACTCTACTTTTGAAGGTGATGAACATGCAAAAAGAGTTAGATTACATAATTGGATATGTGCATTTGAATATATAAGAATTTTGGAAGATGAATCTGTTAGAAGCTATATTGGTAGAATGTTAGAAATTGTTACAGGTATAAAATCTTGTGGAGGAACAAAGATAGAGAATGAAGTGATATGGAAAATTCTAAGGACATTGACTCCTGTATTTAAGAAGACAACACAGATGATTGAACAAGTTATACCTTGTACTACAAACTTTACAACAGAGACTCTTCTTGGAAGATTGGAAGCAGCAGAGATTAACTTGAGGTTATCATGAGACTTACCTAGAATGGAGACAACATTCAGTGCTCTTAGTGTTCGCCCTACTTTGTCAAGAAGCATCACTGTGAGTGGAGATTATGTTGGCAGCAATAGATCTAGAAATGAAGAAGACAAGAAGATTGAAGAAGGTATTGCCTTTCTTGTGAAGAGAGAACCAGATGGTAAAAAAAAATTTAAATGTTGGACTTGTCAAGAATATGGTCATTTTGCATCTAAATGTCCTAAGAGAGTTAAAAAGTATAAAAACAATTTCAAACCTAGAAGATCTAAGGAATGTTATTATGCTAATGATGAAGATCTTGAAGCTAGTATAGAGAGAACCTTAAGTGAAACCGATAATGAGAATAATGATGACATAGGATTTGTAGCAATTAAAGAAGAAAATTATGAAACTGATGTCAAGGAAGAAAAAACCTTAGTTTCTCAAGTTGAAAAGAAAGATGATTGGATTATAGACAGTGGTTGTTCACATCATATGACTAGAGACATGAAAAAGTTCATAAAGTTAAATGAATATGATGGAGGAGTTGATAGAGTTGGAAATAATGCACCTTGTTTGATTAAAGGTATAGGATCTATTACTGTTGATGGAAAGACTAATATTGATGATGTTTATTTTGTGGATGGATTGGAACATAATCTTTTGAGTGTTGAACAGTTAGTTGATAAGGGATATCAAGTTTGGTTTATTGAGAAAACTTGTGTGATAAAGGATAAAGATGCAAATCTGATTGGAACTGGATCTAGAACTAGAGATAGTGTATTTCAGTTGAATCCTACTGAGATGACATGTTTCATTACGAAAATTGATGAGAGTTGGTTATGGCATAGAAGCTTTTGTCATATAAACTTTGACAACATTGTGAAAGTAAGTACTACACTTGCAGTAAGAGATTTGCCTAAAATTATGAAACCTACTAACATGATTTGCAAAGAATGTGTGATGGCTAAATAGAAAAGAAGTTTACATCTGCAGAAAAGATGGAAATTGTTCATATAGATTTGAGCGGTCCTACCAGGACTAGAGGATTCTATGGAGAAAGGTATTTTATGATTCTTGTTGATGATTTTACAAGAATGATGTGGATTGCATTTCTTAAAGAAAAATTTGAAGCATTTGATAAGTTTAAGATTGTTAAGATTAAAGTTGAGAATGAATCTGGAATGAAGATTAAATGTTTGAGATTTGATAAAGGTGGAGAATTTACTTCTAGAGAGTTTAACACCTTTTGTGAAGAAAATGGCATTAAGAGACAATTCTTAGCCCCTAGAACACTTGAACAAAATGGTATTGCAGAAAGAAGGAACATATCAGTGATTGAAGAAGCAAGAGCTATGTTATTTGAGAATGATTTGGCGAAGATATTTTGGAGAGAAGTAGTGAACACAACAGTGTATACAATGAATAGAGTACAAATCAGAGTAGACATAGACAAGACACCTTATGATTATGGTTTGGACATGCACCCTCAGAAGTATTTTAGAATTTTTGGAAGCAAATGTTATATAAAGACAGATAATGATATTGGAAAGTTTGATCCTAGAAGTGATGAAGGTATATTTCTTGGATATTCTTTGAAAAGAAAAGCCTATAGATGTTACAATAAAAGAACTAAGACTATTATTGAAAGTGAAAATGTTAAAGTTGATGACAAGTTCAAAATTCAGGAAAGAATGCTTGATTATGAATCAGATGAAGAAGCTCATCCTAAACCTAACACTGGATCTACTGAATTATTTTATGAAACTGATAGTGATTTGTTGAATGAAAGCCACAGTGAAGTCATTGAAGAACCTGCACCTAAACTGAGATATGAGACAGTGACACCTAGCAAGAGTTTGTTAAAGAATCATCCTATTGGACAAATTATTGGAAGCATCAAAAGAGGAGTTCTAACTCAGAATAACGTACAAGAACAGTTATGTTTGATTTCTCAAATTGAACCTAAAACTACTAGTGAAGCTTGTGAAGATGAAAGTTGGACTAATGCTATGAAAGAAGAACTATATCAGATTGAAAAGAACAAGACATGGGAATTGGTCCCTAGACCTAAAGACAAGAATATTATTGGAACTAAATGGGTATTTAGAAACAAGATGAATGAACAAGGAGAAGTAGTAAGAAACAAAGCAAGATTGGTATGTAAGGGATACTCACAACAAGAAGGAATTGACTATGAAGAAGCCTTTGCACTTGTTGCAAGAATTGAAGTAGTAAGAATGTTTTTGGCCTATGCAGCTTACAAGAAATTTAAAGTATATCAGACAGATGTGAAGTTAGCATTTCTGAATGGAGAATTGGAAGAAGAAGTCTACATTGAGCAACCTGAAGGCTTTCCTTTGACTCAAGAAGGAGACATGGTATGTAAACTAAAGAAAGCTTTATATGGACTAAAACAAGCACCTAGAACTTGGTATGCAAGATTGGACAAGTATTTGTTAAAGTTGGAATTTACAAAAGGAACAACTGATAGCAATCTGTACACAAAAGAAATTGAAAATGGTTTGTTGGTTATAGTTATTTTTGTTGATGACATTATTTTTGGAGGAGAAGATGAAGCTAGTGACAAATTTGCTGATGAAATGAAGATTGAATTTGAAATGAGTATGGTTGGTGAAATGAAATACTTTTTGGAATTACATATAACATAGAACAATGACGATATCTTTGTAAGTCAGACAAAGTACCTAAATGACTTGTTGAAAAGATTTGGAATGGAGAATTGTAAACCAGTTGGAACACCTATGGTAACTGGACATAAGTTATCTAGCATAGATGAGACTCCTGCAGTAGAACAGAAGAATTATAGATCCATGATTGGAGGACTACAAATATATTTGACACATACAAGACTTGATATAGCACATTTAGTTGGAATTGTAGCAAGATTTCAGGCTGAACCTAGAGAATCACATTATGCAGCAGTAAAGAGGCTACTGAGATATTTAAGAGTCACAATGGACTATGGATTATGGTATGAAAAATCTGATGATTTTACCCTATGTGCATATACAAATGCTAATTGGGGAGGCAATGTTGATGATAAGAAAAGCACCAGATGTGGAGCATTTTTTCATGGAGGAAGATTGGTTTCTTGGGTAAGAAAGAAGCATAATTGTGTCTCACAGAGTGCAATAGAAGCAGAATATGTAGCAGCAACAAAAAATTGTAGCCAGATAATTTGGATGAAGAAAATACTGAAGGATATTGGAATACAATTTGTTGAACCTATTGTCATACATTGTGACAACACCAACACAGTTAGTATGTCTAAGAATCCTATATTGCACTCTAAGACAAAGCATATAGAGATCAAGTATCATGTTGTAAGAGAGAAAGTTGCTGAGAAGGAAGTTAGATTTGAGTACATAAGTACAAAGCAACAGATAGCAGATATATTTACAAAGCCTTTGCCTAAGGATACATTTGAGTATCTGAGAGGTATGGTTGGGGTTATGCCCCAGCCAACTTTTGAGAAGTGATGCAGCTAGTTGCATCCGTCCAGTGGTATATGAGCCTTATCTTTCTTTTGGACTAGATGTTGGTACTTGCTCTATGGGGGAGTATGTGTATCGGAGCTAAGTCATAAGGACTCTAGTGAATGTATTTTCTGAATAGTGTCTTTTGACATTGGAATTGTTGTTGACATAGTGATGAAATTTTTATCATTGATGTCAATGGGGGAGAAGTGTACATGAAAAAAAATCTATTTGTACTATCTGAATAGGAAAATGAAGCAAGATTTGATTGATGAAGATGATTTGATGCAACAGTGTTGCAGTATTGGATTTTTGGAACATTGGATGTTTTTTCATCTATGTTTCCATCAATGCCAATGGGGGAGATTGTTAGGAATGAATGCTAAATGTTTGGAAGCCATTCTGTAGCAGTTGGTGTTGCATTCATGACTATGATTGTCATTGATGTCAACACAGTGATCTTCTAGAGACTTGCAGAGAAGCAGACAGAGTTTGAATTAACACACGTGGGTTATTGTAGTTGGAGCTATGAAATGTTGAGAATATACTCTTTGATATGTTATATGTCTATGGTTAAGAGCGCATACAATAATTCTTTTATTCATGGAAGTTATGAGCATTTTGGTGGAAGCAGTATTCAGGCAGTGTTTCTGAGTAGCGGTTTGTGGAAATCGGATGATATCTCCTAATCAAGATGGAATCTAGTTTTGTGTAGTTAAAGGGAAGTTGAAGACACATTGATAGTGATGTGGATGATAGAAAATTTTTTTAGGTCACACGAATAAAGATTTATTGTATTTGGAAGCTGACAGTTTCTGTAATTTTGATGTAGCATATGGAAACTTTTATTTTGTAATTGTATGCCGACTCATTTGTAATTATTTGAGTGTAGTATAAAGGAAGGAATGTATTTCCTTGTTGTATGTAGAAGAGGATAGTATTGTATGAATATGAAGTGAAGAAAAGAGCTAAATATGAAAGCGAATTGTGAAGGAAGACATACAAAGTACAACAATCTAAAATTGAGATTTGGTGTAATAGTGAGTGTGGTTTGGCACAATCAGAGAAGACCTCTCATATTATTCTATTGAGTAATAAAAAGATTATTTGGAAATTGTGTTCAGTGATCTTACCTTGAAGTTGTTTGGCCAGTGGATCCTTCTATCTTCCATAACTCTTAACAGGGTTATTATCTTTTAACAGGGATTCAAAATCTCCTAACAGGGATTCATATGTACTGAATGTATTTCATAAGACTCCTAATAGATTCCATCCTTTCACAAGGAATATTCATATTAGTGCATCTTTTGTGGGCATCATTCCCACCGGGGTTTACTCTTTGATCAAGAGGTTCCCTAGTCAACATATCTCATGTCATTGTGTTATTGTGTATGAATATCTTTCTATGGTTGGTAATTATATTTCTTACATGGTTTAATGTTGTTGAAGTTGATAAAAGTTATAATTATCTGATAACTTTTTCACCCCCCCCCCCCCCTCAGTTATTTTGGTGGACTTTACTTTCTAACACTGTCTACTTTGGTAAATGAAACCGAAGAGGTAGTTGTGAATGGACAGTCTCTGTTGGACAAATTCTGTAATGTTGAACTATTCACTAATGAGAATCAATGATTGGTTGACACACTAAACCAAGAACTTGAGGCTACCAGTCAGTCTATAAGCTTGGATGCAGACACTAGTGCCAAACATTATGCCAAAATCTTGCACACCCAAGGTAAGTTAGCCGAGCTAGTGGCTAATGATGGCAAGATTTGATCTCGACTACTTTCTATGCAAACTATTTTGACACCTCATCTAGAGGCCATACAGAGAAATTTAGTCAAGGCTAAGGAATTAACTTAGAGAAATCCAAATTTGTCCACAGCTGAGAGCCTATTTAGTCTAGCTGTCGAGCTCCAAGTGCAGACAAAAGTTCTAAATATTGCTACAACAGCTTGGGAAACTACACTACACATGGTCATGGTGCTGCATAAACCATTTCTAGAGAAATTTTGGGAACTCCCTACTAATGAAGAGATTTGTCATGTCAAAAACAATGGAGAATCATCATGACATGATTAAGCATAGGTAAAAAAATTTTGAATGTATATATATCTTAGGGGGAGTATTAGGCTAGTACAACATACTTTTGTAATTGTAAGTACAAATGTCGTGACAAAATGTTTTTGCCACTAATGTCAAAGGGGGAGATTGTAGATCTCTATAGTTTTGTTGACCATTAGTACTTCACACTTAGTCATTATATATCTAGGCAATGATGGTCGGTCATCACTGCGACCGAGTCATTTTGTAAAGGTCAAGTTATGTATTGAATACTTACCGAGCAGTAGTACTGCCGAGTAGAGTCATGGTCACTACATATTTGTATTATGCCGAGTATAGCTTTTGCCAAGTTACATATGCAATGATTATCAAGTGACAGAGAGTTTAACAAATGCTGAGTATAGTGAATACCGAGTACCAGGAATAACATTTTCTGAGTTAGCCAGGAATGACATATAAGTTTGGAATGGCACAATGATCAAGGTAAACCATTTTTGGTGATAGTGGTGTTTTGTATTTTGTTTGTTGAGGTAATTAAACATTCATCTTGTAATCATTGATCCCTATGTAATACCTAGAGCCAATCAGAAAATTGTATAGCTTAAGCGGTAATAGGAATAAATCTAAACTGTAGATCTTGAATCGTTAAGATGTTTTGGTTATTATATAAGGTCAAGATCTAAACCCTAAAACGTAGTAGCAAGGGACAGGGAATGTGAAGGGTGTAAGCATAATGGTATGATTTAGAAAAGGGAAGCATATAGAGATAGAGTTCAGTGACTGAGCTAAGTAGTGAAAGGACATAATTGAGAAAGATCAGATAGAAGAGATCACTAACATACAGTAAAGAGAAGATCTGTAATCTGCATATAAGTTCAAATTGAAAGATCAGGTACTGAGACATTTTAATCAGTGTATCAGGGTAAATCTCTTAACCGAGTAGTCTTAACAAACTTTATGTAATCTCTTTACCGAGTGCTTACTTTGTTGTAAGTTTTAAATCCTTTAGCAAAGTAGACTGCATAAGTCTTTTAGCTTTTAACAGAGCAGACCTTTCACAGGGTAGATCATGAATTGATCACATTTTGTAAGCCTTAACAGACAAAACTTATTACTACAGTAGTGAAGATTTGTGGGTGTCATCCCTACCCCAGTTTTACCTTTCAAGGGTTTATGGGTTACCAAAATTATTGTGTTATGAGTGATTTCATGTATGCTGCTTGACATGTTAAGTTACTTAAAATGATCAAGTTTTGTTTATGTCATGCATAAAGTTTTATTGGTATAAAAGGTTAAAGTAGGTGATATCTGATTCACCCCCCCTCTCAATATTACCTTCCCATTTATTTATCCAATCTAGAAGCCACACAATGAGTCTCATGATAACTACATCAAGCTCAAAAGACAAATTATATTTTATAAAGATTGTATTGAATAAACTACCCATATATTTATATTTAAGAGCACTTCAAAATTGTTCCATTTATGGAATGTATAGGATGATCATTCAAGTTGCCAAAAATAAAAAAGAACACAAAAATTGTAAAAGATTAAATTGTGGATATTGACATTGCATCATTCAAAGCTAGAAAGATGTCAATTTTTGGAATGGATTGAAAGAGATATTAAAGACTTGGTGTGTAATCTTTAAAATATGAGGGAAAGCAAGAGACAATATTAGATCCTTGGCCTAGGAATATGTCTTTTCTTGTGAATTATGGTGGCTGGTTTTGTCAAATACAAGCGGCAAAAATATTTCAATGACATTACAAGGCGTGGTCCATAAGTAAACCTCATCACATGTGGTGTATGAGATTGTGATGTGTGACAAAATAGACAAGCAATAGTGGGTGGTTCGGTGAGTGACTCTAAGTGGGGACAAACAATGGGCTCTAGTGGAGATTCCATTGTTAAGTCTACAATGGGTATAATAGATGAGTATAAATTAATTTAGATAGAAGAAATGATAAATTAAATAATTAAATTTTATAGAAATGTTAAGCGAGTTTGTTGATTTGTTAGTTAGAAAGGAAATTTTGATTTCATTTTAATTTATATGGGTTAGAGATAACTGTTTGTAATTGGTGGTTTTTCTTATCTTAAAAAATGTCAAGCAAGCGACATGTTTTCATAAGATAGTTGATTATAGAATAGGTAAGAGTAGAGTAGATTAAGTTGACTGACTAGTACATGGGTATAAATTAATTTAGATAGAAGAAATGATAAATTAAATAATTAAATTTTGTAGAAATGTTAAGTGAGATTGTTGATTTGTTAGTTAGAGAGAAAATTTCTATATGGATTAGAGATAACTTCTTGTAATTGGTTATTTTTTTTATCTTCGAATTTGTCAAGCAAGTGACATGTTCCCATAGGATAGCTGATTATAGAATGGGCAAGAGTAGAGTAGACTAAGTTGATTGACTAGTACGTGGGTATAAATTGATTGATTAGTATGTGGGTATAAATTAATTTAGATAGAAGAAATGATAGTTGGAAATGATAAGTTAATTAATTAAATTTTATTGTACGAAAATAATGTTAAGGGAGCTTGCTAATTCATTAGTTAGAGAGGAAATTTCAATTTCATTTTGTTTCATATGGAAAAAGATGGTTGCTTAAAATTGACATTTTAAAAAAAAAATTTAGTAATTAAGTTTAAAATGGGTATTTGCAAGAGTAGAGTATATTAAGTTGATTGACTAGTACATGGGTATAAATTAATTTAGATAGAAAAATGATAGTTGAAAATGATAAATTAATTAATTAAATTTTATTGTAGGAAAATAAATGTTAAGGGAGCTTGATAATTCATTAGTTAGAGAGGAAATTTGAATTTTGTTTTCTTTCATATGAAAAAAGAAGGTTGGTTAAATTTGACATTTTTTTAAATAATTAAGTTTAAAATGGGTATTTACAAGAGTAGAGTAGATTAAGTTGATTGAATAGTATATGGGTATAAATTAATTTAGAAAGAAGAAATGATGTTTGGAAATGGTAAGTTAAATAATTAAATTTTATTGTAGGAAAATAAATGTTAAGGGAACTTGTTGTTAGTTAGAGAGGAAATTTCAATTTTGTTTCATTTTATATGGAAACTATAGTTGCTTACAATTGATATTTTTTCCAATCTTCAAATTCATCATGCAAGTGGCATGTTCATATAGGATGGTTAATTAAGTCTACAATGAGTATTTGCAAGAATAAAGTAGATTAAGTTGATTGAATAGTGTATGGCTATAAATTAATTTAGATAGAAGAAATTAACTTATCATTTCTTCTATCTAAAACCACACATACACATACACATGATGAACTACAACTGATTGAGAACTTGATTGAAGAACTTCAAGTGATTAGAGATCACCGAACACTAAACTGTTATGCAAGATAATTTAATCAGTTTTATGTTGTCATTGATGTCAACTAGCTTTGACAATACTTATCATGGAGTTGCAAAATCTAACACATTTGTAGAAGAGAAGATAAAGATGAAGAATCGAGATATCTACATGGAGAAAGATGGATATGATAGATGAGGATAAGGAATACCTTTGGTAACTTATTCATGAGTCTATGACTTCATATTGTTGACTTGATTGTGTTGTATTAATCTGTTATGGAATTGGGAGCAAAATGTTACACAGTAGTGTTGTCGGTTAATGAAGCATTGTAGTATACACCGAGTAGTGTAGTGTATAATGAGCACAGTATAACCAAGCTTGTGTTCACCGACGCATTTCTTTGTTAATCAAGAATGAACAAAAGAACTAAATGATTTGTTTAGCTGACAAAAGTTGATGAGCTGGAAAGTACCTCGTGATTCGAGTGAAAGATAAAGTTTGTTACAAGATCAACAGCTAGCAAAATTCAAGGAAGATCTAAAGGACAAATTTGAAACATGTTATTGATACATCCGTTGAGGAAGGTTTAAGTGACAAAACCAATGAAGGAGATTAAGTGGCAAAATCTGACCGATGAAAAGAAAATGGTTTACTTGTCTATTTAAGAGACTACGGTTTCATTATGAAACTTATGCCAGAGGAAAGTGTAACACCCATATCTATACTTAAAGATAAAAGATAATACTAAAGAAGATACAACCATAAACAAAACCACATAGAACCATAGTAAAAATTTTTTTTCTTAAAATTACAAACTGTACATATAAATATAACAACTGCTTCTAAGAGCTTTATAGATTTCAACTGAATTACATCAGAGTAATAAGAATACTCTTTATTCAAAGACTTAGTCTCAAAACAAAATTTCCTTCTTAACCAATCCTTTACATTCTACGAATAGTTCTGATAACTAAAAACCAAGAAATGATCTGTTTCCCATAAATCTTAACAACTACTATCCATTGTCCCATACTCATTGATTTATCCATCTAAAACCTAAAATCAAAATGAACACAAACGCAAACAGCAAACAGGGCTCAGTCACAATGATAAAGAAAATGAATCATCTCCAAATATCTACAACCATAAAAGTCAGTATAATAAAACATTTATGCAGATTAAATACAGATGTAATTGAAAACTAAATAACATAATTCCATTCTTTTACACCAAAATCATCAAGCACTATAACTCTTTCTAATTGAAATAAACTCGCAAAGAAAATGACAAAGTAATGATCCAATAGTTCATGGGTGTCCACATAAGGACCTACGCTATGTATCCGTAAGGAACCTCGTAGTAATCCATTATGTCTGATGAAACCATAATGTTTTATCTTGTTAATTGAAACCCATAACCTTTGAATTTATAATTATCACTTAATTAAACAACTGATAGAAATTCTTTCCCATAAGGATATAGACTAGTGTCAGTCACAACTGATAGAAATTCTATCATCACAAGGTACTAGACTAGTGTCAGCCCCTAATCTAAGGATCATACGTGCATTATCTCAAAAACACTTGATCTAGCAATTAATGAAAGTAGTGAAATGAACTACATTACACAATTTCACTAACACTCTGTTTCTATTGCATCAATTTACAAAATTGAAATAGCAATCAGAGATCCATTATAAAACCACGTTTCCATATTCCTTAACATACATTCATAAACATGATGTTTCTCAAAAGATGAAAAGGTCACAATTCTTTCTCCATCTCAATTCCAATCAAATAATAATCTCCACATTAACTTAACATTAAATCTAAAACTGTACAATAAAATGTACATATTAAATTCATGATTCCATTGAATAGAAAAGAACTAACATAATCATATATCAACTGAATCAACACAACACCCATCGCTTTTAACAAACATACAAGCTTGCCATAACTGATTTATCATAAACTAATTTGCCAAAAATCCTGCTCTATTAATTACAAGTTTATACCTTTATATACATGTTGGCGTATGTACATGTATACACCACGGCTTGTGTATACATATACATATCCCAGTAGGTATATATATATATATATGAATATATAATTATATAAGCTTGTAATTAATAGTTCAGAATCAAAATCATAGCATCTATTATATACATGTTGGCGTATGTACATGTATACACCACGGCTTGTGTATACACATACATATCCCAGCAGGTATATATATACATATCTAATTGCATAAACTTGTAATTAATATTTTAAGTCCATAAATATGCAATAGAAAAACAATACTAATCATCATAGTTCTGTCACATAATACATCTACCTTAATATACTACTAAATCTACCGAATACATAAAATAATGATAGAATAATAATAATAACCGACTTCTACCTCTAAACAAAATACCAAAGTGTTTTTCCTTATTGTGTGAACAAGATAGTAATTGACTTTCCTATAAGTTCCTAACATCTCCTAATGTCATTACAAACTATTATTCACACTGGTGATAATTTCTGAAGATACATAAAGCTCGCAATCAAGTTTTGGTATAACCAAAGATATCCACATTATCACTATTGACTGAAACAGACAGTGACAACACCCATTTAACAAAACATCGACACTAGATAACTAAAGGAGTACACCCAAAAATATACTTTAAATCACACCTATGCTACAAGTGTGTAAACACACAATACAACAGGTAACAGATAACACTTTGAATTACCACTAATCCCTATTCCCACAATACAACTCAAAAGAAAACATCGATATCAAAATCGGTTTATAACAGTGATAGTAAAAACCCGATTTCACTTTATAACCAAAACTCTCACATAATGAAAACCTTTTTGTTGCTACAGAGTTCCTAACAATAGGAACAGTGTGAGAATACCCTTAAAGAAGCTACAACAAAAACTCATTTTGGTTTCAAACTGTATTAAAATGCCGAATTCTCAAACCTGACTAACTCCCTTAACACTGACCAAAACAAGTAAACATCGACACAAATCACACTATAGAATAACCATATTCAACTAGCAACAAACATACTCCCATAGTTCAGCATAGACATAAAGAAAAACACTGCCAACTTCATACCCTGACTCAATGAAAACCCATCAACACATTATGCTCGAAAACAACATATTATTAAAAAACATGTATTTCAAATTCTTCTACTAAACATAACCACCATTAACTAAATAAACTACTTAATCCAACCAAGAAGAAACACCGGTTCATGACCGAAACTCATAGAGTTTTCAATCACAACCTCACATTCATCGACTAACAAACAGTAGTATTCAACATTCCATTAATTTTCATTTGCAGAACATAAAATGGAAATAGAGGATAAGGTGAGAGAATGCCCCTGCCTGGTATTCGTGTGAGGAGATATCCAAAACCAAAATGCCAAAGCTAGCCCCTTCCTGGTGAGCTTCACAGACTGCCAAAATGCCGTGCAAGAGAGCCCAAAATGCAGAGTTAATAGTATGAAACACCCAACTTCCTAAATGACCATGAACAGAAGGGTTTAACTTGCCGTGAAAACCCCTTTCCATCCCAAGCCACTTATCATGTAAGATACAACAGGAAAACAAGTCCATAACTAACTGTTTACCCAAACTCTCGCAGAATAACATGGTGAAAAATGGAGTCAAAATCCAACTGCAACTCTTCACCAGAGCTAATGGCAGTCATCAAACACAACAATGAATTTTCATCGATAAGTTCATTCAATGAAAACTTATCTCTTGCAGTAAACACAACACATTACCTGCCAAATGTCCAACAAAGTACAATTCCCATAACCCGAAAATAGCTTAAACCCCACTAACACCTCAATGCGATGATAGTGCATTAAAACCCCGCCGATAAGTCATGTCTTCGAGCCAGATTATAATAAGAAGACTTAGGGATAGATTAATACATATCTTTGTTAATAACATTAGTCATTTTACTAACTTAAACATCTAAGATAACAACGCATGACAATGCCAAATAACTAACACTTCATCACACTAACCTCCTACTAACATACAAAATAGGATATACTAACTTAGATAATTCATATAGTTTTAGTAAAAGATAAACAACATACTTACTAAAACAATTGCTCATATTTATATGTATAAAAATACACATATACAAGTTTATTTATTTTTGAATTCAGAATTTGATTAACATTAAATAACAATAATTCTCTATATACTGTCTATAGTCATTAAGATACAATTAACCATAATAATAATAATGAACCAATAATCTGACAATTGACTAACCATATAAATTGTCCTTATTTCATAATCAAACCAATATTCAAAATTTAGTCTAAGCCAATTCTGTCATTAGAAAAAGACTCATTAAGCAATAGAAATAGACATAATTCTCTGAGTGTCTGGCAGAATTACAGAGATAAACATATTTAATCCAAATAACAAAGTTCAAATGAATGTAGTCAGAGTTCAAACTCATAGAAATCTAACATAACATAACATAACATAACATAGAAAAG
Organism: Chamaecyparis obtusa; assembly: GCA_027943335.1. NCBI lineage: Eukaryota > Viridiplantae > Streptophyta > Pinopsida > Cupressales > Cupressaceae > Chamaecyparis > Chamaecyparis obtusa. Next base: position 567,788 of record BSBK01007276.1, read on the forward strand.
TAAAGCCTGAGACTGTCAGGGGCATGACAGAAAGGATAGTGCAGAGATATTTCATGAACAAGCTTCATGCATGCCTAATGGAATTGGTTAAGGAGAACCAAACTAGAAAGATTATCGAGTGTCAGAAAGCTATAACCGAGAGACAGTAAGTTACTGAATATTGTTGAATAAAAATTGATATATTGATCAGAGATTTGATTGAGCATAATATAGATCTGTACATCTACAAATCAAGTTGTATTGTAATCAGATCACCTCTTGTTAGTGTTTAACTATTGTAATCAGATAAATCTCATAATCGAGTAGACTTGAAAGTCTTGTACTGTCATTCATAGAATGCACATTTGTTATCCTATCAAAATCATAGTGAATGCTACTTGGACGATAACAGTTAGTGTTAAATCCTCTAAAAAGGTCACACCTTACAGTGTGTTTTGTAACTTTTAACGGGGTTGGGTCTTCACTGACCTCACTTTAGAAGAGTGAACAATTTTTGGGTTGCCGATCCCATGTGGTTTTTCCCTTTATAAGGTTTCCACGTTAAATCTCTTGTGTTATGTGTTGATTGTGGTGATTGTTTGTTATCATTCTTTACATGTTGCATATTAGATTTGATCGGTAGTTACTTTATGTTATTCATTGGTAATTGGTAAAAGCACAGACAGTTTACTATTATATGTTACCAAGCTACAGAAATTTGTTGAAATTATTTTTGGATATACATTTTGTATTTGGGACAGTGGATAACTGATTCAACCCCCTCTCAATTATTCTAACAATTAGTATCATAGTGTATTGGTTGCTTGGAATAGAGTTTTAAGGACTTACGCATAAATATCACAAAATGTATAAGAGGGATCTGCCAAAGCTGAACAAGGACAACTTTACAACATGTAAAAGCTGAATTAAACTGCATATATCTTGAATTGGGAATTCTGCCCTAACACTATTAGAGAATGGCTACATTGCACCGCCCACTAGACCTTTGACTCTAGATCAACTAAGAGATAGACATGAGCATAACATTACAATGATGGAGATTGATGCTACTCTGATTGATGCCAAGTTTGAAGATATTAAAGATTGCACTACTACTAAAGATATGTGGGATAAACTTGCCCAAGTTTATAGTGGTGATACAAATGTCAAGAGAGCCAGAGCTGAAAGTTTAAGAGGAAGATTCGATGATATGAAGATGAAAGAAGGAGAAAACATTGTGTAGTACACAAACAAAATAAAGGAGGTAGTTCATGCTATCAGAGCATCTGATGGTGTTATTGATGAAGACACCGTGGTAAGAAAAATTCTAAGGACTTCATCCTTAATGTCCTCAAATTCTAGATAGCTTAGGGCAGATGCAATTTCTAACATTGCTTGATTATGTTCTTGCTTAGTTCTCATTTCTTCGGCAATCAAAGGTGCAACAAGTGAGACATAGTCATTCTCAATGCAGTTCTTTATAGAATCACCAATACCAGCTAGATGCAACTTCATCAAACTTTGCCATGCAGGGAAATTTTCCTTATTCAGCTTCGGTACCTCCTTCTTATACATCTTAATCATTTACTTCAAGCCCCTTTAAACTTGATTTCTGTAAACACCATAATAAGCAACATAGCTCTGATACCAATTGTTAATATGATTTAGAACAATAGAGAGGGGGGGTGAATCATTTCTTCTCAGGTCCAGATGTATAAAACAAACTTTAAAAACTTTTCCTTAAATCAGATCTAACAACCAAAACCAACTCAGTCATCATTGATTCAATAATAGAAACATATAACATTGCAGTCCACTACCCAACTATATCTAACTTGTAAAACATAGAAATGTCTAAACCAAAACATTCACACAAGCATTGACACTAGGATTTATAGTGGAAACCCAATCTGGGAAAAACCACTTTGTAACATGCTACTATTATTTTCACTCTTTTGAAGTGAGCTTGCTTTAAAAGCCAACCCTATCAAAGGTTACAATACACACTGTTAGGTGTGACCTGGTTAAAGGATTTCAATCACCCTTTAAAAGTGAGCCTTGTTATAGGACTTACATACACTCCATTAGAATGCAACCTTGTTCAAAGGATTTAAACATATGATTGTTAGGTCAACCTTTATTAAAAGGATTTTGACTGTTACAATGGTTAGAAAGTAGAAGCAGTATTGATTTGAAAAACATACAACTCACTTTGCAAATATTAGATCCAATTCCATACACAAATGCTAGTTTACTGACTTTGAAACTTTGCCATCTCCATCTCTGATCTGCTCGAAACTTTTCTTCAAGAAATTACCACACTTCTCCTTCAGCATTTTCTGCTTATACAGTCAATAACATCTACTCATCTTCCAGCATCCTTTGTTCACCCATGCACACACATACCTAATGCTTAGGTTCCCTTAATACTTCCTCAATTAGGTTAACTCATCTTTTGCCGCTCAATCTCCTTCATAAATCTTAGGGTTAGGTCAGATTCATTGAATCTACCCGCTTTATATTCTTTGGCTCCTTTTCTAGAAACATCTCAAATCTCTTAAAGATTTACAATAAAATGTTTTTTAGTGCATTAAATGATTTCAAACAATCAAGAAATAAAGTCAAAAGGTTTTACATAATCCAAGAATTCATCAATGTCAGCTCCAATTCTGAATTCTCTTCAAATATAAAAATATTGATGCTCAGTCAATACTGTGATCAACTACTTGGTCTTCATGTAGAAAGCTTGGTCATTACTAAAAATGTTTTCTCGGCTTAAACTGTCTTCCTCTACAATTAATCGATGTTCGGTCAACACTAGAATTTTTCTCGACATACATTGACTCGGTAGACACTAACATCACTCGACTTGAACATGATTTCTCTATTTTTTCTTGGTCAAGCCTACTAGTTTAGTCTTCAATTTTACTAAGATAAATAATACATTGTCTCATCATTGTACAACATAGTCAAGTACACTTTGTAGTATCAAGATAACTCAACCTTTTCTTAGGTGCTATTGTTACCAACCTTTCCTATCCCCTTAGCAACACTCAAATAGATATAGTACTTTCCTAAGTAGCAACAATCTTATCAGTTAAGATTTGACATCAATGACAATACAACAATTGCTTCAATTGCAGTTTCCAACATGATGTACATTTGGTATTGTTAGGGAAATACTAGATGTCAATACTTTCAATGGGTCGATCAAACCACATTTACATCTACCCCATCTACATCTATACATGATGTAGGAAATGAGTGCAACTTGTGCAAGGCTCAAGAGGAAGCTAATTCCACCAAGATTTCTTTAATGGCGAAAGTAGAAATCATATTTTTGTGATGTCTTATTTGTGTAGTTTGTGCACTACTTTGTTGGGACCATATGTGTAAATGTGGTTAACAGAGGGCTATTGTAGATACTGAATTTTTTTTTTAAATTTCTAGTAGATACACATAAAGAACATGCACATAAACATGACAAATGAGAAACATAAATGTAGATATCACAACAGCTGACAAACATAAATGTAGGTATCATAATCACAACTTTTTGGAGACACAACATAACTAAATGGTATACCCAGATGATGCAACACAACTATATATCACTCCTCTGGTTTGAAGTTTACACTGCGGTAAAAAAAATCCATAGATAAAAAATAAATTTACAGAGTGAAGGAGAGCAAGAATGACCAAAGTAATATAGGTCCCTATATTATTTTAGTCGTTATCACTCTCCTCCTGTGCTCTCTAAATTTATTCTTCTCTCTAAATTTATTCTTCATCTTTGGGTTTTGTTTACGTAGTGTAGACATGGAACTGGAGGAGTAGTTGCATTGCATCATCTGGGTTTGCCACTCAATTATGTTGTGTTTCCAAAAAATTGTGACCATGATGCCTACATTTATGTTTCTCAGTTGTTGTGTCCTAGGACCCCTTATGACCCTTTACGACCATTTATGATCCCTAAGAATACATCTTAGAGATCTTAAAATGTTGTAAAGGGTCATAAGAGGCTCCTAGGAGGGGTCAGATGAGCTTCCACCTTCATGTGGTTGGCCTTGTTAAGTAAAGAATGTTAAACTATTCTTGAAACAAAGAGAAGCTCAATAATTTAAGATCTCAATCCATGTACGACAAATATATATATACTGCACCGTGAATGCACACATCAAATTCAGACCAAAGAAGTAAAAAATTTGCTCAAATCAGATTCGAATGCAATCAGGTCTACATATATCCTATGAACACATTAGGAAGAATGCATCTCTAATCGCCGCACTAGCTTCTTGTGCTGGAGCAGTCGCTGTCACAAGTCTTGATTTGGTAGGATCCATTCCAAATCCAAGTCTCTAGACTCGACTCAATAATCTACAAGCTGCTACCGAATCTACTACAAAGTTATCTCTGAATTGTGCTGGAGTAGTTGTTTTCAAAATTCTTGATTGGTAGGATCCATTCCAAATCCAAGTCTCTAGACTTGACACAATAATCCATGAGCTGCTACCAAATCTATTGCCAAGTTATCTTCAAATGATCCATAACCAAATCATGAGCAGGAACCAGATCTACAAGAACACCGTTTTGAATTGATACCAACTTGATTGACATATATATATATATATATATATATTTTATAAAAAACTCATTGTCGTCATAACTACGACAGCTTCAAAACAATGACGGTTTCCCATCACAAACATTCAAAATCCATCTATCACATTAAATGCATCGCTGTTAGAAAACAAACATAAACGATAGATAACCATCATAATTGTCCAATGCATGTCCATCGCATGCAACATAGTCATCGTTACAAACCACAAATGATAGATATGCATTTTAAACCTCTGACGGATATCCATTGCATTAAAAGCATTTTTGTCGGTGAACATGTTATGAATGATGGCTACCCATCAAAATCTTCTAACGGGTCACCGTCATTTGTTATTTATTGCGACGGGTAGGCGTCTGAATTGTGACAGCCAAAAATAAGTCTGATGACATTCTCGCTGTGTTGGAACCCTCTTTTAGCGACGACCAAGGTTGTCGTAATTATGACGCCTGACAAAATTGTCAATTTTTCTGACTACAAAACTGTGACGCCAGGTGGTGTTGCTTAATCAAAAGTTTACTGTCTAAATTTGAATGCTCGACCATCAGAAAAAGGTGTCAAATGTACTAGTGACACCCAATTCTGCCTCCACCTCCACCTATGCATCAAACTCCACTCCTGCCTTTGCATCAAACACCACCTACCACTCCAATCCCACCTCTGCATCAAACACCACCTACCACTCCATTGCCTCCACAACCTCCACATTTTCATGCTCCCATGCGAAATCCACCTCCTCCACCAATGTCTTCACCCACTTCCCTTGTCTCTCCTACTCCTATGCAAAAAACTCCTTCCCAAGTTCCTATTCCACCACTTGTTCACAATGAAGCAATAGCACAAGGGCCTCAAGAGCCCAATAAAGAAACAAAGGCAGTCAGTGAGATGCTATCAGAAGGACAAGATGGGTCAAAAAAACAAGTTGAAGAGGAAGAGAAGACAAATGAGGAAGGACAGACAAATGCTGAAGAAGAGCTAAATGTGATGGAAGAGCCCAAGAAAGAAACAAAAGGAGGAGAGGAGGAGAGTCATGAGGAGGGGGAGGTGGAACACCCAACAATTACCTTGACTCTATCAGCCCCTTATGAACCCCTTAATGCTTTTTCAAAGCCCACTTGGTTCACCAAGGAGATTTAGCCAAGAACAAGGGTGTATACTGATGATGACACAAATATGGTGGCATTAGGGTGAGCATTCCATCAAGCGGAATCTAGGACCCAAGAAAGGACCCTTTCATATGTAACCCAAGACCAAGTAGGTAGATGGAAAGCTCGGGTGGTTGTCCCCACAATGAGTATCATTACGGCTGAAGTTACCCCGAATGACTATGTGTTGGAGGAAGTAGATTTGGGAGAGCCTACTAGGGAAGGGAGTAAAACTCTGGCTACTCTCAGGTTGAAACATGCTTTAGGTTTCATGGACAAGGATGAAGAGAAGATAAAAACATTGATGGAATAGAATGAAGCTATGAAGATGTTTATTCTTAAGACAGCGGGTCCCATTGACCCTAGTAACCCTGAGGCCTCATTATAGGATATTTTGGAGAAGAGGGGTGATGTAAATATATTGGTAGACATCCCATATTCTTTTGTTCAAGCTTGTGTAGATTGGAAGGTTGATTTTGAGGAGTTTTCCAAAGTGTCTCTCAAGAAGATTCTGAGGCCTTTTTGAAGTATTCTTCAAGGAATCACATCCTTGGTCAAGATTATGAGTGAGGAAAATGGTTTGGAGGAGAAGACCTTGAAATGGAAAATGGCACTAGACGACCTCATAGTAATAAGGAAGCAGTGCTTCCAAGTTTTGGTTAATGTTTTTGAAGGGTTAGAGATGGACAATTTTGAGATATGGATCCAAGATATTACTGGATAGGATGAATACGAAGAGGGATAAGGGTCTACTCTTTGTGGGGGAAATGCATAAGTCCTTGAAAGGGTTGGATCTGGATCTGTATGAAGAAGATGATAAGAAAATAATGCATCCTGTGAATGTCATTATAAATCAGTACCTAGACATCTTTGGAGGAGTTAAAAGAAAAGAGGACCTCCAATAGATGTTTTATCAGGAGGAGATCCAGAAAATGTTATCTCGAGAAGAGGAAATACAGGAGTTTGTAGTGAAATTGATCACCTTCCAGGAGAAATAGCAAGAACTCCTTGAAGGGGTCAAAATGTCCAACTTTGAAGAGGTCCAAGAGATCATGGATAGATTCCACAAAGCTCACCCAGAGATTCTCTCAACCCAATAAGCATCCAGTTTTGACTTGGCCGAAATTTGTATAGAAGAAAAGCAGTTTTTCACAATTAGCTATTTTTGAAGACCTTGATTTTTGGCATTTTGGCATATAAGATTTTTGGCATTTCAGCCATATGAGATCTTCAGCCTCCCAAAGTCCAAAATTTGGGAAAAGGTCATCTCAACACTTAGTCATTTTTGAAGCTTCATTTTTTTCGGGTAACCGTTAGGATCTGAGATTTCTAGGGATGTCCACTGTTTGACTTCAGTCATCTCAGACTTGATTTTTTAGTCAACTGGATCACTTCTATGGGGTCTTTTCTACATGATTTTGGGGTCTCCTTCAATTGAGTCTACATGGAGAAGTCATAACAGAGGATAAAGGGTAGAATCACAAAGTTTCATGGAGAGCTTGCATGAGTTCCAGTTGCATTTTGAGTCATTTTATGCATGATCTGCTCTAGTTTTTTGTAATGCACAAGGTTTAATTCCATGCTAGGGTAGTTTAACTTGTTTTAAGAGGTAGTTTCCTTCATGTAATATGTAGTTTAATTTTATTTTGGTGTTTTAGATGCAGTCAGAACCCTAGCTATGAAAATAGGAGCACAACTCTATAAATTGAAAGAACTCAATGTAATGAAGGTCGGATTTTGATCCTAATACAATACATACAATTGGTGCTTCAATCATGGTGTGATTCTTCTGATATCTTTGCGAGATTTATGAATGTGTGAATTGCTCATTTATTTATTTCAAAGAGCCAATTGATTGTGTGGTGGTTTAAATCTGTGATTCCTTAGTTCGGTGTTTGCTGGTGTTACATTTCTTTGTTGTGATGAATTATTGAGAAGATATTTCTTTTTGGTGCTTTGAAGAGAAACTTGTCTCACGTGTGCGCACATCCATGGTGGCTATGTGATTTGATGAGTTTTAGCTTATTATATGTTTTCATTTGTTTTCATTTGTGATTGCATCTTCTTAGCTGAGGATTGTGATTTATTCAGATCTCTATTTTGTGGGTTTCTTCATCTTCTCGATATTTTAATTCGCAAGGTAGTGTGATATTGGTTTATGTCCAATAGTTTCTTTCAATAGATTTCCTTCAAATTCTCATTACCCTACCCTTTACTTTCTTTGCAAGTCAATTATAGTAGATTAATTAGATTTATGTTGCTTTCCATTTTAAAATCTGAAAATCCCAAAGAGAAATATTGTGGTGTTTTTAAGTTTGTTTTCCAGCCCTTCAAGATACGAACCAACAAAGGGCTCCTTGTGAACAAATTCACATTTGTCTTCAGTTGAGCTATCCAAGCAGTTGGGATCTAGCCTAGAAGGAACCTTGAGAGTGATTAAAATCATTCTTCTAAGAGGGGGATTTTCTCACATGCATTCTTAGTCATTATCTCGTGTAAAAATGATGCTCAACAGAAGTGGCACTAGAAGGAGGGCCCTCAAAAGGGAGACCCCAAAATATTGGATCATTCTCTCTCGAACGGTTTGAATGAGTCCTCAGATCCTCAAAAAATGATGAAGAGTGCTCCCCTTAATACCACAAACACATAATAGAAACAGAGAAACAACAACAATATGCAAGAATAGAAAATGGGCTTCTTATTATCTCCACAAATGTGGAATTACAAACTTTTAGAATTACAATATGCAAAGCCACATGGGCATTCCCTTACAATATTCTATAGGACAAAGCCTTGAATCAATACCCAGATCTACTACCAAAACTGTTTAGACAACACTACGGGCCTTCTTTATATAGGCAATTTCCACTGCTCGAAAAGGTTCCAAAAATTTAGCCTTTAGGTTGACTATACATAGAATTATTTTATTTTCACAATTTTTTTACAATAGGGTCGGCTAAAAAGAAATAAAAAATATGTTTTTAGGTAGCCCAACTTCCAAAGGCCATAAATTTTTAACCGTAGTTTCATTTTTATATTGTAACCACTTTTTGAAAATGCCATGACAAAATCTACAATGCCTTACACGCACAAGCACCAATCAGTTAGGGGTCAATCGTGATTCAGAGCCTCTAAGGCCTTCAAAATTGAGCTCAAAGATTTCATACCCAAAAACCTCAATAACTTCACCAATACTAATGATGCGGTAATGAAACTCAACTAGTAGGCTGAAATGACTGAGATGAACCTCCACCTGTGAAATCAAAACATTCCAAAATTGTATGACTAACTTACTAAAAATAGTAAGTTTCCATAAATAGCAGCTCTACACAAGATAGCCCTTATTGAAAACAAAACTATAAATATTTTTGGGTGATGCTCTTACACCCAAGATGCTCCTGCATTAGACACTTGGGGTAATTTGAGAAGTGACCATGTCACGACTCAAGTGTGAAGAGGAAAACCAAGACAACTAACCTCCTCCCTTGTCAGCCATGATGAATGTTCAATAGGTCATCCTTTCCACTTGACTAGATATTCTTCATATGTCATGTTCCTTGTGCTTCTGCCAACATGACTGTCCAGTATATCCTCAATATCCTTGATATTTGAACTGGTTGCTAGAATACGCCACTGTGCTGTTGTAACCTCATCTTCAACACCTCCTTCATGATACTCTGGAGAAGGGTCTATGGACCAATGCCCTTCCAAGATGGCCTATGAAGAGGGAATCCTAAAGAGATGCAGTGCCTGAAAAGGATCTTCCAAGCCTCATCACTAGTAAGAGCATGAATAATCCACTTGGCACAAAGGGCATGACCTTGCTTCTGAGTGGAGAGAAGGCCAAGGCTACCAAATTCTCTAGGAAGACAACAATACTCCCAAGCAACCCTATGGAACCCATGGCTATCAGATCTAGAAGCCCAGAGAAAGTCTTTGAGGAGGCGTTCCAACTTGAGATACGAGGCTTTAGAAGGAGCCCAGCAAGAGGAGTAGTAAACATGAGTAGCGGCCATAACTTTGGAGCAAATCTAAAATTTCCCAGCAAGGGAGAGGGGCTTGCAAATCTAATATTGCAACTTTTTTTCAATCTTGATGATCACAACATTCCATAAGTGCACAGAGCATCCAAGGAAGGGAATGCCCAGGAAGCGGAAAACTTCCCCATGTTGAACCCATTTCTAGTCAAATTTAGCAAGCCAGGGAGGGGCTGGAAGGAAAGACTGTTTGAAACAAAGGGTGTTATGCCATTGGATAGAAGATCTAGAGGCTTGACAAGAGGTATCCAAGCATTGTAAGGCATTAGAGATATTCTCCTCATCCTCAATAAGAGTGAGAAAGGATTCATCAGCAAAGTGACCATTAATAAGCTAAGAAGAGGACTTAGGAAGAGAAATGCCCTAAACCAAACCAGAGAAGACAAAATTGGCAAGCAAATAACCAAAGCCTTCAGCAAAAAGCACATATAATGCAGGAGCTAGCAGACAACCTTTTCGAATGGATCTAAAAATCCCAAAGGTATCAGATTGAGACCCATTGATAGTAATGCATGTAGAGGCATCACCAAAAACCATTTCCACATACTACAAGAAATGAGGATTGAACCCAAGAGCTTGGAGCATGGCAAGAATAAAAGGCCATTCAATGTAGTCATAAGCTTTAACAAAATCAATTTTAAGGAATAAAGTGGGCTTCTTATACTGACAAGCCCATTCCATCCCTTCCCAAACAACAATAATGTTGTCAAGAATATACATGGATTTAATAAAGCTAGTTTGTTCAGGGTGAACAATAAGTGGAAGGAAATGTCTGATTTTGAGAGCTAATGCCTTACCAATTATCTTGTAGGAGACATTCAGTAAGGTGATGGGCCTCTAGTTGTAGATATCCTCAGGATCACCAAATTTAGGTATGAATTTGATGTTCCCTTTATTTATGATAGCACCCAAACTTTTATTATGAAAGGCCTCGAGGTAAACTTTATGCAGGTCAGGACCTAAAGCATCCCATAAGTGCTTGTGGAACTCATAGGGGAAGCCATCACATCTTGGAGATTTATCATCTGCCATAGGAAAGATAGTATCTTTAAGATCACTGATGGTAAGAAGTTGCTCACAAAAGGCTCACTTCTCAACTGCTAGACAGTTTTGAGTAACAATAATACAAGCCTTAAGAGCCTCCTCCCGAGCAGTAGAATTTCCCTGCGAAGCAAACACTTTTTCATAGTGTTGAACAAAAGCCTAAAGAATGGTAGGGAGCTTAGTAAGGGTTTCAGGTCCTTTTTTGATATTTTGAATACCAACATTGATATTCCGGGCCTTGAGAGCATGAAAAAACTCCTTAGAGGCTTTATCACCCACCTCCAACTAGTGGAGGTGACCTTTGATTTGAGCTCCATGAGCAGCATAGGCATTTGCAATGTGCTTCTCATGATGAAGCTGGGAAAGCTTAAGTTGAAGCTCAGTGTCAAAGGGGGTCAATGCAAGTGCATCAGAAGCATTGTAAAGATCCTTAGTGTTAGATTCATATGCATGTTTCCTGTAGCAAGCCAATTGACGGCCATAAATACAGAGAAATCTTGCAGTACAATTGATGGCATCATTCCACCATTGAATCCAACCAAGATGGTTGTGGGGCCAAGGCTCTAAATTTTAGACTTGAATAATGTGAGCAATAGTGGAGGCATGCATCATCACAAACGTGTTGAGGAAAAATTGAGTATAAGTAGCCCGCATGGTAGAGGAATGCCAAGTGATGGAAAAAGAAATGGGGAAGTGATCTGACAAGGTCACATCTATCAGAGGAGTGACAGGTAGGCCTCGATCTTCAGAGAAAGAGAAAATAGATTGGGCAGTTATCATGGCATGATATAATCTCTTAAATATGCAATCAAAACCAACTCTGAAATTAGACCAAGTATGCCAGATCCCACCCTGCTGGCGGTAGTTAGCATTGGTATAAAAAAGGCCCAATTTATTGTGCATATGGTACCATGCTTCTCTCTCCCCAACTATCCATCGAAAAGGCAAAATACCTTCCTTGTCAGAGGCCAACTCAACCATATTAAAGTCCCCACACATAACCCAAGTAGCAGGAGGCAAGTTGTCCGCCAGCCAACACCAAAGATGAGATCTTTCCACATCATCATTCGGAGCATAAACATTAATGATGCCAAAAGAATGGTTGTGAAAAGAAAACAAGATCCAAGTGACACATTGCATTAGATCAGAACCATGCACAATAACGAAAGAATGAAGGTGAGGTGATAGAATAGTAATGACACCACCTTTGCCAGCTTCATGCTGAGAAGAGAAAACAATGTCATCCGACCAAATGATGCGACAGACATAATTAAGCAGGAAACCAGAAATTTTCACTTCCTGTGAAAATAAAACATCCAGACTATGAAGTCTATGGTGGCTATCATGAACATAGTACTTTCTGGAGAGGTTAGTTAGACCTCGCACATTCTCGGACAAAAAATTCATAAAAAATCTTGCATGTTTTCCTTGTCCCCAAGAGAGGAGAAACTATTTTGCAAGAAAGTTGGTATTGAACCAAAGCTGGGAAGTCAGGGCTGCGAGACCGATGCAGAGACTGAGACGAAGCCGGTGATAGTAATAATTAATTTAAAAAACTATATTTTAATCCCAAAACATAATGTTATCAAAGTTAATTAATTAATTTAAATTAAAAATTTAAAAAGATTAAAATAACCATAATAAAGCTTTTAACACTAAATTTCTCATTTAGGTTAAGGGAAAGATTATTTAAGTCCCATCCTAAGACATTAAATAATATCTCCTAGAATAACCCATTAATACATTAAAATATTATTAGTAAATTAAATATTAAATTTAACCACCAACATTTTAATAAATATAAAAATAATATTCAATTAGAAATAGGCATTAATTTTTAAGTTTGAAAAATAGCAAATTCCAAGAATAGTATTAAAAAGAATAAGGGTCCATTTATTAATCTCAACATTATCAAACTTAAATTAAATTCAAAATGACATCCAAAAGCAAAATATTAGAATCCTACTAAATAATAAAAATAATCTTTTCAGAATCTCAATGAAAATAAAAATAAAAAATAAATCAAAATTCAAATTAAAGTGACTATCTAAAGTCAACAATCATTAAATTCAAATAAGAAATGGATTAAAATCCAAACAAAATGCCACTAAATAAAGAATCCCTTTCAGAATCTCAATGAAAATAAAAATAATAAATAAATCAGAATTCAAATCAATATTCAATAGTCATTAAATTAAAATAAGACAGAGATTTAAATCCAAACAGAATCCTACTAAATAATAAAAATGAATCTTTCTAAAATCTCAATGATTAATAAAATAATATTAAAACTGAATTCAAAATAAAGTGACTGTGAAAAGTCAACAATCATTAAATTATAATAAAATATAGATTAAAATTTAGACAGAATTTAATGATAACATAATTAAAATTTAAAACTTAAAATAACTCCAAAAAGCCAACCCTAACCCTAATTCAAAATTATGGTTATGCTAAGACTAAAACATCTACCAAAACATTAATCTCTCATTGGGTTATTGTAGGTTTGGCAAAGAGCAAGACGGAGATGAAGATTTTTAAGTTTTGTATACACATAAGTATACATGTGTGTATATACATACATATATATTTATGTATATATACTCTTCCAAAATCAACAAGAGGAAAGATAAAAATAACTAAGTCTATTTTTTTTAAACATCAACATAGCAATGTATTCCAATAGGGTATATACATCTATGTATATATACATAGGTGTATATACATGACTTTTTTTAAAACTAACATGATATCAAAATGAAATCTATTCTTACATAGGTAATTAGAAAAACAAATCTACATTAACTTTTCTTTTTCAACTAAATACTTGAAATAAATTTTGAGTACATGGGGAAGAGATTAACAATCATAAGAAAATCTAACTTTTTCTTGCATATGGGAAAACAAACCAGCAAGCTATCTTTTTGCATTCAAGGCAAAATGAATCATCTTTTTTACATTTTCTTTCTCTAGAAATACATAGAAAATTATGAAAAAAAATTCATATACAAATACAAACTTTTACAAGTATTTTACATGTTTTTAGGCATCTACATAGCCTTTTTCACTAGTCTTTTATGCATGGCTCTTTTAGCCCTTTTTACAACATAAAAATATGAAAGTAATAATGAAAAAATCTTCTTTCCTTCAACAAAACCAACAACTCCTTCAAATAAAAATCTGCAAAAGAAAACCACTTTGACCATGGAGGCTCATCTTCCAACCTATTCCATTACATAGCCACCCCTGAGCTTGGTGAAACAAAGATGGATGAGGGTCACATACATGCTATTGGGATTAAGTATGTTTGTCATTAGTGACAACACTTATTCAGACTCTGTATGTTTACTGAACAAACAGGACAGTGTTTACCGAGCAGACATGACAGTGTTTACCGAACAGACCGAGATTCACAGTGCTTACTGAATTATCATTAACGAGTGATGAAATGAGCAGTGTTTACTGAGTGCCAGCATGGTGAACAGGGAATTCAGTGTCTATCGAGTGACACTATATCTACCAAGTCTCTAGTATATACCGAGTTTGAAACTACAAGCGAGTGGTTAGTATGGACCGAGCCTCCACTTCTACCAAGAGCATGACAATGCCGAGTAACACAGTGGATGTCGAGTATCAGAAAGTCACTGATTTAGTTTGTAGTAACTGAGTAACTATATTTGGGCCGACTCAGTAATATTTGGGGTAGCTTGTTTGAGAGCTAACTTTGTAATTATTTTATAATTGTTTTGGATTGATATATAAACATTGTTTTGTATCATATCCAAGGTGAAAAAAAGAAGCGAGAAGTGTGAAAAAGAGAAAAAAGGTAGAGATAAGAAAATTACAAAGGGCTACAACAGTATAAGGAGCAGCAAAGATATATCCATCACAGAAGGTGATCAGTACATCAAAGAATCTCAATCAGCAAGTACAGTTGCAATTAAGAGATCTATTGTTTCATCCTAACAGGTGAATCAGCTTAAAATCCTTTAACAGGGTAGACTTAACAGTCTTTTTAAAATCTCTTAACCGAGTGCATACTTCTTTGTATGTTTGTAAATCCTCTAACAAGGTGGACCTAGCAGTCCTTATTGCTCCTAACAGGGAAGATCATCAGAAGTGATCATTGTAAGTCTTAACCGGCAAACTTTATACTGCAGTATTGAAGTTTTGTGGGTATCATCCCCACCCCAGTTTTACTTTCTATTTGGAAGGTTTTTGGGTCACCAAATATCTGTGTTCAAAGTGTTATGAATGTTTTATTCTTTTTGTTACTCTACATGCAGTTAGCTTATTGATCTAGATGTTATTTGAAATATGGTTAAGATCTGAATTTGTTAAAAATTTTGAAGTTATTGATTCACCCCTCCCCTCTCAGTAACTTGGCTAGTCTTGAATATTTCCAACACATGCTTCAACACACTTAAACATAAAAACTAGCAAGCACAAATATATATAAAATTCTCATCCCAAGGATATTCACACAATGGGTCATCTTGGACCCATAAAAGGGGTGAAGGTGGAAAGTACCCAAGTAGGAGAAGCCATTCAAAAGTAAAACAATGCCTTCAACAAGGTCCAAAATCCATAACCATTGCCTTCACAAGGCCATAACAAAAAGTACTAGCCCTTCCATTTCCTTTCACAAAATACAACCATTTCATTTCCTCTCACAAAATACAACCCTTCCATTTCCTTTCATAAAATACAACCCTTATTACCCTCAAATAAGTATACAACAAGAATGACAATATGGAGCCCATACATCCATGTCTCATCCCCTTCCTCTTTGAAGAAGGACTCTACACTAAATGGCCATTCCCAACTTAAGCCCTTCACCCATCAAGACTCTCTTCCCTCCTAAGGGTGAGTTTGGCTTTGCACACCCCAATAAAAAAAAATACTAAAACAAAACCAACAAATAAACACTTAACAAGAAGCCATGAAAGTAAGCATGAAGCTTCACAAAACCATTACAATAACATAACAAATAAATTTGCATTTTACATACAAGAAAAAGAAAGAGTCCTCCATGACAAAGCCACCAACCTTACTCCAAGCTATGTCAAAAGAGAGTTGAGAAGAGCTTCCTTTCCTACAATCCTTATTTCCTTGCTAAGTCCACCAAAACTTGCTAAATTCACTAGAAGTCTCCAAAATTAGAGAGTAGGCAATCAACCTACCAAATTCCTCTCCATCCCACTAAAAAAAAAAAACCCTACCTAACCTCAAAGATGATTGGATACACTATTTAAGGGTTCTCTTCAACAAAAGGAAAATTTAAAATGCAAAAGAGAGGAAGACATGACACACTTCCCAATTTCATCACATGTCAAAAAGGGCATCTTTTGAAGAGAAAAAAATGGTCTAAAAACATCCTATTGGTCAAAATTTGACCCCAAACCCAAAGTAAACCTATGGGGTAATCTAATTTTAACCCTAACTAACCCTTTGGATTACTTTTTGCCTCTCAAAAGTCTATTAAGAGTTGAATCACAAAAATTTAAAATAAGATTCCCTCCCAAGGCTCAACAACTAAGATACCTATTTGGAAGGAAAGAAACAAAAGAATATTCAGGGAGAAATTTGCTAAACCTGAGGTTATTGAGAATAATATTTGTAGAGGGCTGGAAGAAATTTTTATCAATGCTACTCTCAACTGTAAGAAGAAGCTCAAGGACAGTGTGTTTGAAGATGATATCAAAAATTGGAATTTCCCTCCTACCAATCCTCAGCCTAATCTTAAAAGAGTCAATTTGGTTTGGTCTGCCCCTCCCAATGGTTGGATACAAGCTAACTTTGATGGCACTTTAAAAAGAAATCCGGGAGTCTCTAGGAGTGGTGGTGTTATTAGAGACTAGAATGGAAATTGTGTGGGAGCTATTATGGCTCCCTTGGGGTTGCAATTGAATCATAGAGCTAAGGCGATGATAGCTCTTAATGTTATAATGTTGGTGTAAGAATTAGGGTGTGAAAATGTTTGGCTGGAAGGAGACTCACTTGACATAGTCAACAACATCAAAGGAATCAACTCCCCCTCCTGGACTATAGAGCACATTATTGCTAAAATTAAAAACATCTCCCAATCCTTTGAGTCATTCCATGTCTCTCATAACTTTCATGAGACAAATCAAGTAGCTAATGGGCTCACCAATCTTGGGGCTAGAAGTGATAGAACTCTAAAATGGTATGGTTCTGCTAAAATTAATTATGAGATAAATTCTCACATTAATTATGACAGAGTAAGGCAAAAAGAAGGGGTTATAAGCATTGTTAATAACGAGTACACAATATGATGCAAGACAGTCTTTTAGCAAGCCAGAGGTGATGTGGCATTTAGTGAAGTGCATATCAATAAAAATGTTAGCCCATTTTCCTGTCATAGCCTAAATCCTATGAAAATGGCCTTATCCTATGAAAATCTTTTGAAAATTGTCATGCCTTAGCTGCCACACAGTTTTGGTCAGCGAAGAAGATTTAAGATGTTTCATGGCTTGCACCCTTAACCAAGGATAGTTTATGATGTGTCCAAGCTCCAGTTCAGATCACATGTGCTCAAGTGCAAAAACTAGGGAGATATTGCAGTTTCAAGATTTGGGATATAGGGTTTATCCATGACCTAAGGGTTTCCAAAATTGTCTAAGTCCATAAGGCCCTAGCCAGATCTATTTCTTCATTACCTTTTTTGGGTCACTTTGGTTTCTTTTTTGCACATGTCTTTTTCCTTTGCTAAGTCTCCAAGTTCCTAGGCAGTTAGTCATTTTATCTAGCAATCTGACAACTACAATGGTCGCATATTCTCCTAATCTTGGCAGCTAAGTTCTTAACATCTGGCGACTTGGAAAATAAAGGCTATCTCGTGATCTCTAGGACAAACCCTAGTTAAGTAAAATATTCTGCAACTTGGAGAAAGCCTTTATTCACGTGTTCGTTGAATGATTAAGGGTTAAGGGAGGCTTACTAAGGATAGGATAAAGAGATTGCAGGTCCAAGATAGATCTATAGTGGTCGTGATGCTGCAAAGAGAAGATGTGGGATAGATATTCATCGTGACATTACAATAATTGTATGATGGAAAGACTAAGGTCAAGGTGGATCCGATGCCAGGTATTGCTGATGTGTTTTTTTTTCATTGGTTGTGATGACTGTTGACTTGGAAGTTGTCAGTGGGGCTGAGGGTTTTAGCATGTTAAAGGGATGCCAGATGTAAGTCAATCTGACGGTTGTCGCATTGCCAAGAAGAAAAGGTGCATGAGGTATTAACCAATGCCATATTGTGATGGTTGTTGATTCTTTCTTAAGTGAAGATCAATGGTCTTGTTTTAAAGACCGATAGAGTGATGGGTCCAGTTGCCAAGTCATGTTGATGTGCCTATTTTTGATTGGCTACTGAGATAGATGATGTGGCCGGGTAATTTTTGAAAAAGGCTAGGTTGACTGTTGTGATGATTTTTAAGATCTGCCCGATCTTTCAGGAAAGGACAAGATCAATGGTCATGTTTTAAACTTGGTGGTAGCCGTAGCTTTTCAAATTCAAAATTATTTCAAGGTTTCTCTGTAGGGTTTTGAAATAGTGAGCCAAAAAGCCATAAAGTTGGATCAGATTTGGTCATGTTTCTAGATGGTTGCAAGTAAAGAATTGATGAAAAAGATATGGTGGCCATCCTAATTTGATTTTCTTCATGGGGTTCCATGTCGGTTTAAATGCAGAGGACCATTGTTTGACATAGGCAGCTAGGGTATGATGATTTCCAGTTGTTTCCATGCCCTGATTCATGCAAGTATTCTTTTGGTGGTCCTGACATTTATTTTTAGTTTGGCTTGCAACAAGAAATCATTTGAAATTGTAAGTGCAGTTAGCCTTGAATGATGAAAACTAAATAATTATACATCATATTTTTTCTGATCCTTCCTGGGTTTTTAGGATTTCTTGTTTGCTTTTATTTCTTGTTGTATCTAGTTGTTGAAGTTTAAAATTTTTCCCTAAATGATCTTTAGCTTTTTTCATCCTTGTTTCTATAAAATGATTTTCTGAATCATTTGAAAGGGCTGTTGGGTAGCTGGTTGAAAATTCTTGAACACAAGAGGCTGAAAAGTTGAATGTGCATCCTCAGTCCAAAGTGTAACAATTTTTGTTAGTTGTATCAACACATGGGAAAAATCTTCTTCATCTTTTGCATATTGTCTAAGGTATTCTCTAAATCAGATTGTAATGTAAGGATTTGAATCCTCATACTTAATATAGCTTCTCATTCTTAGATCTCTCCTTTAGTTGTTCTTGATGAATTCTGAGTTTTCTAACTCATTGCATTAGGGTTTCTTATGTATATTTTTTATCTCTCATCCTTGATCTAGGATTAGGTTAAAAGTCTCTAAGTAAAACATAGATTCATTTGGGGCAAGAGGAAGGATTTTTGTAAGTAGTGTAAGAGTCTGATTTTCTATATTTATGGCTTGGAATCTTTGATGAATCTAGTAGTTGTTCTTGTATTCTATGTCTTCTTTAGGTATAATTCCTAATGGATAAGGCACTGATCAGAAACTAGTATCTCTTGTGGTGTTACAAGTGTGGCATGGTTGTCTACATTCTACAAGAAACCTAAATCAAAATCCTTTTTATCCCTTCAAGCTCATGGTTGTATGGTTTCAATTCCATCATAGAAATGGAGATTCGATGAATGACTAGTTATCATTTAGTACTATCTTACTACCATCTACTTTGTTCAATCCAGTTTAAAGTCCTAAAAGTTCCATATGTTACTTGATTAGGTACACCCGCCTTGGTTTTGGAGAGCCAGAAGTGAAGAGGGTATTCTTGTCCCTATAGTTGGTCCAGTTACCTACTGATATCCCCATATTTGGAACTAACCCCTCCTCAAAATCAATCTTAGGTATATTGGTGTCTCATGGAGTGTAAAATCCTTTTCAGGAACCAACAAGATGGAAACTCTATTGGGGAAGAAGTATATGACAACAAGTTTTAAGATGGTCATTTCCTTTATTTTCTAGATCATTCCAGAGTCTTGGACCAAAGTATAGAGTCAGTTTCAAAAGGTTTCAAATCATCTCACCTAGTTGTGAGTGGTGACTCTAAGTTCTCTGTTTGATCAGTGCATACAATGATGTATCTATAGTCCTGATAAATAGTGCTTTAAGGCTTGGTGAAGTTTTGTTTTGATTGGAAGGAGATACAAAGACAAGTAAAATATTTTCCTCTTCAAAGAGGTGGCAACTCTACTATCTAAGAATTTGATGGAGCTATGAAGAGAGCCCTGGATCTTCCCCACTTCCCAATCAACAAGTTGAGTTTCAATTGCAATACTTCCAGGTATTTTGATTTTTACGTACCTTACTTTTATGAAAATCATTTATAAAGAATGTTTTCCTATCAAGTGTTCAACACTAGTGTAAAGGGAAGAGTGAGATAAGGTGAGTGGTTCTCATCTTGTTTCAAATTAGATGGATAACCATGGGAAAAGCTAGTCTAGAAGGTTGTGTTTTATCAAGCTAGATAGAGATTTAAGTTGTGTTCATCTTCCAAGATCCCCCAATTCTTTTCCTAGTGAGCTCATGGATCTGATTCTAGTTTTTGATGGTCAGTCTGAATCAGCATAGAGCATGTCCTAGCATTCTTTAGATTTGTTGTAAAATATCAAATTTATGAGGAGGATGTTAGCATG
The DNA here is from genome assembly GCA_027943335.1 of Chamaecyparis obtusa. NCBI lineage: Eukaryota > Viridiplantae > Streptophyta > Pinopsida > Cupressales > Cupressaceae > Chamaecyparis > Chamaecyparis obtusa. The sequence goes on from BSBK01007276.1 coordinate 588,294, forward strand.
ATGTTTTCTGGGAGATCCCTCAGAGGGGTTGTATCTGATTGGTATTTAAATTTGCCCCCAAAATGCATCTCTTCATTGACTGATTTCAAGTGGTTGTTCTTAGAAGAGTTTCTTGATGATGATGAGTGGAATAAGTTGCAAAAGGATCATCAGCAAGAAGAGAATACAAGTTGTATTCTAGAGTAATCCATGTTTAATGCTGAGGGTATTTCTCAAAATGATAATGTTATGTCAGAGGAGTATTCTGATTGTAGTAGTGAGCAAGAATCAAAATCATTGTATGCAAGATCTTCAACTTGTTCAGAGATGTCTAAATTTGAAAGCCAAGATTATTTGAGTGAATATTTTGATGAAGATACCAAGGATTAGTTGGGCTCCCCTTTTCTCAATAGTGATGAGATCTCTGATTTGTTGATAGCTGAATATAACAAATGTACACATCTATGTTGTCAGCAAATATTAGGCCCTATTGACATATGTTTTGACACTGATAATGAGGCATGCGTTCAAAATGATGAAGATAATGATTCATGTCTGCATGAGTCCCCCTCATATAGTAAGTTTTCAGGAGAAGTGAATGAAGACCATGACAGTGTGTTGTCCTATTATGAAGATTTTAATGATGAACAAGTCTCTAGTTCAATTTCTTTTCCTTCTTTTGATGAATATGATAGTGAAGGTGATAGTATTGAGGACTTAGTCTTCAATGATTAGCACATAAAATCTTCTGATGAAAATGATGATGTAGATTAGTTGTCCCCATGTCAAAAAATTTGTGAAGATAGTTCTCACTTGGTCCATGATCCAGATTGTGAATACATCCTTGAGGAACCAAGTTTCTCAGTGGCTGAAGCAATCCATGAAGGTAAATCTGAGGATCCAAGTCCTTCTCAGCCAAGTGAGTTCCTAGTAATGCATGGTAACTATTATGTTTTGTTCCCTGGTGCATTACTAGATAAATTTTTTGTTCCCAGTCATCAGGAAGAAGTAAATGATGTCCCATACTTCTTGGAGTATGAGTATGATAATGGATATGACTGGAAGAGCATGGGTAATGATAATTGCAGTTTCATTTTTTAGCACATGAGTATTCACATTTGTTGGCAACAAGATGATCATGACATTTTTAGGTGGCATGTTACATATGTGGATGAAAATAACACCTTTGATTTAGAAGGGTTTTGATTTTCCTTTGGTGGCCTGAGGCCACCAAGTAAGGTTTTAAATCTTGTAAATTTTATAAATAATTTCCTTTCAATTGTGTGTTTCCCTTCCTATTTTACTAGTTCATCTACCAATTTTTGTGAAGGTTTCCTAGTAGTTTTTTGTCCTGTGGGTGGTCTACTTCCTCCAGTAATTCTAAATCCTTGTCATGCCTTCAAGAGGCATGCATCCCCAGATAGAGCCATTGTTAGCCCATTTTCCTATCATAGCCAAAATCCTATGAAAATGGCCTTATCCTGTGAAAATTGTCATGCCCTAGCTTCCACATAGTTTTGGTCAGTGAAGAAGATTTAAAATGTTTCATGGATTGCACCCTTAACCATGGATAGTTTATGATGTTTCCAAGCTCCAGTTCAAATCACATGTGCTCAAGTGCAAAAACTAGGGAGATATTGTAGTTTCAAGATTTGGGATATAGGGTTTATCCATGACCTAATGGTTTCCAAAATTGTCTAAGTCCATAAAGCCCTAGCCAGATCTATTTCTTCATTACCTTTTTCGGGTCACTTTGGTTTCTTTTTTGCACATGTCTTTTTCTTTCACTAAATCTCCAAGTTCCTAGGTGGTTAGTCATTTTATCTAGCGATCTGGAAACTACAGTTGTCACATATTCTCCTGATCTTGGCGGCTAAGTTCTTAACATTTGGTGACCTGGCGAATAAAGGCTATCTCGTGATCTCCAGGCCAAACCCCAGTTAAGTAAAATATTTCATGACTTGGAGAAAGCCTTTAGTCATGTGTTCCTAGAATGACTAAGAGTTAAGAGAGGCTTGCCAAGGTTAGGATAAAGATATTGTAGGTCCAAGATAGATCTATGGTGGTCATGATGCCACAAAGGGAAGATGTAGGATAGATATTCATCGTGACATTGAGACAGCTATCTGATGGAAAGACTAAGGTCAAGGTGGATCTGATGCCAGGTATTGTTGATGTGCTTATTTTTCATTGGTTGTGATGATTGGTGACTTGGAAGGTGTTAGTGGGGCTGAGGGTTTCATCATGTTAAAGGGACACCAGACATAAGTCAATCTAATAGTTGCCGCATTGCTGAGAAGAAAAGGTGCATGAGGTATTAACCAATGTGATATTGCGACAATCGTTGATTCTTTCTTAAGTGAAGATCACCAGTCCTATTTTAAAGAATGATAAAGTGATGGGTTTAGTTGCCAATTCATGCTAATGTGCCTATTTTTGATTGGTTTCCGAGATAGATGATGTGACTGGGTGATTTTTTAAAAAGGCTAGGTTGATAGTTGTGATGATTTTTAAGAACCGCTTGATCTATCCGAAAAGGATAAGATCAACAGTTTTGTTTTAAACCTGCATTTCTTTTCAAATTCAAAATTATTTTAGGGTTTCTCTATAGGGTTTTGAAATAGCGAGCTGAAAAGCCATAAAGTTGGATCAGATTTGGTCATATTTCTGGATGGTTGTAGGTAAAAAATTGATGAACAAGATATGGAGGCCATCCTGATTTGATTTGCTTCATTGTGTGCCATGCTGGTTTAAATGTAGAGGACCATTGTTTGACATAGGCAGCTAGGGTATGATGATTGCCAGTTGTTTCCATGCCTTGATTCACGTAAGTCTTCTTTTGGTGGTCCTGGCATTTATTTTTAGTTTGGATTGCAATAAGAAATCATTTGAAATTGTAAGTGTAGTTAGCCTTGAATGATGAAAACCAAATAATTATACATCAGATTTGATTTGATCCTTCCTAGGTTTTTAGGCTTTCTTGTTTGCTTTTATTTCTTGTTGTATCCAGTTGTTGAAGTTTGAATTTTTCTCTAAATGATCTTTTTCTTGTTGCATCTTTGTTTCTATAAAAGGATTTTCTGGATCATTTGAAAGGGTTGATGGCTTGCTGGTTGAAAATTCTTGAACATAGGAGGCTGAAAAGATGAATGTGCATCCTCAGTCAAGAGTGTAACAATTTTTGTTAGTTGTATCAACACAAGGGAAAAACCTTCTTCATCTTTTGCATAGTGTCTAAGGTATTATTTGAATCATATTGTAATACAAGGATTTAAATCCTCATACTTAATATAGCTTCTCATTCTTAGATCTCTCCTTTAGTTGTTCTTGATGAGTTCTGAGTTTTCTAACTCATTGAATTAGGGTTCCTTGTGTATATGTTTTATCTCTTAGCCTTGATCTAGGATCAGGTTAAAAGTCTTTGAGTAAAACATAGATTCATTTGGGGCAACAGGAAGGATTTTTGTAGGTAGTGTGGTTCACTATGTTTATGGCTTGGAATCTCTAATGAATCTAGTATTTGTTCTTGTATTCTATGTCTTCTTTAGGTATAATGCCCAATGGATAAGGCATTGATCAGAAACTAGTATCTCATGTGGTGTTACAAGTGTGGCATGGTTGTTTACATTCTGAAAGAAACCTATATCAAAATCCTTTCTATCCCTTCAAGCTCATGATTGTATGGTTTCAATTCCATCATAGCAATGGAGAGTCAATCAATGACTGGTTATCATTCAGTGCTTCTTGCTATCATCTTCTTTGTTCAATCCAGTTTAAAGTCCTAAATGTACCGTATGTTACTAGATTAGGTACACCCACCTTGGTTTTGGAGAGCTAGAAGTGAAGAGGGTAGTCTTTTCCCTATAGCTGGTCCAGTTACCTACTAATATCCCCATATTTGGAACTAAACCCTCCTCAAAATCAGTCTTAGGTATATTGGTATCTCATTGAGTGTTTTTCCTTTCCAGGAACCAACAGAACACTTTTCAAAAATCACCCCTCATTATGATTTCTCTAAAGGTGATGCTCCAAGTTATTATTACTTGTCACTTCCTCCTGATTTCACACACTTTATTTTTTATAAATCATAAGCATCATCTCCAATCTCTTAAGAGAGTCTCGAGTGACTATATTTTTTAAAATTTGCATCTTAAGGAGAACCCTCTTTCTGAGATTGAGGATTTGGGTGAAATTTTTACAATGGGAGGCACATTGAGGAGGGAGGAACCTGCTGATTGCAAATGGAGGCATGACAAGGAAGTATGGAATGAGCTCAAAAAAAGAAAAGTACACCAGTTCCTAAAGAGATTACATGGGAATGAAAAGGAGGTTTCTAAAGTGTTTGCTACTGGTTGGGATAAGGGAACTGTCAACCTAGTTGGGAAGTCCTTCAGCCTTACCCTATAGCTTCTCATAGAAATCACATGCCTCCCTCTTGAGGGTATGCAATACTCCAAAGAGATTAAAGTGGGCAACAAAGTGTACAAGGATTTCCCTGCCACTGATGAAGAATGCACCCTATTGATCAAAGGTAAGAAAGATTATGTTGAAATGGACAACATTGAGAATATTTGGGGCTCTGTCATTAGGGTTATTATGGAATACTTCACCTTAGAAGGTTGATTCTCTAGAGTTTATAATTACCATTTTGTTTTGGTAAATCACTTCAGACTTAAAAATAGGGTTTCTTTCCCTTTCTTTCTATTGAGCTCACTCAATCAAAGCATCATTGAACATAGGATGAAGAATTCTCCCATCCTTCATGTTGGGCTTATTCTTCTAATTGTTGAGCATGCCAGGGACCACATCCCTGAGCCCATACCTACTCAGGTCAGTAGCAAAAAGAGGAAGAATCCTATTGGTCCTCCCCTAAGGAAGAGAACATCTTCTAGAAAAAAAGTCCCTTCTTCCTTTATGACTGTCATTGACACAACTAGGTCGAAAGATGGTCAGGAGGCCAAGAAGGATTATTTGAGAAAAGATAATTCTAGGATTAAAGAGGACAGTACTTCTTTTAATGAGGATTATGGGATGAAAGAATTTCAGGAGGTTATGGTTGATGAGATGGACAAAGTTGAGACTCTGAAAGAAGATGATGAGAACAGGGTCATTTCAGAGAAGGAAACTATGGTTGTTTTTGACTCTATCAAGGGTCATGCTGATGTGACCACTTCTTGCATTCAAGCTACTCAGGAGGTGGCTATGGTGAATTCTCAAGATGTCACAAAAAATATTATTGACATGGTGGAAGGGTATTTTGGGACTAACCAAGAGAATCCTAAAATGACTAAGGAAGTCCTTAACAACACTAATGATAAGGAGGACGTCTCTCATAATAGGGAGAAGGACAATCCAGATACCTCAAATGCTGGTGAAGATAGAAAACATGATGTTGAGGGAGTGGGAAATCAAGAACAATATTGCAATATAGGGAAATATTATGATAAGGAGGCTATAAAGGATGCTGCTAATATTGTAGATGATGACTCCAGCAAAGAGGATATTAGGAAAATGGAGGAGGGTATCCCTGCTAACTCTAAATACCCTACCTCTGGGAAGGATAAAGAAAATGAATATAGTGAGATCATTTCTGAAGGGAATATTTATCATCATTCCCTGGAGGAAGATCTAAGAGAAAGGGACTCCCATGTGAAGAGAGATATTACCATGACTACACTTCAACTTACTAAGAACAAGACAATTTATGGCTACAATCTTGATAAATAGGTACAAAATGACCTTGTGGAATTGAAAAATAGGTGCATAAGGTTGAAAACTAGGAATGATATGATGGAGGACACCATTGATAAGCTTAGGAAGGATGTTGCTTTGAATAAAATAAATGAAGAGGTTTTTGATAAGGTTTCAGATGATTCTACTATGCTAGAGGAAAAAATTAACAAAGTTTTGGAGAAAGTTATGATTCCATTAAATGACAAGATCAGTAACAATGAAGCCATGCTTAAGAAATTTCTTACTCTATCTAATGCTGGAATGAAAGCTACTATGGAAAATTTGAAGACTCTGTGTAGGGTGCTAGAAGGAAACAATAATGACACAATGAAAGCTAAAAATGAAGGGACTGACTCTAGCCAGTAACAAGGACTGGGTACTAGAAATAGATCAAACATGAGGAAGAAGATCAAGGCTCAAGACCATGAAATAAAAAATATAAAATACTCTATTAAGACTATGCAGATTCAGCTGGTGGAATCAGAGGGCTTCCTGAAGACTCTTATCTGAATCTGTTGCTGGTGGCTTTTTTGGCCCTGTCCTACTAGGGGTTTCTCACTTTTGTCTTTTTTTGAGTTTTTTAGGTTGTGCTTATTGTAAATTCAGGAAGTGTCCCTTCTGGGGGTTATCCTTTCTTTGGATAGTCTATTGTCTTTCTATTTTTCCATGCTTATCTTTTCAAAACTTTGTTAAAGGGTTTTGGGGCCCCTTCAAAACTTATTGTTACCTTAATCAAAAACAACTAAGATACCTAACCTTGGGATTCTACAAGGTGACTCAAAAGTGGAAGACAACTCATAAACAATGCACTTGGCCATGCCAACTCAAAACACATGTGACAATTGACACCACAAAAGTAACAACCCATCACTACACACATGGAATGCCAAGTAGACATCAATTTAAAATAAAAATAAACACAATCTAAATAATACAATCAAACATTACTTTACAACATTATACATCACAACGAGGTTATTTCTCCCTTTGGAGATAACCTTGGCTTTACACAATTTTCACATGCATCCATCTTTAATTTCCCCTTATTTAATCCATGGTCAATTTCTTGCACATTAGATAAAATATCAGTAGCTCATAAAAAATAAAATGACATATACATATAAAATACATCATAATTAATCACACTCAAAACATCATTTAATCCAAATGCATCCACACTTAATCACAAAATAATCATATAATTTTGAACAATACATTTCCTAAATTCAAAGCAAGTTAATCCAAGAACACAATGATATATCAATTAACCTAACATATCAACCAAGATCATTTCACATAGACTTTTCTTGCATAAGCATAAAATTAAAGCATAATATTCTAAATTAAATAATTCATCAATTACTGTAACATCAAGACCCAAAAATCAAATCATAGAAATATGTCCTAAACCATTTACAAGCAACATTTCAACTAATTCGCTTTTCTCGCATTACTATAACATCAAAGCATACCTTGCAAAATCTCTTACTCAACATCACAACCTAATGATCACTTCTCTATTAATACATGTCTCAACATAGCATAGATTCAAATGGTCATTTATGTAAGCATTCACATCCAATAAAAACATTTCAATATTTAGAAGGGGTACATTCCACCTACTCAATTCTCGACACCACACACCTATCCTACTGCATTTCTTCTAGAAAATTACATACATTCAAAAAATAATATTTAACTACATTAGAATATATATAAATTTATTTTTCTTGTATTATTTTAGTTTCCTTGTTCTAATTCAATTTCCACAAAACATGCACTCAATAGTACTATCATAAAGATCAATTAAATTCAATTAATCCTATATCCAACATAGAGCATCCTAGAATTATTTACATGAGTACATATTTAACAAGAAAAGGAGTACATAAAAAATGAGGGTCAAGCCTGTATCCATCAGGACACAAATCCATATGTAACATCATAACTTTCTAATTATTGAGTCTATAATGCAGAAAGATAATACAAAGATAGAGTCTCTTAAAACACCTGACATGACTCCAAAGATAATCTGTTGATCAACATAAGGAAAAGCTAGGAAAGGTACATCTCATGATGCCATCAAATCATAATGTAGATACCAATCACTACATTCACATGACATAATCATCCCTAACTCTAAGGGTCACCTGAATGTGATTCAAGACCAAATCCTATGTCTCCAAGTTCACCTAGAACATTGAAAACATGCTCCAAAATAATCCTCATGGCATACTCCACCTCACATGGGACCAACATGACCTTACCCTTTGAGTGTGACAATCAAAACCCCACCATTAGGATGTTTGTGCAAGGAGGAAAACGAGGGAGGCACTACAGAAGATGTGGACATTACTAATGTAGATAGAGTGGATCTAAAGTACAAGATAAGGAAGGCAGATGAATTTATCAAGAAGTTGAAGTAACAACTTGAACATGAGAGAAAATTGAGAGATGATCTTATGGAAGCACAAACTAAAGAGTTATCATATCAAGATTAGATTGAGCAGATGAAGCGTGTAAAGGATTCCTTGAGGGATGAATTGGAGATCACAAAATTTAACCTAATGAAAGAACTTGATGCCAAAAAAGAGGTAAATGAAAAGATACAAAATGAACTATCAAATACAAGGGATATGATGGAAACTTTAGAGAATGATCAGTTGAGTGCATTAAGGAAAAATTATAACATTGTATAGAGATAATTCATTACTATTATTGGTGAACTTGATCATTCTAAAGGTCGCATAGAGAAACTTCATGAGAGCAGATATAAATTGGATGAGAAAATTGACATGCAGAAGCCTCTTGGAGATAAGACATGACTTGGATTTATTGAAAATCCTGATTAGAGGAAAGATAGAATTATGGTGAATCTTAACTCACCTAAGAAGTCAGAATCTAAGGTTGTGATAGCAGAACTTGAGATACCTCCTTGTAAGGACAATAACATGTTAGAAAGTAAAGTCCACCAAGATAACTGAGAGGGGGGTGAATCAGTTATCAAATAAATACAAATTTTATCACCATTAATATATTTCAACCATGTAATCAATGTAAGAAACAACCATACAAAGATAAACATACACAATGACACAATAACACAAGATATGTTAACTAGGGAACCTCTTGATCAAAGAGTAAACCCCGGTGGGAATGATGCCCACAAAAGATGTACTAATATAAAAATTCCCTGTGAGAGGATGGAATCTATTAGGAGTCTTATGAAATACATTTAGTACATATGAGTCCCTATTAGGAGACTTTGAATTCTTGTTAAAAGATTCTAACCCAATTAAGAGTTATGGAAGATAGAAGGACCCACTGTCCAAACAACTTCAAGGGAAAGATCACTGAACACATTGTCCAAATGATCTCTGTATTACTCAATAGAATAATACCAAATAATTACTAATCTCAACAACTTATATTTACTCTTCTGACTATGCCAAACCACACCAACTGCTTCACCAGATCTCAATACTAGATCTCTACAATTCGCATAACATAGCTCTTGTTGCTTCAGTTACTGATCTATTTCTTCTTTCTGCAATACCATTTTGTTAAGGTGTTCTAGGGGATAAAGATGCCTCTTAATGCAATTCACTTCACAAAAAGTGTTAAATTCTTTTGAAGTAAATTCTCCACCTCTATTAGACCTTAAATATTTAATCTTCATTCCAGATTCATTCTCAATTTTGTTCTTAATCAACTTGAATTTATCAAATGCTTCAAACTTTTTTTTAAGAAATGGAATCCACATCATTCTTGTAAAATCGTCAACAAGAATCATAAAATACCTTTCACCATATAATCCTCTAGTCCTTGCGGGACCACTCAAATCTGTATGAACTATTTCCAACTTTTCTGTTGATGTAAACTTCTTGCTTGGAAAAGAACTTCTCTACTACTTAGCCATTACACATTCCTTGCAAATCATGTTAGTAGGTTTCATAATCTTAGTCATTACATCTCTTACTACAAATGTAGTACTTACTTTCATAATGTTATCAAAGTTTATATGACAAAATCTTCTGTTCCATAACCAATTGTCATCAATTTTAGTAATCAAACATGTCATCTCTGCAGCTCTATAGGATTCAACTGAAATACATTACGTCTTCTTCTTGATCCAGTTCTAATTAGATTTCCATCCTTATCCTTGATCACACAAGTTTTCTCAGTAAACCAAACTTGATATCCCTTATCAACTAACTGTCCAACACTCAAAAGATTATGTCTCAATCCATCCACAAAATAAACATCATCAATGTTAGTCTTTCCATCAAGAGTTATAGATCCTATACCTTTTATCAAACAAGGTGCATTGTTTCCAACTCTAACAACTCCTCCATCAAAATTGTTAAACTTGATAAATTTCTTCATGTCTCCAGTCATATGATGTGAACAACCATTGTCTATAATCAAAACAGTTTTCTTTTCTACTTGGGAAACTAAAGCTTTCTCTTCCCTAACTTCTATTTCATAGTTTTCTTATTTTATAGCTACAAATTATATCTCATCATTCTCATTATCACTTTCAATAATAATTTCTCAACACTAGCCTCAAGTTCTTCATCATTAGCATAGTAACATTCTTTGGATCTTCTAGGTTTAAATTTCTTATATTTCTTTACTCTTTTAGGACATTTAGATGTGAAATGACCATATTCTTGACAAGTCCAACATTTAAATATTTTCTTACCTTCTGGTTCTCTCTTCACAAGTAAGGCAATTCCTTCCTCAATATTTTTATCTTCTTCGGTCTTAGATATGTTACAACTAGCATAGTCTCCACTGACACTAGTGCTTCTTGACAAATTAGGGTGAACAGTAAGTGCATTGAATGTTGTCTCAATTCTGGGAAGATCTCCAGACTGTCTCAAACCTATCTCTATTGCTTCTAATCTTCCAAGAATAGTTTCTCTAGTAAAATTCTTAGTACAAGGTATAACTTGATCAATCATTTATGTTGTTTGCCTGAATACAGGAGTCAATGTCTTTAGAATCTTCCATATCACTTCATCCTCAGTCTTGTTTCCTTCACAAGATTTGATACCTATAACAATATCTGATATCCTACCAATATAACTTCTAACAGATTCACCTTTCATCATCTTTGCATCTTGAAATAAACATATCCAATTCTGTAATCTGATTCTCTTAGCATGTACAACACCTTCAAATGTAGATTGTAAAGATAACCAAATTTCATGAGATGTCCTTAGAGTTTTTACCTGATTGTATTCATTCTCTAGAAGTGCTGACAATAGTGCTTCTCTAGCAAGTATGCTACACATGAATATATCTCTTTTTGTATCAGTACATTCTTCAATTTTTTCTTCTTTAATGATAGTCTTCTCATTCTTTGTAATCAACCAATATCCTAGTCCTAAACATAGAAAATGTGTCTTCATCTTTTCTTTCCATTTTTCATAGTTTACTCCATCAAATTTATGGCTTTCTTTCTTGAAATGAGGTTCCATAGATCTCCTTAAGTTGTTAAACTTTTCCTTCAAGGAACTGTTGCTCTGATACCAATTATTAGAAAGTAAAGTCCACCCAGATAACTAAGAGGGGGGGAGGTGAATCAATTATTAGATAAATACAAATTTTATCACTATTAACATATTTCAACCATGTAATCAATGTAAGCAACAACCATACAAAGATAAACATACACAATGACACAATAACATAAGATATGTTAACTAGGGAACCTCTTGATCAAAGAGTAAACCCCAATGGGAATGATGCCCACAAAAGATGTACTAATATAAAAATTATTTGTGAGAGGATGGACTCTATTAGGAGTCTTATGAAATACATTCAGTACATATGAGTCCATGTTAGGAGACTTTTAATCCCTATTAAAAGATTCTAACCTGGTTAAGAGTTATGGAAGATAGAAGGACCCACTGTCCAAATAGCTTCAAGGACAAGATCACTAAACACATTGTCCAACTAATCTCTATATTACTCAATAGAATAATAC